>VTON01000054.1:0-600000 GCA_009617725.1 Hydropsyche tenuis
TTTTGGGGGGCTTTTTTTTTTTTTTATTGAATTTTAATTTTTTTAAAAAAAAATTTTAAAAAAAAAAATTATTCTTTCAGTTTTTTTTTTAAATATAATCCGTATTTGAATTGCATGAATACCAAATAAATTTTAAATATCAGAATATTTTACAATAAAATTAAAAAATAAAAAGTTGAAAGAATTTTACAATGCGTGTATATCGAAAATTTTCTCTGTAATTTATAATAAAAAAGTCCATCAATAATATTCTTTCAACATATTAATATATAATATATTATACAAATGAAAACCTAGACGTGTTAAGTAAATCTGAAGTTAAACTCGTGAGTGGGTGATCTAATTTTGTAAGGGATGATTTCAATATTCAACTAATTATAAGTCACCCTTTCCTTTTCGAAATTCATACATAATACTATCGAAAAGGTTTCATTCCATAACACATCATTATAATGAAAATAAAAAATTACCATATTACAAATAATCCATCTCATCAACCTAAACCAAATTTTTGCCCAAACAACCGGAATTCCTACAGATAACAACACAAACAATGCAACCTCCGAATAACACCGACACTAAACACACACCCACCGGTACTTTCCATATTACAAATCGAGCGCAAATAACACACTCCATCCAAATCTTGAATAATTAACCAAACAAACGATCGAAAGCCAAATAGCGAATTTTGAACCTGAACCACCCGCGCACATATCACACGTCGGCATCCACCCGAGCCGGGACATATTGCCCGAGGCGATATAAATTATCAGGACATATATAATATACAGGGGAAGGTTAGCGTATCGGGATAAACGGGGAAGTATTATAGAATGGGTTCATTGCGTGTGTGAATGAAGGATTTGCCATTAAGCGACGGGGCTGTCGAATGCGACTGAGGTAAATATTGCATTATTGGCGAGGGTGATAGTCGAGCCTTAAAAGGGGAAAGACAATCGAGTCGTATTCGTGGGGTGGTTCGTTTGGGTGCGAGGGGTGGGTTTTGTTTTGGGGATGGGTGGTTGGGTCGGTTGGGAGTTTGGATGAAAGTTTAAATGAGGTGGATTTAGTGTTGTCGAATGTACTGATTTACATTATCGATAATGTTGAATAGCATATGGTATGATCGATATTTTGATAAATTAATGTATTAATCTGACAAGGAGAAGGAATGACGACGGAATTTAGTTTCAATACGGGTTTTTTTTTTTCGATAAATCACCTCTATTGATTTGCTATGGCAAAGTATAAGCACGCACCACCGAGCCAATTTAATTATAAAAGACTTTAAAGTTTCTAAAAAATGTGTATAGCGCCGTTTAGCGTTTAGCGCCGTCTCGATATGTGGCGTAAGGTTTAAATCGCCGAATCACTGGCATGTATGGCATCTGCCGTCACGCCACAATGGGAGGAGTTTATGGTACTTTACGCATACATATCGAGATGGCGTCCAATTGCATATATACTGATTTATCGAGCTTAATGTTGTTTATAACAATTGGCTCGGTGGTGCGCGCTATACTTGCCATATCAAATCAATAGAGGTGATCTATCGAAAAAAAAAAAATATCCCGTATCGAAACTAAATTCCGTTGTCATTCCTTCTCCTTGTGAGACCATTTGATAAAAAAATGTTTGAAGTATTCTTTGTTTTAATAAGCATACGAAAATAATTCCAAATTAAACGATTAAATTCCTCCAGCCTCATGATGATTTTATTATACAACAATTATCAACATATGATTTTATGTTGTATAATTGCGTATTATTACAGTGTACGAATTTTCAAATTAATCGGAGGTGTGGTATTTGAGATCGAGGCAGATATTTTTTAGCGCAAAAGCAAACATATAAACCTCGATACAAGTGTAGTTAAAAATGGTATAAAAAAATGATTGGCTATCTTAACAACATAAATGGATTTGAATGAATTTTATAATGTTAAAATGACTATTTTTGAAA
This sequence comes from Hydropsyche tenuis, assembly GCA_009617725.1. Classification (NCBI taxonomy): domain Eukaryota; kingdom Metazoa; phylum Arthropoda; class Insecta; order Trichoptera; family Hydropsychidae; genus Hydropsyche; species Hydropsyche tenuis. Next base: position 1,966 of record VTON01000054.1, read on the forward strand.
AGTAAAAAGGAATTGGGTGGTGTTTATAGATTGGTTGTGTTTTGGAAATTTTGATTGAAAAACGTTCGTAGTGTGTCATGCCTTAAAAACGAAAACAATCGCATCGTATTCATGGGATGGCTGTTTTTATATGAAATTGTGTTTGTGTAGTGTGTTTTTTTAACGTGTTATGGTTTATTGAATTTGATAGTTGATTTAATCAATTTGAAATGAGATATTTATCTGGTTTAATTTTTTTCTTATTTTTTGAAACGATAATGATCGTATCTGACATTACATTTTTTTAAATAGATTTTATTAAAATATAATATATTCATTACTTTACAATTTTTCAATTCAATTAAATAATATTTTGATAGTCAAAACCAGTTAATATTGAATAATAATTTAATCATAATAACAGTAATGGAAGCCCTTTAATTATATGAATAGTAATTATCTACGGTAATCAGTATACAATTAGTTACCCACCCTAACGAAATCATCAAACTACATAATTGACAGTTCTAATTTAAAACAATTTTAACCATCTCGATAAACATCAAAATCACTTCCAATATTCACACGAACAAATTTCGAAAATCAATCGAAATAAATTACACAACACGGCCGAACTGTCACTTCAAACAAAAAACTTTAATTACGAAAAAATCGTCATTTAATCTACTCTATAATATGAATAATGTCGAAACTCCACCGCAGAACCGGCGGCACGTACAAAATAATCCTTTCGCTTGTGTTTAACGAGTGTTCCGACAAAAAGGAATTTAATTTCCGCGCACGTCAAATGCACCGAAGCGGTCATCGGACAAAAGCGAATGTATATTATTTTTTCGTCTTTTGGCCTGGACCGTTAATCGATAAAGTTATCAGTTTTCCAACTAACCTTTTCAATATTTCGTTAAACGTCGGTTGCGAGAGTTTCAGACGTCGTTTTGGTCGAATGCGTTAACGTCGATATTCAAAAGCGTTCTCTTTAATTGCATATTACCGAATTAATTACATTTTGATTAAAGTGAGAATTTTCTATATACAAATATATAAGATTAAAAATATTTTCATAGTACAATAGCAAATATTTTATAAAACTTCATTGATAACTAATAATACTCGTTTTATATATATAATTGTGTTGAACGTAAATGGTAAATAACGATGTGCGAATTTCTATCATATATTTTCCAAATATACATTTTTATATTATTTTTATGATCTCTATTTTCAACTACCTAGTAGTTTATGGTGCACTTTTATGTGAAGACTCATAAAAATAACGTGCAAATACCATTTCGTATACAAAATTAAAGCATCTGAAAATTTATGTGAAATCAGCTTCTTTTAATCTAAATTTCACGAGGTATACGAGTATAATATTATATATTACAGCAAAAATGTGTTATTTATTTAATTTTCATATCATGATTTTAATTATGCTTTCGTACTTAATGAGTTGAAGCCACGTAAAATATATAATTAATATAGATCATCAATATGATATATTTATTTATATATTTAATAATTGTAATAGTTAACAGCAACAGCAACAGCAACAGGAAAAGCAACAGTAACAGCAACAGCAAAGCAATAGAAATAGCAACAGGATTAACAATAGCAATAGCAACAGGATAGCAACAGCAATAGTAACAAGATCAGCAACAGCAACAATAATAGCAACAGCAACAGTAATAGCAACAGCAATAGTAATAGCAACAGCCACAGAAATGGCAACAGCAACAGCAAAGCAATATCAACAGCAACAGCAAAGCAATATCAACAGGATTAGCAATATCAGGATAGGAACAGCAACAATAGCAACAGGATAGAAATAGCAACAGGATAGCATTAGTAACAGCAACAGCAACAGGATAAGCAACAGAAACAGTAACAGTAACAGTAACAGTACAGCAACAGTAATAGCAACGGCAACAGAATTAGCAACAGCAACAGCAATAGAAATAGCAACAGTAATAGTAACAGTGATAGTATTATAACATAACAGTAATAAACATGACAATATAAAAAATATATTTTTTTTTAAAAATATGTAGTATGGTTTAAATAGGTAATTTTTTTAAATGGTTTAATAACATGAAATTTCAACAATTAAAAATTATGCATAATACAATAAATCAAATAATTATTATATAAAATTTTAGAAAATCTTAAATATGTCTAAAAAAAGTCAATCTAAATCTTAAACAACATTACCATACACTTTCCAAAACACACCGTACATTAATTTACACACCAATACCCTCCAAAAACACTCTTCTTCTTCAAAAAAAAATCGAAACCAACCCTCACCCAAACTTTGAGAACCCCTCCGAGGCTTATAAAAAGCGACCTTAATCCGAATTTACGCCCTCCGTTATTGGCAGCAACGGCGAGCGCGCCAAAGGAAAAACGGCGCGAAAAAAGCGCGCGAAACACGACGCGCGAACAACACTAAACGAATAACGGCCAAATCGAATAACGGCGCCGAACGCTGCCGACAATTGAATTAAAGCCGTCGTCATTAGGAATCAGTGCGATTATTGCAGTTGCACTCGGCTGCGTTACTGCGCTAATTACTGTCGGGCCGTATACGTGTGCCGTGTCAATCTGGATCGCGTTAAATCTGGACCGTGGCAGGTTTATGTGATTAGAGGGGTGTAATGATTTTTTTAGTGGTTGAAGTTGATGTTGGAGTTGAGTGATGTTTGATGGGGTCAGAAGATGGATTATGAGAACGGTTGGTAGTCCGATGAATAAAGATTATTCATGTTTTTAACTTAACCTAATTGTAAGATCATTTGTAAAGGGATAATTTCAGGGGTCACACTTATCGAGAGTATTCACATTCAGTATTCATCGAAGGCGATTTCCATCTGTGGTAGTGTTTGATACGATAAAAGTAAACGGTTAATATTTATCTTATTATCATAAATTTTATGTTTCAATTAAAATATGTTTTCGAAAGACGTCAAGTATCAATGAGAAACCTCACAAATATTGAATAAAATTCCCGAATTTCAAAGAATTTCAGAAAGACCTCGTCATGCTTCAATGTTTTAGATTCCAGGAAATAAAGACAAAAAATGGTCAATCTATAATCTATCAAGTTGCTTATCTCATATGATTGTTTGGAAGCGGCGCAATCGACAAAACTTACAATTAGATCTTTGACTCTTCTTTATCGTATTAGTAAAAGTTCAAAATGACAGTCATAAAAAAATAATATCGTAGTAGACGTTAATTAATTATCACTAAATTAATTTTTGCAAAACCTAAAAATAATATGAAAGAAAAGTGAAAAGTAAATGGAAGTGGAATGCAAATATACAATATGAAAATTTCACTTTGCACTTTTGTAGAAAATGAGGGAAAAATGAACGTTTAATGCAAAATTAAGCTTTTCCAAACATATTTTTACAAAACAATAAGAATTAATGAAATATAAAATGTTGTTGATTATACTGTTAACAGTAAAAAGTAAATTAATTAGTTTAGTTACAATGTTGTCTTTGTCGCGCTTTTGAAATTGAAGCTGTAACTTTTGTCTACTATTTTAGTGGTCGTGGTTCGGCTGTGAAATTAGAATACAAGTCGGAGTCAAATATACGAAAAATAGTGGAGTGGATGGTTTTGTATTCAGAATACTTAGTTCTGGTATTCGCGACAAAATTCCAATGGTTAATTCGTAATAATATATAATATTATAGTTTCTCTATTTAATTTGTTGATAAAAACTGTTTCTTGAGTAAATAAATAATTATAATATTATAAATTTTAACATATATTTAATCGATTAAGACACAAAATATATTTCAAAATATGCAGTTTTAATGAAAACTTCAACTAAAACAAGTATATAACTAGCATTTGAATAACTTTTGTTTTTGATAGATCGATTCATTTGCACTCCAAATCTAATAATATTGGGGATACTCGTTTTTCATTCGACAGCTGTCAAAATATTTACTCAAAATGAACGCAGATGTATGACCGAAAAGTTACACAGGGTCATCATAACGTATTCATTTCAATAAAATAACAATTAAAATACTCATATGTTAAAACAAATCGTTTTTTTTTTTGTAAATTTTGTAATTATCCTGAAAGCCATTTTCCTCAATTACGAGCAATATGGCTAAAGAAGAAGAATCGATCTAAAAATTTTTACTCAAGTAAGGGTGAAACTCTACGATGAACGTAAATTTGAATATATTATAATATATAGGAACTCCTCGTCTTATAACAAAGATAATTTCGGTCGTAGGTCGAATCTATCCTTAAAATAAAAATCAATGAATTTTAGTTATATCAAAATTTCCATTTTTAATACAATAATTCTATTGAGTTCATATTTTTCAAAAACGCATTAGCCATAGGTAACGGTAGCTTATGATTCAGCAAGTAATTTAAGAAAAATAACTAATTAAAAAATTCATTTACATATTATTTTTCTTCAGCCATAAATCGAACAATCATAAATCGAAGACTACCCGTCATTCACTCATGCCCTTACATTCTCATAACACACTCTCAAACTCACGCTCACCATACGAACTCACCCTCCCCCACCCAAACTATCAAAAAAATCAACCACCAATCAACTCCAAAGCACCCAAACAAACAAAAATCCCCGCAAAACTCAAACACGTTTTCGAACGCGCCTTTTCCCGCCGTCGAAATTCGAATTGTCGGAACGGGGTCGCGTCCGCGGTCGCAAACATGTCCGTTTGATTTACGACACGACCCCGGTCGTTTGTCAAATGCGAAATTAGCAGGTGCCGTCAGATTTGCGTCGTTCGCCCCATGCAAATATTGCGTGCATCTGTGGGGATGCACCGCGGCCTGTCTCTATGGTGCGCGCCAGTAATGGGGCGGTGATAAATCAAAAATTGTTGTCGTGTTTTAGGTTATTAGTTTTTGGATGTTTTGTTGCGGTTGTGGAAAGATGGGGTTGATGGTTTGGAAGGTGGGAGCGTCGGGGTTGAGCGGTGCGCGGGGCGGTTGGTGGGTGGATGCGATTGGAATTGTTTGAAGTATGTAAATGTTAATTTTGGAGTTATTTTTTTGTCATGTTAAAAAAGTTGTATGAATTGTAATTATTAAAAAAATGTTGTATGATTTTTTTGTTTGATTGAAATGTATAGTTTTGTTCGAAATTGGACATATCGTGAGATGTTGTTATTTATGTTGATTAGAATAGAAAATAATGTAATTTTTGTTAATATATTTTTTATCTGATCTAATTAATTGTATAACGTTGAAAGTATTTATTTTTAGGGGGAGTTTTGTGATATACATACATACATACATATGTACATATGTACGTGAAAAAAAATGTTCACATGACATTAACAAGATACACAAAAAAATGGTGTATTATTATTTTGTGTTAAAATAAAATAATAATTATTTCAAATCTGATATTACATTTGAAGTGTATTAGTATGTACATAAATAATATTTCAAAATAATGGTATGGTGGTGATGTTTTCTTTTGTGAAAATCGTATAACATTATATATTTTTTAATTGAATAAATTGAATAAAGAAAACTAACTTATTGAATATTATATTCCCATTACTTGAAATGGACGATGACAATCCATTTCTTAATGTCTTTCAAGTGTATCTATTATGCAACACTATAATCCATTTCTCACCGTGATTTGTCAAATATAACGTGTAACTGAATGGAAAAAACGTATTATCTGATTGAAAAAAAAAAACAGGGCGAGAACTATGTATGATTCATATGCAACTCCAAACTGTATAATAGAATTATCATAATTGACGTTGTTTTCATACAGGCAGTTTCAGCACCTTTCTGAAAATTTGCTCAAAACTTATTTTGCATATCATAATTAGCATCGACGAATAATTGAATGACGTCGAGTAAAGTTCACGGAAGCTGTAACACGATACTAATTCGATTTTGAACGTTTTTGACATGTCGCCTCCTTCTATTGGAACACTCTGTATAGCGTGGTAGGGTTACCAGTTTAGGGACGTAGAATCAAAATGCGTAATCGAAAAATTTGGACAGAAATAAAATATTTTTTAGTCATAAACAAATCATTAGTTATTTATAGTAAAAAAGTTTTTTCTTAAAATCTGAATTCCAAAGTAGTTCAACAATCACAGGAATCGAAAGCCCCGTTGTTCTAAAGCTTTTAATTCTGGTTGTTCATAAAAAATCCAATCTTTCCCAAGGAAGTCTATTAAGTAAATTTTCTTAAAAATTATGTTTAAAACTATATCAACAATAGTTGAAATTAAATAATGTCAATATACATGACCAAGTAACAATACCGTCCAAGTAACAAGTCGCTCAAGTAACAATACCGTTGCATAAATGACCCAAAAACGAGTTAATTTTAAACGAGAATACTTCCTTTTGTCAGAAATTATCCCTCGTCGGGAAATATAAAACTATGCATTTTATTTTGAAATAATTAAAGCTTCAAACGACGTCAAGATTTTATGTAAGATTAATACAACTATTAAAAAAATGATAGATATCCTACAAATGTTGATTATAATTTCGATATAAAAAAAATAATTTGAAACATTATGTCATTCAATTATCCTAATCAAATAAAACCATTTTCATGTTCTACACTAATACAGAAATTTCACAATTGTCACATTTGATTCTGCATTCCGTTGGTTCATAATTAATTAGAATTATACTAAAATTTGCATCAGAATTCGAAATAACCGACTGGTCCTAATGGGAATGCAATACGTTATGAATTGGAACGGAAAGCATTCGGACATTTCGCTGCACCCAATAATATTCCATAGAACGATTTGAATATACATTATACAAATTAAAATATGTATTAACATTTAAAATCTTTGACAACCCTACTTTTTCTCTACATATCACTTAAAGTACCTGCCGCTAATTCTGTTAACCCCTACGTCAGTCTCCCGTTTCTTAGAAGGGAAGACTTTTTTGAGTTTTTCCCCCTCGCTAAGAAATTGATATTGATCGTGACTTAACTTGTACAAGTACACAACGGATGCATTATTTTAATATTATATAAATTTTCGACAAAGGATAGATTTATTCGGATGCAATAAATTTTCGAATATATTAAACACCTGAAAATGTGTTGAAAACCCGCAATTATTTAAACACGTTTGACGTACAAAACTTTCGGAGGTTAAAAGTTTTTCCACTTTGAAGTTGACGTTGAAATTGACCATTATATTGCAAACTTTTGTCAGGTGACCATTGCAAGTGGTTTTATGCAATTTCATATTCCGTGTTTTTAGTTTTTATGTAATTTATGAAATTATAAAATAATATAAATAACAATGATCGATATGATGAAAGTTTATAATGACACGAACAAAATCTCTTTACTTATATGAAAAAATATGGATCAACATTGAATAAATTCAATTTAGAAATGTTAATTATCCAAGATGTATCAAAATTTGAAACAAATAGTTGAACAAACTGAATTTTCACGCCCACGTATTGAATTTTCCACGAAAGTGTTTATGAACGCTCACGAACGACCGACATTTCATAGAAAATACAATGCGAAACAAAATTAATACAATAATGAGAAAATACTTTTGTTGCGAAATATAAAATAAACATTTTCATAACAAAAGGCTACCTTTACAATGCCGTCTCCTATACGCGGAGTGTTTCTATGTACCGGTAGCTGTGCTTTAATTAATTTCCAGATTAATTAATCATACGGTCTGGATATTAAACGTACATTGTATAATTAGCACTTTGAATCCGAAGGAGCAACACATGTATATAGAATCCGGACACGTGTGTGGATGTTGCGAAATTGTATTATCGCACCACACGCAAAAGTGGATCTTTTGATTCGATTTGCATACGCGAGTACAAATGTCCGAATTCGGGTTGAACGGATTTGGAAAAAGTTTATTTATGTATGTATATACAAATTGAGAATAATGTTTATTTTTAGATATTTTTTATAGTATTCGGTTTATTATAAAACGAGGTTTTTTCGATGAATAATAGAAATTCGGGTTATTTTTCTTATGTATAAAAGGAAAACCCTCAAGAAATTGTATGCTGAAATTATTTGAAAAGCTGTGGTTACGTTATTAAATTGTGTGTTTTTTTTTTCAATTTCAGTTAATTGCTAGGTTATTGTCAAAATAATTAACGGTCGTCTATTAATAGATGGTTTTCTATTATAATCTATTTTGTATGAATGTTTTTTTTATGATTTCTTACTTAAATTTATAAATAACGGAAATTATTATTGAATAGGTAGTTTTTATTTATATAAAAAATACAAATAGAAAACAGTAGGGCCGATCTTTCAATCGTCGGTTAAGAGTTATTCTCGGAATAAGCCTTGTAGTTTTTATGGTAATTCGCGGCCGGTCACGGATAAAGTCACGTATAAAGTCACGTATAAAGTCACGGATAAAGTCACGGACAACTAGCTTATAGTTGTCCGTGACTTTATACGTGACTTTATCCGTGACCGGCCGTGAATAACCATAAAACTAAAAAGGCTTATTCCGAGAATAACTCTTAACCGACGATTGAAAGATCGGCCCTAAAATGTTAGTTAATATTGAGTTTTCAAAAATGTAATATAAAGAAAAACTTAACCGATTGATTAAAAATATATTAAATTAAACATTTCATTCTCAATAATATCCAAATTGAATCATCATCACAATCATTCCGAACAAAAAAAAAAGTCCAACCCACAAAAAGATTCACATTCGAAAGCGAACTTCGCGAACACGAACCGCATAAAAAAAGTCCCCGCTCACCTGCATCCTCGACCTTTGAGCACAAAAGCGACTACAAAGCGAACTCTCCACCCACACCCATAAAAAAGGCTCCAGAAAAATCCTTAAAAGGACGCTACAACTACACGTGCCAGAGGAAAAAAAAGAGGCGCAAAGCGGAGAACGTTGTCTGCGACGGCGAAGTCGGCAGTCGTGTTAATCGCAGTCGTTTGAGAATGCAAATTAACCAACGGGCGAAATTCACCCCCTGACGCGGCGCGAAAACGAGAAAAGTTCAAATGGCGAGCATGAATACATTAGGCGATTTTCGCGCAGGCCGCTTTCGCGAGTTGGAATTGAAACAAGCCCAAGCAATCACTTTTCCGGCGCGATCCGACGGCGGATGTGTCAAGGATTTTACGATTTGGTCATGTTTATTGTGAGTCGTTTTATAATTTTTTTATATTGATGATTGTGAAAGAAAAATGAGGGGATGTATGTTCGCTTGTATGGTGGTTGTTAGCGCCATCTGTTATTATACAGGTGAGGTAAAGTACACCCAATCCTGTTTTTACACAGGGATACGTTCTTGAAACTATGTACCATGTAAAAAAATGTATAATGACTATATAAAAATTGGAGATACATTCCATTGGTATATTTGGATAGAACTTACATGCAAATGTACTTTATAAAAAAAGCTTGAAAAATGTGTAATGTGAAAAAATTTCGTCATGTAAAATCGTCAAATTTTTTTTATTGAATAACTGTAATTACATACATATAATCATAACAGTATAACTTGTACCGAATCTTACCATTGTGGTATAATAATACATTTTTTATACCGTGTTAAAATGAAAAAACCGTGTAAAAAATAATCGGTTCTTTTTCCTTGAACCGTGTAAAAAAAGGATTGGAAAGTTAGGAAATTTCAGTATAGTATCGGTTATCCTGTTGATAATATAATAATGTAACCAGTTTGTTAGATGACCATGTGATGCTTTAAGTTGGGCGCCAATTTATAACCGGTGTTGGTGAGAAATTTATCTTTTAGATGATACTAAGGGTTTCACGAGCTTATGGAAGCAGATTTATCGGAAAATAATAATTAATAGTACAATGAGGGAATTATTTAATGAGAATATCAGATCAATGGAGGTATTTTGACGTAAACCTGTCTTCATCGCAGCTTGAAGAGGAGTGCGCCGAAACGATTGTTAAGAGGCGAAGATTTTCTCGGGTAGTTCTTTAGTTTTTAAAAAACTTTCAATTGTCTGTCGGCTAAACCCATTGTCTCATTGACTGGGAATTGTGGTTTCAGAGCAAATAGCTCTACTATCAAATGTGAAAAAAAATAAAGAAACAATGAATGCCGGTTATGGCAGGAATGTGTAATGTACATATACGTGTATAATATTTTGATATGGGCAAGTTTCTTCCAGTTTTTCCTTCTCCTTTCACGTATGACTGAACGAGGAGAGAGGTGACCGCTCTTTCATTGTTATTTACTTTAATTGCGAAGGGTTTGATACTTTATGCACAAAAGTCTGAGAATTTGTCGCTTGTGACGTATGAAGCGTGTAAGGTATTCGCTCTCTTGGCCATTTCACGCTTCATTGATATTTTCAAATACGGACGTAAATTATAATATCGGTTATGGTTTTTGTCACGTTTGTGACTTATATTTCGTTGATTGTACCTTTTAATAATAATATGACAATGATTAAAATTGTAATTTGAGAAAAAACGTCATAACATACATATTTACTCATACATTATCTTGTTTTTTAAAAGAGACGAATGCACAAATAAAGGCCATTCTGAATAAATTCAATCATGAATCATTCAATTAAACGATAATTGAACAATAATTTATGAATCATAAATTGAACATCCCATCTTTGCAACAGATCAGAAATATATTGATAATGGCATACCAAAGAAAGCAATAAATCAATTTAAATCATTACTTAAACGTCAAGAGGATTGCATAAAACATTCCGATTGTATGTCGTTGAACGAGGCTTATGCAAATAGGTGGCGCTTCAATTACATAATTTACATACTAATTAATTTAATTTAAAAAAATCATTCTTTGAATAAATAATTAATTACATATTAATATTTGCTTAAAAAAATATATATCGATACAAATAATTTTTATGATCGCAAAAAAATCAATTCAATTTGTGATTTTTTTTACTGTCCTCTATAAAATTATAATTTTATACTAAAAACTTTATTTTTTCCAAAAAAATTTATTTGTTCACAAACTTTCAAATTGAATATGATATACGCAGAACAATTATTTATTATAAAAATAAAACCATTTTTTATTTATTATTTTAGATCGTTTTATATGAAATTATGGATATGTTTTTATTTGAAATATAACGCAACAAAACGTATCGCTAAAATCTGACATCAAATTTCGTTTCAACTTTTTCGATTGATTTTTTACAAAAAAAAGAAAAATTATTTATGATTTGCCCATTCCACAAAATTATTCCAATATAAATTTGATTACGGTAATGTAAAGTTACTATGTAAATTGTATACGAAAATAAGTTAAATTCAACAATTTGAATAAACCAACAAACACGAAAATATTTCAGATAATTTTATGTAGGATCGACAGTAACGAAAATAAACCAATTAAACGTAAATCCGGTAATTCAATATCAAATTAAAATGTAATACAGACGTTCTCTTTGAAACGTTATTCATACAAAGGTATACATACATTTAAAAACCGACAACTACCGAACATTCGAACATTCAAGCTAAAAAAGATTCAAAAACAATAGAAACTTCGACCGTTTCATTACACAAACATTAACCGACAAACGATTCAATCCACGCGACTGAATCATCCACCGGTCGTCGACAAAAACATAAAAAAACTCCAATCGAAAAAAATCCAATCAATCAAAAATCCCAATATAGACGTTCCAATGCACCCGAAAACCAAAACCCCCAAAAAAAAACCCTCGACAGTATCAGCCTCGGATATATTTGAAAAGTTGCTTGTTGCCATATGCCTCGCATCTATTATATATCGAATTTATGATCGAAGTTTGCCTTTATCGTTTCGTACATAAGTATATCGGGGGAAAAGTAAACGGTCTTCAGTGCTGAAAAAACGCAATATATTACTCTATATGATATGTCGCCTGAAAAATATGCTAAACTAGGTTGAAGTCGCGAAATTGATATTTCCGCCTTCGTCCGTGGGCACTGTTGTGCTTTGGCGTGACAGTAAGAATGTATATGGGGGAAATGAAAATGAAAATAAAAATATTGTAATGTGTTCGGAGCGTTTCGTCGACCGTGAACGAGCTCTATTGAAATATATGAAACTGGCTCTATTTAAATTTCGGTGCGCACGAAAATTCGGTAAGACTGTTCTTCTCAATGTTTGGGGATTTGCTTTTGCGGTGAAAATGTGAAAATTTGATACGAGGAGATAGCTTTTGATTGTGTGGGCTGATGACGATTTGTGTGATGGGCTTTTGAAATCACTTTTTTGAAAAAATATATGGAATTAGTTCAAAATTCATGCTGACGATTTATAAATTTACTATTATATTAGTCAAGGGAATAAAGACGAAAAATCGTACGTTCTGACAACGAGAGAAACCCACAAGAAAGCTGAATTTTGGTATGAAGCTTGATATTGTGATTTTTAAACAAAATGTAAAAAGTTCGTATTGATAGGAGGTTAGCTTAAAATTTTACGTGGGGTCTAAGGTCACCGAAAACGGTTTTTCATGAATAACGTGGTTTTTCGTGTTAACTATCAGTTTTACTGAAAAATATTGTATTTCAAATTTGTAGCTAAGAAAATTTTCTACAAAAAAAATGTAGTATTCATTCGTGAGATTAACTGTTTTAGAGATAATTCAATTAACAGAATCGGTATTATTTTGTATGCAGCCCTCAGCGATGTGTGCGTAAACAGCTTAAAAAATTCTAAGAAAATATTTTTAATTCGTAAACAGAACAATTTTTTCCAAAATAATTAATAAGATTATAAACCTTTTGATACCTAGTTTATGTGATATTATTATCAGTGCTGTAAAATATCTTCTTGTGCTTTTATATCAATTTGAACATTCAAAAATTCAAAATTCATAGAATTCACTCGATCAAAAATTTCAAGGAAAATTAATCAAAATCAAAATCATATTAATAATTATTTTTTCAATTCTTTAATAATATATCTAAAATAAAAACCATATAAATAAAAAAAAAATATACTATCACAAAAAAAAATTGAAAATTACCTAAACACTGTACATTTTGAAAACCGGTGTTTCGTGGAGCAAATTCGCATTCCGATGCCGTCTCACACGCAAGCCCAAGAACTCTTGGGGATTTGCACTGCCTTAAATAATGATGAACTTGACCAAATATTTGCACCAACCCACGGATAAGGATATTAGTTATTGATTGCGATTTAACCCCCGAGGGAGCGAGGGCACGCAACGTGCAGAAAATTGCATTCTGTGCGCAAATAACGACACGATTTTGGGAAATATGCCCGTTCACCCTAGACGTTATTAAATACGCTTCAGATTTCAATAAATATTCGATGAAGTGCATATTCCGCAGTGTGTATGATTTTTGAAAGTATTTACTGACGATTTTTTTGTAAAAAATATGATGTTTATATGAAATATTCCGGAATTCTGTAGGGAAGTGTATAATATTATATAAGGGAGATATTAAAAACTATCGCTTGAGTTTGCTTCCAGCGCTGTATAAAGATATCTAATATTAAATTTATATTAAGGTGGAATTATGTAAATACCGCCTTGATTATTAAATTATGTTGGAATTATAGATTTAAAATATGCTTAGAAATTTTATGAGATATTTCTATTTATATTAGTCATTTTCAAAAGTCTAATAACATTATTATATTATGTATATAAACATATCGAAATAAACTTATCCGCCCAATCCTTTTTTTTACATAGAAGATACGTTCCAAAAACTACCGTTTAAAAAGATGTATGATGGCCATACAAAAATTGGAGATAGGTTCTATCAGTATAATTATCGGGACAAAACTTCCATCCAAATGCACTTTATAAAAAATGTGTAATGTGAAAAAATTTCGCCATGTAAAATCATCAAAAACATCGATTTGTTTTTAATAACTATAGTTACATACATATTATTATAACAATATACTGACGTGCAGCGAATCTTACCATTGTGGTATAATAATTATTTTTATTTTTATTTTTATACCGTTTTAAAGTGAAAAAACCATGTAAAGAAAATAATCGATTCTTCTTCCTTGAACCGTGTAAAAAGAGAATTGGGAGTATTTCAATAATTTGAAGCTCAAAATGAAATCAGAGTAGGTCGATCTGTTTCAGAACATAAAACAAACTAAACAATCGAAACTGAAGCATTCAAAAAACTTTTCCGACCAAATCCAAACAACAATTACGAAACATTTCCACACAAACAAAAACCGCGAAAACGTCCAAACGAAAAACTTAATATTTACTTACATCATACATCAAACACTACATCGAACCGCCTTCCGTACTGCGAACGTTTAATTACCGAACATACCACTCATACGCCGTAACATAAATATGAATTATGATTATTGCACGTCACATGGGGTGGGTCCGCCGTACAATATTGCCGACAACTGTCGACGTTCACACAAAGTATCGTTACACCCATTGATTGGCCGTTTCTAATGGCCGTATTATGTGTGTACTTTTACGGAAAATTGGCCATGGCCGTTAACATTTCGATCGGTGTTGTATGTTGTTATTCGTGCGGTGTGTAAGTTATGATGATGAGCCGGAAGTTAATATGTTATGGCGTTGAGTTGATGACTCGTCGTCGGTGTTTTTGGAAAGAGTTTGATTGATTTGTATGAAAGTTTTGTAGAAGGTTCGTATCAATATTTTTTTTGATGTTTTAAGTTGGACTGAAATTGTTAAATTGTGGTATTTATCAACTTACGATGGAGATACGTTCCTGAATTTCAGTTGTAAGTAGGATCTGATAAAAAAAAATCAATCAATCAGATCCTACATCCCTGATCCCTGATTCTGTGATACATCAGCCGTATTTAGTGGTAGCTTGTGATTTAGCAAGTAATTTAAAAAAAAATTATACTTATAATTTTTTTTTAGGTCGTAAGTGAGAACCATCGTAAATTGAGAACTAACGTATTCAAAATAATTTTGATTCAATGTGTTTTTTTGTCACTCAACGGTTTACTCTTTGTCATTCGTACTGATAAATAAAATTAATGGGTTTAATAAATAATTGAAGCTGAGCGATATAAAGTGAGGTTAAGAGATGCACATGATTATGCACCATTGAAATATTTTGATAAAAAATTGTTTAAATATGTATATAGATTCTTGAAAATTTATTTCCCTTTTAATATTCAATAAGAAAAATAATTCATCTTGTTTCATAAATCGCATAAGATACATTACATAATTTTAAATCATTTTGACTTGTATAAAAATCGTATTATTGATGAGCTATTCAAATCATTTTTGATGCATACGAAAACGAATCTAATCAATTTTAAAACGAAATCAACGTCAAATAGTTCGGCGTCGATTGAAAATTACCAACATCGATCATTTTCATACAAACTGCTACATTTCAAGAACTCCTCGCCGGACAATATTTTAAAATATCTCACACCTTGGCATCTATCATAAAAGCGTTGCATGATTTATTGCATATTGCAACCGCAACAAAGTTAAGAAGCTTCATGCTGCGCTGCACCGATAAAGGATACGGTGCAATAAGAAGGACACGTCTGACAAATATTTGCTTTGACTTAACGATGAAAAAGTGAGCAAACCATCGAATTTTATCTATACTTCCATATTCGCGTGTCAGGAGGGTGAAAAGGGAGAGTTTGTGCACGGAATCTTTATTTGGATAGATGGATAGTGTGGGGGATTGAGTGTGTCCAAAATGAAATGTTCCAACATTCATCTGTATCGGGGAAATGCATCTGTTTTTAATTTATGATCGATCATGTAGCATTGTGGGCTTGCATTAAATTTTATATCGATGTCCAAACGGGTTACATATATACGTAAAATGTATCGTTAAAAAAATGCACATATAAATGAAAAAAATTAAACATTTTGAAATTTTTTTTTCAATTTGTATGAAACTTTTAATCAGTTTTTTTCCAAAAACAATTTCGAGGAGTACTGAATCCAACTTCAACCTAACAACCACTCATTCCTAGTACCGAACACAATCAAAACCACTCAATACATAAACAAAATCATCTCAACACACCCAGACCGAGCAGCATCCAAAGAAAAATCCAATAATCCAACAATTAACATCAAACAAAAACATCCATCAATTTCCCGCCGCGAAACGAAAACATGACTCACCCTCGTCGAAAAACTAAAAACCCTCCCGAAAACACGACCCCACCCACCCACCATATAACCTCATATAATAATACGGAAAGCGTTATTGAAATATGACGGGAGACCAAACAAAAACATACCGGCCGAATTTACGACGGCTTATTAGGTATGCATGGATTTTTTCCCTTTTTTTCCCCCCGGTTCGACGTCGGGGGGGATTTTTCATATCGGCGACGTTTCAGGAGTTGTGTGTGTGTGTGTTTTTTTTTCAGACATTTTTATTTATTCGGTGCGGAAGAGTGGTGCGATTAAAAGAGTGACGGGCGCGTGTGACACGTTCGCGTGCCAAAGAGCTGTCCGAATCGGTCGCTTTGACGTATGAGAATTTCACTGTAGGGATTTCAATTACCGATTCCGTATGTGTTTGGACATTTTAGATGTACGGTGAGCTTGAATTCGAATAGAATTTGAAAAAAAGATGGGAGAAAATCTTGAGTTTTTGAGGTTTTTTCCGCGGTCGGTTCATGTATCGATTGTTGTGTTGGGTTCTAGTTTGATCAATCAAATAATTGTATGTTGAATGCTTGAAATTATGTATCATCAAATAAATTATACCAGGGTGATCATTTGTTCCGTTTTGGTCGAGATAGTTCCATTTATTTCGTGCTTTGCGATCGTCCAATCGTTTTAGTAAAAATGTTTGATTCGTCCTGTTTTGGCCCGTCTACTAATGAACAGGTGAAAAACAATGTTTTTCACAATTTTTTCATCTACCTACCACTAAGAAACTTCGTAAATAAATCGCAAAATCAAAAAATGGCAAAGAACATTTATTTAAACGTGTATTCGTTCAGTTAAAAAAAATCATGCACAATAAAATGGAAGAAAAATAATGATATAAAAAGCCATAAATCAGGGACATCGTTGGGGGGGGGGGGCATTAGGAGGCAGCTGCCCCCCCTAAATTTTTAGAAATAGTATGAATTTATATAATAAGGTCGCACCAGTAGTTGGCCATGATTCTAAAGTGGGCCACCTCTCAGAAAAATGTAAAAAAATAATGTTTCTAAAATGATAATAAAATTATCGCTGCAAAAAGCTTGTTTGAAAAAAAAAAGTTTTGGCCGGTTTGGCCTGCCCCACCTAGAAAAATCTGAAGTGACGTCCCTGCTTACGTTAAACAATGAACATTGTCGTTGCGAAATTGACCCAACTTTGAAATAATTTCTCGCGTTTCTGCTCCAACTTAACCCAACTTATCGTTGATCACCAAATATTTTGCTGCGAAATTGACCCCACCTTTGAAATAATTTCTCGCGTTTCTGCCGAAACCTAACCCAATCTAGGGTTGAACACCGAATATGAGAATTTTTTGGGGTTCAAATAATTTTAAGTATTTTGAAAATTTAAAATTATGGAATAAAAAAAATAATTTTTGGCTTACCCATCTCCTTGGAAAAATCTGAAATGACTTCCCTGCCATAAACCATAATATTTTTCAATTGATTGCCTAGCTTATTAATCAAACATTGGTATTTCACAATCAGCTATAGAATTTTCAGTAGTTTTTGTGATACATTGGACACTTTTTATAAATTATTTTGATACATTGGAGATTTTTCTAAATTAACCTGATACCCCAAATACCCTCTTCAACACGAAAATATCACGACTGACTAACAAATTGCTCGTAATATTATCTTTCGGTTTTATTTTATTTTTCAAATCGAACAAACACTTTTATGTTATTATTTATGATGATATCTTTTTTTAATTTCACAGTTTACTTTTTTAACGTAATTCACTTTTTTGTTGTAAAAATAACATTTCGAAAATATGAGTCATACAAAATATGGAAAGGATTACAATACCCAGAACGTTATTGAAGCATATCAGACTTTGCCGCCTTAAGTCATAAAACACTAATAATAATAACAAAACACATTGTAGCAAGTTCAAATAAGCGCATACCTTATTTCGAACTAGGTTTTTGTGTTTTCGAAAAATGTTCTCGGGTTCATTGTTATATGCACGCGCAATCGTTTTATTAAAGGGCCTGAAAAGATAAGTAATGAATTATTTTTAGATTGTGTAAACAGTTCATATGATTATGTGGAATGTTGATGATTCATTTCTATGAAAAATAATAACGAGAGTACGTATTGAAGATATTGATGGTTAAAAAATAATTTGTTTTTTTTATATGGAAACAATGTAACGGAGTTGAATTATACAAAAAAAAAACATTAAAATATAAGAATTGAAATTAATTGATGCGCTTTTATTAGACTTAATAAATTTATGAAGTCGTTCAAAAATAATGAATAGAAAACGTTAAAATTTAGAATTAAGTTTTAAAAATTTAAAATTAAATATTATAAATTTCATATGTTTATTTGATATAAATTTTGTGAATTTCATAACACATATTATACATCGAATATGTAAAAATTGTAACAGACGGAATGGTGGACTTCCCTTCGATATACATCGAATAAAAAAGACATGGTTTTTGTACAAAAAATAAAGATAATTGAGTACACTATTCTCGAAATGTAATGAGTTTATGTTCATAAAATATCGTCTTTCTGCAAAATTTATTAAAAACCATGTATATCTCAAAAAAGTGTGATTTTTTTACCATCGACGAATCCCCATTTTGACAACATAAGCAAAAAATATAATACTTCATAACTAACTGTGCTCATTTGAGAAAGAACGCATGGGCAACACGTGGAGGATGGAAGACGCTTCGACGGTATTTCCGTTTCCGAAAAAGAGTGTCTGTTCGAAGAAAATTTGTTGTACGTATTATGAATTCTATATATGTATTTTTCAGATTTTGAAATCGTAAATTCTTTAATATTATTTATCAAACAAAAAATGATTTTTATTTAATGAATAAAGGTATGTAATCGAGTAAAATATTCTCTGAAAAGCAATGTGGTCATGTTCATAAAATTTCATATTCTGCAATATTTATTAAAGACTTATGGCTTAAAATAAAATGTATAGATTTTTAATATCGACGAATCCCCAATATTTACAATATAATCAAGAGATACTTTATAAAATTATAACAAACTGTGCTCATAATGAAGAATTCGTTTTCTAACAAACTGTGCTCATAATCACGAATCCGTTTTCGAAAATGAGTGTCTGTTCAGAGGAAATTCAAAGATTTTTCAATTAAATTGAAAAAAAATTCCCAGTATTAAAAAAAAAATCAAATTTAATTTACACATAAATTGATTAAAAATTTTATTGGTTTTATTAATTTTGTAACGTTTGTTCAAACATTAACTTATTGTTAAACCGATTATTCATTTTTCGAAAATGATTGTCTGTTCAAAGAAAAGTCATCGATTTTTCGATGAAATTGAAAAATATATATTTCACAACATTAAGAAAAATCAAATCTAATTTACGTATAAATCTATTCATAATTTTATTGATTTTTTAAATTTTGTAATGTTTGTTCAGACATTTACAAAAACTGATTATCACGTTTTCGGAAATGAGGATCTGTTCGAAGAAAAGTCCTCAATTTTTCGATGAAATTGAAAACAAAAAGTATTTCGCAACGTTAAAAAAGTCAAAACCAATTTACAAATATAAATTGATCCAAAATTATAATGGTTTTATTAATTTTGCAACGTTTGTTCAGATATTTACTTAAACCGCAGTGCAACGCTAAAAGAGTTGGGGTAACAAGAGGGGGGAGTGCAAACCTGCGCGAGCGCATTGCACAACTTTCCAAACATTTATTTCGAATTATCGAGGGATCAAAATGTTTTCAAAACGTTTCTTATTTTTGATTATTTTTTCATAAGAATAGACAGAATAAATCGTTAAATTGAAATAGAATCATAAATAAATTCACAAAACAAAGAAAGTTGAATGTGCAAAAGAAAGTGGGAACAGTTTAAACGTGCATTAAATAAAATAAATATGCATTAAACCTGAGAATTAAATAAAAAAAGTGTGCATAAAAAAAAATAATAAGTGCATTTTGCACGAGCATTAAAACGTGTGCATTAGAAAAAATATCTGTACCTTAAAACGAATAAAATGGCATTAGAACACGGGAAAATACCAACCGCACGACCATTATTCACAACTTTCGTAATATAATCGATTCGCAAATACAAACAAAATCATCGTTGATTAAAAATGGATCAAATTGTTAAAATGTAGTTGACAGTTGTATTGTAGAGAATTAGAGATTGACTTTATTCTGGTGACGTTGCCACTTATCTGTCATTTCAATGCACAAACTATTCACTCTTTTGCACATTTCATATTTTTTCACTTTTATTATTTTAATGTCTTCTTTACACTGCACAATATTTTTTTTGTATCCTATGAATAAAATAATACACAATACTAGATTCTATGATGCGCTAGAAATAATGGCCATCGTATGTTTTTGTAATACACACGTAATTCGTTTTAAGGCACAATCTATATTTTTAATGCACAGTTAAATCGCACCCAAAGAAAATGAATCCAATTGGAATAGAAATACGTATGAAAAAAAAATATTTTCATATTATTCGTCATTCACAATAATAATAAAAAGCTTGAAAAATAATTCAAGTTAGAACAAAAACTTTCATCAAATTTATTTATATTGATGAAATTTCGAAACGTTATTTGGGAAAATATTTGAAAAACATAATAATTTTCTTAGGCAAAATTAACAACAATATCGTTACAAACGTTAAAAAGATATTTGAAAACCATAAAAATCAAATTGAAAGATTCGTCTGCCGATTTCGAATTAAGCGAATTCCCGATGGTATAAATTTCTGCGTCGGCAGAGCCTCGGTCATTTCGTCGTTGTTTCGAACTGTGGAAGGTAGCTCCAGCAACAGTCCACTGTTAAGGAGAGGGACGCCTCTGGCGTCCCATGGCGTCATCTCGCTGATTTCCGGTTAGTACTTGGATATTTTCTAGTGATAATTAATTTTTTTCAGATTTTGCATAGTCGATTTTAGTTTTCGCAGTTCGGTAATTATGTATGTCGCCTTTAGAATTTTCGATGGCTGTCGAGTGTTCAAGGGTTATTCTGGTGTGCAAAATTTGTTTTTGATGATTTTATTAGTTTTTATATATATCGTTTTTTTGTATATGCGGTATTTTATCGTTGATTTTCGGTGAATTTGCGTTTTTTTTACTGCCATGTGTTGCGCAATTTAAATTTTTTTCGCGAAAATATATGATCTATTTTATTTTAAGCTTAGAATATGTTCAAATTTCTCATTAATAGCGCTTTTACGGTTTAATATTGGGTTTTTATGGTTATTTTTGTGAAAAATCGCGATGACGCAATAGCGTCGGTGCATTGGATACGCTTTCAACATGGCGGCATCTCGAATGATCCACGTGTCGACTCCTTTCACATGTTTTTACTCGCGACGAAGAAACAACCGTACAAGTCCGTAGCTGTATTTAATCGAGTTTTTTTACTATAAATGTGCATCGTAATATTTTTTCTAGTGACCAAATATATCAATTCGTACTTTTGTGTTATTTTATATAATTAATTTCATAATATTCCTTATTGTTTATTTTAAATGCCTATCTTTCGCATTAAAGACTTTTTTCAACCATGATTGCTATAGCGGTCATTCGAATTGAATGGGTTAAATATCGGGTTTTATGGTTATTTTTTTGAAAAATTGCGATGACGTAAAGGCGTCGATGCGCATGCGCACTCTGCCTTCTTCCAAAATGGCGGCATCTCGAATGCTCCATGCGTCGGCTCCGGACATTTTTGATGACGCAATGACAATTGAATCCGACACATTTTATAGTTTCTCAAATGCTGTGATTGAACTTTTCTTGTATTAAATATTTCGATTCGTATTATTCCCAAATTATTACTTGCAAATACATTATTAGTTAACGATGTCTGGAATTTTCCACGTTCTCAGATTTGCCGAGTTGTTAAGCTTTTCAGTATTTTATGCATTTTTCAAATGCTTTATTTTTTTAAGGTTACTTATCGTGAATATTTACTGGATTTTTGTCCACTGCAGGACAAAGTCTCCCTATCAAATATTGGGGGTCTAGGCTATATACCTTATCCGAGAACCAACTTCGTACCGATAAGGGACATGTACCATAAGAGCCAATCTCTATATGGAGTTATTACTTGGATTAAGTGAGTATTTCTTTCATTTGATTCCGTTTATAACTTCTATAATTATACTCGTATATATTTTGTCAATTTATAAATATCGTTTTTTTTTTAGATTTGACTCATCATGGTGACGATTGCCAGATAGGCTACTTCTGGGGTTTTTTGTTTATTTGGTTCAGTTCGATACAATGTTCTATTTTCCATGAACTTTTTTACGACGTATTATAGTGTAATTATTTAATTCATTCGGCATTTTATCAATCTATTTATTTTTTGTTCATATTCTAATTACCTCGTTTTGTTCCAGATTCGTCGATTTGATTGATTTAATTGATCTAAGGACATCTTACCATTGTCCAGTGGATATCTGGTACTCTACAGAGGTCACTTTTGAGATTTCCGGGTTCCATCGGCCTCCCTACTTTTTTACCTCATATTGTAATATGGAGTTCTTCAGGGAAATCAAACTGACAATGAGACATTTATCTGCGATAAGCATTCATGTCTCTAAAGCTAAGTGCAACTTTTTTTTAAGAAACAGATGTAAAGATTTATCGATTCATTCATTTACTGCTTATTATTCAATAAGAAGCCATTGTACGATAATGTATGATTACGTCACATAGTGTGACGTTAATTTCGTACCTTACAAAAACTTAAATCTTTGTATCTTTTGGTTTCACTTTTTATATCGATTTTTTTTTAATTCAAACTATTTTTAACGCTTTTCAAGTACTCATTGCATAAATTCTAAGCTTGTATTCTCAAATGTAACTCATTTTCACTTTTTTTTTCTATTTCTAATGTATTTTTAAAATTTTCTTATATAATAATTAGAACTATCAAACATTAAGTTTTATCCTTACAAGTTTACGGGGGTGTTCGTATTTTAACGTTCGAAAATTTGTAATTTTTTCTTTTGCTGATGCAATGTTTTTTCTGTGTTTCTGCATAGTGAATTTCGGATCGAATTCGAGAATTTTCAATTAACTTTCAGCAAAATGAGTTTGGATTTTCTTTGGAAATTTCCAATTCTTTAAGCCTATTTAAATGAAACTTTATTCGTTCGTATCTTATCGCTATACACATTTGTCTTAATTAAGAGTCCAACTTGAGTTCAGTTTAGAATCAAACGAACTATTTTTCGAGGTTGAAATTAAAACCACTCGCGTTTGATAATATGTAAGAGTAAATAAAATATTGATGTTAATACATATATACAATAATTCTGCAAATTTAGTTACAATACAAGTTTATTTTTTATCAATGGGTTGATAGTCTTTAATTTATGAATATACATATAAAGTATATCTGTATGTATTTGTTAATATTTGCACGTGTAGCCTTCGATCCACGCGAATTTTGTAGAACTTGCATCGTGTCAACACATATTACACTTAATAGTATAACAGCTAATTGTTAACTGATTTATGGCTAATTGTTAACTGATTATAACTATCTAAAAAAATTCGACAGCAATCGTGTACGATATTTTATATTAAAGTCAGCTATATAATAATAAAAAGCTTGATAAAAATGATGTGAATATTTGATATCCAAGCTGGTCAGTATTCGATTCACATCGGTCGACATGATTTAATTTTCAGTTGGTTTATTAATTTTAAGATGGACTCAACCGAAATAAACGGTTGACATTTTCAAATCATCACTGATTTCTACATTTTTAAATTGTTTTTATCTAGATGTGAGTTACGCTTATATTATAAACGAAATATTGGTTGTTAAATAAACACATTCGTGTTTTTTTTATTATTCTCGTTGCCTTCTATTTCGCATTTGGGGGTATTGATATATTTTTTTATGTGCAAATACGTAAATACGTAATTAGTAGGGTTGTCAACTGTCATGGTCGAAAAAAGAGAACATTTAACAAAAATTGTTAATTTTTAACAGTTTTCTTTATAATTGTGCCGGTACGTTAAATGTTCTCTTTAAAAGAGACCTGTTGGCAACCCTAGTATAATAATTAGTGCTTAAAAAATATTCGAATTCTTTTAACGTCTCTTACAATCAATCTATATTCGTATCTATTAATTGTACTTGTTCTTCATCCATCTATAGCATCTGTTTTATATTCAAACTAGTTGCTTTAAAATTTAAGTTTAAAACTAATTTGTTATATCGTAGTCTAAAATGTACGTATGTTAATATTTTGAGTTCTGCGACATTTTGTTTATTGTTGATTCTATTAAACAAAACGAAGTAACGTTTGTTTGTAGTTGCGCGTCAAGATGGCGGCTCGAATTAAAATGCGTCTCGACGATTGATAGCCGCCTCGCTTTCAAATGGCGGCCGTCGCGAATTTTACGGCTGTGGATATGTTCGCTAAAATGGCCGCCATAATTCTTCGGCGAGATTTCGTTCGGTTATAATACGTTCGAATATCCTATATACACGTATTTCGGGATAAGAAACCGTTTTATTATAGTATTATACTTTGGAATTATTTTTCTTAAATTTTGTTAAAAAAAATTTGCGTTTTGTGGAATTCTTCTCTGATATTGAACGTAATAAAATGGAGAGGTGAAATTTATATTAAATGAAAATTTGGATTTTTTTAATTTTCATTCATTACTCTCTGCACCTTGATAGTTGTAGATTATCTTAAACTCTGGTTGTGATCAATGACTTTGTTATAATTTGAACATGTCTTCTAGTCTAGAAGCGGTTTTTATAATGGAGTTTTAGTTAAAGATCTCAACTTTGTTTTCTTCTAATTATTTTAATTGGATGAAGAGATACGTGGTCCTTATAATATTACTAAATATTGTGCTATTATTGATGCACAAGAGCAACAACGTAGCATGATAATATTCGATGGTGTCACGGACATCGAATATATCCGATTTATACCTCAGAGACGCAAACTAATAATGGAAACTGTGTTTCTGTATTCAGTCAGCTACAATAAAGCTTTCCGTGTTCAAAATAAAGTTATATTTATTCGAATGATACATGCTTCAATTTTATACCAGAATTAATATTATTTTGAGTTTTATTTGCGCGATCAGAATATAAATTTGTTTTCATTGCGCGTCATTCTTTGAAATAATATTCTTCGATTAGTGGTCAAATGCTGAATTTTATTTTCAGTCGAGGCTAATATTTTTACAACGATCGTATTCATATATCAATCGTTTGGTAATAGATTACCACGATCATATCGGAATCTGCGTGTTGGTCTTTGAATTCACCATTTTATCGGTTATCGCGAAGTAAAGTCATCTTTATTGTGAATATTACATGTAGAAATAGCACAATCGATACACGAGAGTCAACACGTCAATGCCCCGGGCTGAGTGTTCATAAATAAAGAGCATTCTTCGCGAAATTGAGACGTCGATTCGCACGTTGCGTGTGCTCACGTACGTGTATCCATTCGGTTCGTGTTTTTCTCCCAATTCTCCCCCCCTCCTGACGAAAATAAAGGATCAATCTTGGTGATTGCGATATCGAAAGGGGGCTTTTTGCTGAAGGGGATACGCTGAAGTGTTTTTGCACTTAGTTCGATTCATTGCACTCAAATGCATTCTTCGTTTCGTGCATGTAGAGTAGCTAACGTATATATTTTTCTGGTTTTTGGTTAGCGTACAAGTGAATTAAAGTTCACGCACATTGCACATTTTTCTTTATAGATGGATCTTTCGTGATGCGTTTTATTAGCCATTCTTTGCTCATATATGATCGTCATTGTCTACGGTCAGATTTTTATCAAAAAAAAAAAAATCTATGAAACATCGAAAATTTTCGTTTTTCTATAGCCTTTCCCTATTTTAATGATTTGGATTTTATCAGCATTCTTTTAATATTTAAATAAAACAGGCTACACATAATACGTGTTTTCTATTGAAATCATTGTTGGTTAGCGTACAAGTGAATTAAAGTTCACGCACATTGTACATTTTTATTTATAGATGGATCTTAGATGATCTGTTTTATAAGCCATTCTTTGCTCATACATGGTCGTCATTGTTTACGGGCAGATTTTATCTGAAAAAAAAAAATTCTATGAAACATCGTCGAACGAAAATTTTCTCTGTATCCCTTTCCAATTTTTATTACTTGAATTTTTTCGTTTGAAATGCACATTTTTTTAAATATTTAAATAAAACACGCTACACACAATTACGTGTTTCTTTTTATTTGAACATGTGTACAATATTTTAATACTATGTAGAATCGCTTATAGTTTCTAGAACTTGATTTTTTTCGGCATTCTTCGAGTATTTAAATAAAACACAATTACGTGTTTTTTTGACTCGAATATATGCACAAAATTTTAATACTAGAACCGCTAATAGTTTCTAGTTAACCTGGTTTTCTCTTGTGTTACCATTTGCACTCAAAAAAAATATGCAAAGGGAAACGAGCAAGAGTAATCGAGACCTCCGGTCCCTCAAACGTCGCGGGCTCCAACCGCGTCGAAACAATGAAGAATTTGCACGAATGGATGTCGCCAGATGCGCTAATTGAATCTCGAGGGCAATTGGGAACGTTCGTCGTGGACCACAAAGGTGCCATTAGGACCACGAGGACGACCCACGTCAGGGCGACCTCTCCGTTTATATTGATGACGGCGATGGACGCCTATTTCCTGTTTGCCACCGCAGGATGCTCGGGGTATTGGTACTTGGTCCAGGTATTGGTTTCGCTTGTAATGCTTGGGTTTTGTTTTATCTGGAATTTTGTTCTTAGTTTTACTTGCGGGGGATTCGAGTTCTTCAATATTTTCATACTTTGGTTGATTTTCGGTGTCGCGAGAAATTGTTGAACTGAGTATTCTTCTTTTTGCTATTCTGCGAAGAAAGTCGGTTTATGGCGTGAAAAATTATTTTCTTATAAAAATTGGAATTATTTTGGGAAGAATTTGTACTTATATCATTAATTAATTTTCCCAGATTGTTTCGGCGGGTCGTGTTTGGGTTTCCCAAAAGGCTTTATTTTTTAATTTATTTTGTATTAAACCTAAACAAAATTTTACGTACATGTAAATTTCTAGGTTTAATGAGCGATTTGTTATTTGTCAGAGTTTATTGCGTATTTTATTAATTTATTCACGTACGAACTACCTAAACACGGATTCTTATTTTTGGATTGTAATTTTCCACAAATAAAAATATTCTAATGTGTTCGGTAAAGTTTACGTAAATTCCGTTTTTGAGAGACGGGAAATTTTAAAAAGTTGTTTATTTCATTATAATAATTTGATGTTGTATTATAAATATAATGATCGATATTATGATTTCAAAATATCATTTTTTTCTAAGCTGCAATCCCAACCAGAATCCATCTTTGGGATGCAATGTTAGATTTTTAGTTAACAATACTAACGGTATTGGTGTTTTTTCTGTAACGACAATATTGAATTTGGCCATGAGGAAGAATATAATAGCTTTCACTTCCATCAAAGCAAATCGTGATCCTATAAAATAAATATCGGATGTTAATTGAATCGATTAACTATACTTTTGTCATAAATTTGTGATGTACCAATGCAATTTCTTGGTCCTATTCCGAATGGCATGTATGTGAACGGTTTTATTTTGTGCTTGTTTTCGTCTGAAAATCTTTCTGGATCGAACACATCTGGGTTTTCATAGTACTGTGGATCTCGATGAATGGTGTAAGCTGGTATTAGAATTACTTCTCCAGGGTTGATCTGCGAATATATATGTATTTTTTTTATAATCGGTGATTATTACTGTGCGTAACTAGAGTAGTATTACCGTATATTCGTTATCACTTTTTTCGTTAGGGGGTGGCAGTTTATACGATTTGTTGCAAAGTCTGTCAATAGTTATCACTGCTGGCCATAGTCTCATTGTTTCTATACATTTGAAATAGAAAAGTCCTTTAATTTTCGATATGTAAACCATTATTAAAAACCGGATTCTCAAAATGTATATGGTTATGTATAATATTTATAATATATATTATCAATATCGACCCGTTGTGTATTCATTGTAGAGCTAGGTCTCCCCATCAAATATTAGGGGTCTAATTGTAAGTGAGAATTCAATAATATCTACAATTTCAGAAAAATACCTGATAAAAACATGTCCAGGTATTTCAATTTGGGCAAGTCTTCGTAATTTAAATTATATCCTTTTTCAATTATAATAGAATCAATTTCTTCTTGCAACCTTCGTTGATATGCCTCATGAGTAGCCAATTCATATGCGAAAAAACTCAAAATTGAAGCAGTCGTGTCGAATCCAGCTATCAAAAAGAGTATCGCTTGCGCAGTTATATCGTCGTCGGTCCATTCTGAAAACATATATAGTTTTTACTTTTTAGTGTTTAGACCGATTTACAATAAAAATTTTAAGATAGGCACGTTTTCTGATGGCTTGTCTTCCTACGTCCGATTCTTCGACTGTTGCATAGCCAGCTTCTTTGGTCTCTTCTTGCTCATATTTTAACGCGCCTTTTCTAGCTTCCATCAGCAGATGTATCATGTCGGGCCTCACAATTTTACGTTCCTCACGTTCTTTGATCGCCGAAGATACAAGTCTGCTGAAAAATTTGTTAACTTTTTCCCTGTAAAGTTTCAAACCTAGAAACTGAATTTTATCATTATATCATTTGTCAATTGTATAATTTCTTTTTAATTGAAGTAACCTTCATTAATCTCGGGAATGAGACGAATAGTATAAGTTTCAAGTACTGAATGCCTCCGAAGTTTGTAGCTTCTTTGCCCATTTCGTAGAAGTCATTTTTGTCGTTTACTAAAGAATCAACGTGAATTCCAAATGCTGTTGATGCAATTATGTCGTTTCCACATCTTGAAAAAACGTCTTTCATTTCAACTTCAATAGTATCTTTCCCTATACGAAAAAATTTAGTATCCAAATTAATACACATTTTTTGATAGCATACATACATATATGAATAATGTTTTTATGAAAAATGTTAATAATATTTTTACCTTCGCGGGATATTTCTTTCGACTTTTCCATATAAAAGTTCGAAAAATATTTTGCACAATCGGTAACCAATCCAAACATTGCTCTCATCTTCGAACTGGTGAACGTTGGACTGAGAGTGGCCCTCATTTCACGCCATTTTTCACCTAAAAATGAAGATTTTGTTGTTTTATTTACCGAATAGTGTAACGTTTTGAACAATTTGGGTAGAATTTGTCATATTTGTATTTGGGTGTGAATCGAGTGATTTTTTACTCACCTTTTAAGGCAAATAGATTTTTGCCAAACAATGGATCCGTATCTTCATCAACAAATCCATGATGGTCTTGAAACGAATCATAATCTTTAACAGCGATCTTTTTGATAAGATCGAGATCCCTCAACACAATTTGTGGTTTGCCGCCCATTTGCATAAATCCATAATAACTTCAAACAAAATATTTTAATTTCATTGAATTAATTGTAAAGTTCACAATCAAGAAAAATAATTCTGTACATACCGCTGATCACAAAACTCATGGTATGCTTTTCTTACGCGGTCTTTCACATGTTCTTGATTGGTTAATACTTTATACATGTTACCTATAATCGAGGATCTGAACGGCATACATTTCACTCCCCTTTTCTCGAAATAATCTCTTCCCCATAATCCGTAAACGTAAACTATAATAGCCAAACTGATCACGAATAATATCACGTCCCACACCAGGGGTAACATGGCGGTTAAGTAACGGCTGGAATTCACAATCAAACTAAAAATAATAAACAATATTCACGATAGCAGTGGTTTCAAGCACCTTTTCTTATTGTGTAACCGTACAGTTCATATTGAGTTCAATAAGCGTGTTTTATCAGTTGTTTTTTTGTGACGAATGATAAATTCTTACGAAAATTATGTAAATTCAAAAACATAAATGATATTCGTGTATTTTACATGTGCGACAAAACATATTTCATCGTCACATACTCTGGGAACTTTGCATATTAATTTAGTGAGAACGGGATTAAGATATTGTCCCGGTTGTTTCTGTCTAATGATATTAAACGAGACTTGCATTGTCTTTAGGTCGAAGCTTCTCAATCATTCGATTCGGAGTCCTAATTAACGTTAACTTATCCTTAAATTAGCTTATTTAGGATTATACCTATTACTGTACGCGTTGTGGTTTTGGTTATGTTTCATGTATATTCGATTTGAACTCTATTCATGAGTTAATCAATGTTTGAGAAATCTTCGGATTGTATGTTAAAATAATGAAATATGGAATATAATTTATGGATTTTTTAATATACATACGTATATTAAAATAGGGTTATTATTGGGTTTATTTTTGTCATAATAATAAAGCATTCTGGGTTGATTCAATTATATCAAAACTGAAATTTAAAATAACATAAATAAAAAAAACAAACAATAAAAGAAAACAAAAAACACAAAAATTTAAATGAAAAATATATAAAAGAAGCAAAGTTGGAATCAAGAATTGGAACCAAAAAACTCAAGTGACATTAGTTCAAATCTGACCATAGCTCAAGCCACCATCTAATTGTCCATTACCATAACAAGTTGGACCCAAAGAAAACCGAATGAGAAAAGCTGCCGTACGGACTTCCCTAAAGGATATCTTTTTGGAGAGTTTCTCATTTCTGAAAGTTATTTCAGAATTTTGTTAATCCTATGGCGGATCTTCAAGGATCTTCAAACCGCCCATTTTTGTATCTAGTCTCCGAACAGACCCTCCGCAAGACGAATCCATCTCTGCAGATGTTATGAAAGAGCAAATTCATCTTCAATTTTGTCGAGACATAAGAAATGAATTACTCGGAGGCAGTATGAAAAAAAAATCCTGGACTCGACTTGGAACACTTTTAGTTTCCTCCTGCAAATCATTATTCTGAAAAACTGTCTTTTCATCATTACATAATTTGTGGCACTTGAAGAGAAGATATGTCAAACATAACCTAATAGTCGTTGATAGCTATTTTCAAAATTGTTGAATGGTGAAGCAAAAGCGGAGTCCATATTAATAAAGAAACATTGAAATAAAAAAAGAATTTCTTCATCAAAAATTTATTATTTCTGTGAACTGAGTCTGAACCTGAGTTGTTCCTTCCTAAAGATTAGAACTGTAATAAACTGGAAACGACATAATTCTATAAATAAGATATACTTGTTGTATTCTCAAAATACAAAGAAATCAAAGCTGTAAATGAAGAATCGATACAAAATTTCAAAGAATATGAAATCATTTTCACATTGTAAAAAAGTGTTCTTAACGAAGATTAATAAACATGAAAGGAAAAGATAAATTCGATATAATTGAAAAACTCAAATGCTTAACAAAAAAGTAAAAAAAATGATCTAAAAAAAAAAAAAACAACACAAAGATCATAAAAAAATTATCTAAAAAAATGATCAAAAAAAAATGATCAAAAAAAATGATCAAAAAAAAAATGATCTAAAATAATGAAGTTAAAAAAGTTGAACTTCAAAATGAAAAAAATAAATCCGAAAATTCAATTACGCCCTAATAAAACTTTTCTTTATAGTTTGAATGTGTAATTTAAAAACATTTCATTATTTCCAATCAAAACATAATCTGTGAGGTTTTTTAAACTATAAGTTTCTGTTTTTAGTTAAATTCATTCTTAATAAAAACTGACCTATTGTACCATGACGCGTACAGAATACGTATAACGAATTTCCTCATTGCCATTCCAGACGGTAGTGTTCAAATTGCCGACGTATACACTGTACTGTTAAATTGTCTTTATTATTAGTAGAGGCACGAGCTTACTTCAAGGGCAATTCAATAAAAAAAACGACGAATTCAATGTAAGTCGAGTTCTTCAATTATCGTTATTTATTTTTCTATTGGTAATAGTTTCGATTCAAATGCAATTTCGAATTTGAAAAACTGCGTATTTTGAAGTTAAATTATTATAAATGTAGTGTCTTTTAAAGCACGTTTACTGAACTCCGTGGAAAATGTACATAGGTAGATTTTTTAGGTTGGACGTGTGGGACGACACCCTAGTCACGAATTTGTAGTACAGTGGTTCCTTAACCTAAATGTTCTATGTTATTCTAAAATATACTTGCGGCTTCCTATATTTTATAAATATGAAAAAATTGTTAATTTACTTAATTAAATTTAGTTCATGAATTTTTCAAATTATTGATCTTCATTTGAAGGATTGTTGATAATCCATATTTACATAAATAAGTTATAATATCCATTGTAACTAACTATTGTTGTATTCTTTTTTTTTAATTTTATGGAATTTCGTAGCTAAATTCGCAAAATATTATTTAAAGGTTCTAGCAAAACACCTTAAGGATCACTGACGTAGTTTAATTTAATTTTAAAAAGAACTATGGTGTTCACCTTGTTTCCCATGAAAAACGTGAACTCGTGTGTGAATTCGTTACATAATTGGGTTATGTTCCTCTAACAATTGTTTCGTATTGTAACTTTTCCGTAAATATTTCATCGATGACTTGCTTTCAAATAATGAGTAAACATATCTAATTATTATTTCATATATTATACCTTCAACCGGTAGTGGGGCCGGAACATAAATACGTTTATGAAATTTAAGAATTAATTTCAATTATTTTTCAGATTTAAATTACAATTTGAGTTATTTCAATTTTATTTTAAAATATTATAAATCAATTTTACTTTTCTCCAATTTCAATTTTCGAATAATTTTCAAAAATTAAGAATATTTTTATATAACAGATATACCATCAATTAATGATTTAATAATATCATTATTTACATAAATATTGAATCTCTCATTTAATAAGTATAAATCGTGATCATATGATCATATTTTTCATTAATCATGATGAGAATATCTGTTTTAAATTCCAATTTTGGATGTTTAAATCCTCCCTCGATGTTTTGCTACTTAAGTTCTTTCTCGTTCGACGCATTTTTTCTAACCTTGATAGTATCAAGATGAGGGTGTTAAAAATATTTTTTTTATATTTATAGATATCTTGATAAATTTCTTTTAATTTATACATATACACAGAACAGTTAAGTTTTATTTAAACTTTCAAGTTCTCCATTTTAAATTGTACTGCGATTTTTGTATTATATTAAATAATTAATTGAAACAAAAACATTTCAAATAAATATCGGTTCTTAATATATGACTCTATGGATACATTGGTCGATCTATCGCTTCTACCCAAAACGCGCAGATCCATAATTAACGAAAGCCCAGCTTTTACAGGCCATTGCAGGATGACGAGGGTTATCCTTAGCAGTCGGATTAAGGGTCGATCATTCAAGGCTCTGTTGGCAGTTTGACTTTATTGTTTTGGCGCAAGATCACTTGCGGCGGTCGAACTTTGCGTACCTCTGCGGTGTTGGTGTCACCTTTGTATAAATAAGGCTCGTTTTGAGCCCGGAAAACTTCCAACCAAATAACTTCACGGGCAACTAGTGGCTTCTGATCGTAAAGCCGCGTGTTCGCGACTAATTGTAAACTGAGAAGATTCGATATGGCAGTTCAAATGGTTTCGTTACCTGTAAAACGTTCCGTTACTGTGATAGGTGTCGAAGGGAATCATAACCAGCCCGTGGTATTCCACGAACTATCGATATATTGAATCGCGGGTTGATCAGAGTTAGGACTCCGTTTTTAACACCTACTCACAATCAGACGGGAATTTAACCATTTGTGCCAAAAAAATGAAAGTTAAATCTTTCAAATTGTGTTTGTGTGTACATAAATAAAATAAATATCGTCCCGCCTGTTACATGCATTCCATAAATTAAAAATTACCTTTTGTTTCTGTCTAATGTTTTCAACACGCCTCCTCGTTTGATGGTCGTTCACTCGCGACTGATTGGATAATAAGCTAGTTCTCTCGGTTTGGTGTGTAGAAAACATGGATGGCTGTTCTGTCGCGGAACTTCTCGGGATTCATTTCCATATGATTTGTATTCTTAGTTTGTTCCTTGGTTAATAATTGCTTATTGTGCATATTATTAATTATAATCGAATCTTTTTGCATTGATGTTTGGTTGAATTAATTTCGGGAAATGCGTGATAACGTCGAATTTTCTTGTATTAGATAAAACATAATTCTTAAATTCAAGAAGTGTTTTCATTTATAATTTTGGGAGTAAGGATAATTATGATGTGGATTTCTCGAGATTTTCGAATGGCTAATTTTTGTGTTCGCCCTTTACGTTCAGTTCACTCTCATTCACTGGACATATTTTTGTAGTTCAAATTTCAATGTACGTCGCACAATTCATAATTTATACTTGACTGTGATGTTACTTAACTCACCAAAAATTCATATATCAAACACATAATGAATCGTAAATTATTGACTCTGTGGAATTATTGATCTCTCTTGTAAATGCGGAATTTACACATGATTTTTACTACTTACAAGTTATAATTATATATTTGTAAATTTCAAAAAATGTTTATATACTTTTTTTTAGTTTATATAACGTCAAAAAAACCCTCTTATATAGATAATGAAAAACGAACGAGTTTCGCGTTTTTAACGAACAATGACCACTTTGCAACTGATAGAAGTTGCCATAGAAGCATTTTGTAACTTAAGTGTCAACCTATGTTTGGCAGACGTGACATTAAAGTTCATGTTGGACACATTAGGACCTAAATCTAAAGACGTTTAAGTAATAAACTTAAAGTATGATGGTCGAAGTAGAAATTTTATTTTCCTAAAAGAAAAATGAATTTTCTTAATCGTTTTTTTGGGGCGCGCGGTTTCTAAAAGCGCGTGGCGATGAGGTGGAAAAAAAACCGAAGTGTAGTTAGGTAGTTTGGTTAATTTCAAAATGAAAAATGTTAGTAAAAAGTAAAACAATTAGAATAAAATTTAACATTAAATTATATTAATCATTTTAAAAAATTTGTAATTATATTCTATGACCAAAACTCTTCATTTGAAATATTATACTTAATTTGAAGTAAATATCAATATAGAAATATATGTATTTTTCATTTCGAATTTTTACAACAACTCGGGATAGGATACACTTTGAATAAATACTTAAATCAAATCAATTTGGAGTGCTATTGGCTCCGTAGTAAAAACAGTTTGATTAATTACATTTGATGCAAGTTTTTACATAAATGCGTTTTCAAATTGGCAATTTGTCTACATGAAACACATTTTGAATCCTGCACCAGCGCGTATAATTACAAATCTGGGGAGGTTTGTAAGTTACAATAAGACAAAGTATGCTCTGTAATATTTGTTGATGACAAACAGATTTCCCCGAAGGCGAGTGTAATCAGAGTTTCCCATTTCAGTTAGCGTTAGACAAATAAGCGCGAAACGCGAAACTATCATTAACACTTCGCTCCTATATGCAATTCCGAAATTTAAAACATAGTTTTTCAGTTCGGAAATATTCGAATTTTCTAATTAATTTTTCGAAACCAACTAATTGGATATTGTATAATTTCCCATATTTTCATTTTCAGTTGATGATACTTCACTGTTCACTGTTGTTCAAGTATTGTTATTCTTATTGTGTCGACGTTTTCATATTTGTTTTTGTTTGTTTTTTTGTGAAAAAAAACAATTAATATTTCAATTATTCCGAACGTATTAACACAAATTAAAAAAAAATCCTACAGATTTTACCTCATTAGCTAAATGATATTCTCAATACGGGATAAAAAATAACAAACACAACACGTCTTGTATTGCCAAAACATTAAAAAATGAAGGAAGATAATTTTCGGTTGGAAATTCTGGGAATAATTAAAAACCTTCTCAGCAGTGTTTTTAAGGAAAGCATGAGCAACTCGCTCACGTCCATTGATAGACAAAGGTCTTCATGATGATTTTCCATTTGTTTCTAAAAAAAGTGAATATTATGAGAGATCAGTTGTCTTATCTGTGTACTCATTAGTCATCTCATTTTATTCCCGAATGGGTTGGTTTGACATTATGCATCCCATGTGCAGGGCTTGTTGAGGATTATAAATACAGTTATATCTGTTCAAAAAATTTTAAATAAAAAAAAAATTACTTATCTTTGATACCGCAGATTGATTTTTTCCAATTCTTTGATTTTTTAAATATTTTTTTATGTAAAGCATTCATATTGATCGATATTATTTCTATCTTAAACTGAGCGTCATATCGAAACACGTCTCATTCAATTGTTGAATTTTTCTTCGTGAAACCCAAGAAAATCAAGAAACTTTTTGAAATATTTTGTTGACTATGACAAAGTAAACACGGGCAACGAAACAAAGCCTGGCCAGACTGACAAAGCCTGCCTGAATTAATTATGTGCATACACACACGGGCGTCGTATAATGCAATATTAAATGCATTTATATGCAAAACTGCACTAGTACCTTGTCTCGGTGAACCGTTGAACTTATCCGCATCGATTAATTCTAAGTGCTGAATCAATTTGGTTGATATAAAAATCGTTTTGCGATGCTCCTTTAGTAATACTATTAGGCTTTTGATTACGTTTTAAGATTCAAAGAATTTGTTTATGTGCAATTTTTCAATTCTAATATGAGGTCTTAACTTAATCAAAAATAATGATGGTAAAATTTCCAAAACACTAGTTTTCACACCGATAAATGTGAGCGCGTTCAGTTTTTCATATTTGAAACAAAAGTGAATGCTTTTAGGCGGCGTGAAAATTTCGTGAACAATTTATTGTTTCTGTGTTGTGTTCCCGCGGGAAATATTTTTCCCCGAGCCCGGGAACAATGGATTCGTGATGGATAAACAAGGTTTACTTTGCAAAGTTTCCCATAGGCAGGGTTTTTCGAGTTTTACACCGTTTCCATACGCAAAGTGTCAATTTCCCAGCCGAATGCTCCGGAGATTTTGAATCTGCTCCTCTTCCAGGCAACGCGTATAACTAAAAAATTCTTATAAATATGTACACCATTAAAGCGGGTATATTTGGATTAATTACGATTAATTTTCGTTCCATTTGTATAAATTCCTGCTGTTTTTAAAAAAATTTAAGAACTTTCCAGTATCGAGTTTTTTACTGCTGGTGTTCTATTTAATATGTTTAGTAAATTTAAAATATCCCAAAGTTGATCGAAGCATGGTGGAATTATTATCGGAATGAATCGATAAGTCTCTTTTCTGCCTTTTAAATTCAAAACACAAAGCAAAATAAACCATTCTGCGGCAGGCTTTCACGCTCGATAACAAAGTGCCACGCGCGTGACTCGCATTCGACCGTTGTTAAATTGCCCACCACTCTTTGCTCTTAAATAGGAGCGGCCTCAAACTGCTTTTTTCCTCTGCGATTTGGCCACTGTGGACGTTTTCATTCAACATTTCGGGAAACTTAGTGTTCAGATAATCGCGTTATGTTGAATTTTTTTGTTATTCTGTACCAAAGTTTCCATAAACGATTGTAATATTCACCTGTTCCTTTCGATTAATATAGATATTGTTTCTAATGTACAATTTGAGAATAATACTTAATGTGGTATGAATATTGTTCTAGTTAATGATTAATGTCAATTGGGGTCATTCAAACAGTTGTCTATATTCCATCGTAAATAATTTTCTAAGTCGCTGTCTAATAAGGCATGAAATAAAGTAAAAAAAAAATGATAGAAAATTGTAGTGCACCTGTCCGATATGGTACACTTGTTAAGTTCTCACGTATTATAAAATGCAATATGGGAATAAACCATATATTATTAATATAAAACAAAAGTCGACGATTTTCAAAATTATTCGACACTCCATATGTTATAATTTTTTATTTGTATACATATTTTATTATTAATTTATTATACTTTGAATGGATCCCTCCCTAGGTCTCGAGGCTCTAGGCCAGTGGTGGCCAGATGAAATCTCTTGGTGGGCCAAATAAAATAATGCATATCTTTGAAGGGCCACACATATATCTTACAACGTAACAATAATATGATAGTTTTTATATTTAAAATAAAAAAACGCTTTCTTGCACATTTCAATGAAATGTGCAATATACTTGTGGCCCGCGGGCCACGATTTGGCCACCATTGCTCTAGGCTTAAGTCTATTTAGCCTATAGGTAAATCCGGCAGTGATTACGTAGTATAAACTCTTCTAAATTTTCAAGGTAGTGATTTCTTTAGCATATAAACTGCTACATTTGATTTGTACTACATACTACAACACGTACTTGTGTCTTTTAATTTAAACATTTTGATGCGTATAGCGTATATAGTGGATGTGAATTATTTCGTTCGGATTTAATTTGATTCCGGGTTTTTGGTATGGTCTCTGCTCTCAGGTATGGTCTCTGCTCTCAGGTATGGTCTCTGCTCTCAGGTATGGTCTCTGCTCTCAGGTATGGTCTCTGTTCTCAGACTTTTCTGCTCGCAGGTTTGGTTTTTGCTTTCATTGTCAGATTTGGTTTTAATTTTCTTTTGATATTGGATTCAATATAATTTAAATTGTGATATAAATATGGTTTTTTTATATGATTAAATAATCAGTATTTGCATGAGTTTTAATGACTTCGAACTGTTCGCCGTGTTTTTGTGGGATAAATATAATATAATCTAATAAAACACATGGGAAAAGGTCTACGGGAATGGGAATCCCTTAACGTTTTTGATACACAGGGTCGAAATTAAATTGATATATATGTGGAAATTAATTGGGAACAACACGGGAGTGTTATCCATGCTTCCCAAATAAAAACGGATGCGAGAAAATCTCAGAACTATAATGGGGTTAACCCTAAACTACTGATAGCCCACTGTATTATTTGCACGATACATTTCAACCTATTTTATTTTTTAGAAACGAGTGAAATAATGTGTATGTCATGGTTTTGAATTGTGTTGCATATATCTCTTAATGCTTCAATGGCTTTGCCTTTTGGATATGCCGTTGTTCTTGTTTGCCACGTTATCGTTTAAATAGTTAAATTTGAGTAGCTTTTTGCGTTTACTACATCTTTATCTTATAGAGCAGTTTTAGTTTTATAAATTTTTTAATTTTCTCCAATATGGATATTCTATCTGTTAAAATTCCAAATTTCGGAACAGACGGGAAAATACATATCTTATGTATTAGAAACATTTTTCACATTCGGATCTTCAATATTGCCGAAGTTCGCTTATCTGAATTGAAAGCTTTTGAGTTTGAGTTTAAAAGCCTATACCTAATAAAACTTGGTCGCGAGTTTCGCACTTATCTTCCGTCCGCTAATATAAAACTTGATTTATGTTCGCGAAAGCAAGCGCCATTTAATAACGTTAAAGAAGAATGTTAGTTATTGTGTTTTAGAAAGAGCCTATCCAAGCATTATATATACCAGACATCATCATCATCATCATTAGCAGCCTATTAGTTATCCACTACAGGACAAGGCCTTACCAGACAAATGCGGCAGTCTAGGCTATACCTCACCGCGCTAGCCCAAGTCGTATTTCGGTGAGGGACATGTACCATAAGAGCCAGTCCGCCCATGCCAGCGGAGGAGGCTCTCAGACCAACGATACGCATGTCTATGTGCTAGCCTCTGTGGTCGCTGTCTTCTGAGCGGATCGTAATGATCCCCAGCGGGGCAGACGAGTTAAAGACTATGCAGACTACGCCCTCGCTGACCACTTTGCGATCAATGACCACCAGTTTGACAGACAGTTAACAGCAACCTTTTTTGGTTGCGGGTCAAAATGTGACTCTTATGAAGTGTTTTGGGTCGGTAGGAATGTTTTAAAAGAATCTAGTGAATATTATAATTTTTAGTGAAAAAAAAAATTATAATCAATAATAATTAATCCAGCGGGTCACTTGAAATTGTCAAATAGGTCAGTCGGTGACCCACGGGTAATAGGTTCCAAATGACTTCTATATACTATTATATGTATGAAAGTTTGTCTGATTGTGAGTCATTTGCAAAATAATTAAATTTTGTCTGATGATAGTAGAAAAAAAGGAATTCCACCATGCTCAAATTTGGTCAGGTACTTGAAAATTTTTATATTATATATTTGTAAGTTTGGGAGTTGCAATCGAAACGATAAGCATATATTTTATAATGCAAGAAATGGAGAGTGGTGTTCGAAGCAATTTATGGAAAGTGAGCTTAAAAGCATACCAGCCCTTTCAAAATCGCAACAACATAAATAATTTGGGTTTGTGTGCCCGTTAAAACGAAAATCATATCCTGAAAACCTTCAGCCTTTAACGTGTGCCCTCTTGAAAGTAATTTTGTATATGAATTCATTATTAAAATCTCCGTTGAAAGGTCGGACAGAGATGGTGCAAATATTTTCGTAACCACCAAATCCAGAACCTATAATTTTTTTTTCGCCATCAACCGACCGCAGATAATCCTCAAAGTTATTTTAGGTCGGATAATACCGTAAAATCGGATTAAACCTTGGCCCTCCGAGACAAAATTGTCAAAACTCGCAGTTATGGGTCACTTTTTTTTGTAACTTATTTACGTCAATCATTATATTTGAATCATTATTTCAAATATATTTCCGAGCTTGAATCACATGATTTTGTTAATGTGTATAATATAATATTTTTACCTGACTAAAAAACCATACATTAGCACTATATTGAAATTTTTAGGGGTTTCATTATTTTTTTTCGTAATTTCGGCTAATATATTATATTTAAATTATAAAAATATTACCAAGCCCATGAATATGGGATTACGCATTACGATTATATTGTCTATACTTCGATAGCCTATGTTATTTTTGAAAATTAATTAATCGCGGGTTTGGATCGAAAAGTGCTGAAAAAATAGAAAAATATATATTTTTTTTATTCGCTTTTAAGCGGTTTATCACTGAAATGCAGTGCTATGTTTTTTAATTTTATTGTTTCTTTACAGAAATTGTTAATTTCTCCATGAATGTACATTTTCTGTTCTATCGTGGTTAGATACTTCGAATTCCTTTTTTCAAGCTTCATATTAATTTACTGAAATATTCATATGCTGTATATGCAATATATGCAGTCTTACAGACAATTTCAGCGAAAGGCTCGCCCCCGACATGTATCGGGGGTGTCTAATTGTGACCGCGCTCGCGCTGCCGATAAATTCAAATTAAAAGTTGCTTCCGTTGCCGAGGCAATTCGGTGGTGTGGGGGGTGTAACAATGACAAATGGCCGATGGTGAGGAAGAGACTCTCCTGCCGACCGCCTTATTAGTAAATATACTATAGGAAGTGACCTGGTCGCGAAAAATGGACGGATTGATAATCGTCCGTCGAGGCAATTCATCTTTCCAAGCGCATTTGTTTGGAAGGATGTGTTTTTTTTGTATTTGATTTTTATTTCAAAAAATATTTTTGAAAAAGTTTCGTTTACTTTGTAGATGCTTTCGTCAATGTTTAGGAGTTTTGTTTAGTTTTTTTGTTTTTTTAAGATAGCTTTATCTAGAAAATCTATGCGATATTTTTTTGTTCCAGAAATTATCATATATTATAGAATTCTGATATGATTCCATCTTTTTAAAAAAGTGATGATAGTATTTTTATTGTATCCATTTCTTTCAACTTATAACATACGTACACTGTATTATATAATATTATAATATAAAAATATATTCTTTTAAATTTCGACTGGCCGATATTGTATTACATCAAACAGTTCGGATTTCTTATTATCGTCGAATCATTCTCGACTGAGTCCCTGGGTGGATAATCGCCCAAAAAGGCATACGAAACGGAACGAAACGAATTTCGGATGCGGTTACCTACTAATTGTCATTATGGTAGTTGGCGAGATTAGTTTGCTTGGGAATTTAGCCGGCATCCGCAGTTACCACATTATTGCTCCGCGTTCGCGTAATGTCGTCCGGAAAAGATTCAGACGTGGTTGTTGTGTAGTTCGCTTTGTACAGGAACTCGCTAATTTTATTTTTATTTATATTAAAAATTGTTCAGAGGATATTTTTCCATCTTTAATTATTCCTCCTACCACTTTTTCTGGTATTCGTATAACTGCATCCTTGTATTCTAAACCGAACAATATCAGTTATCTGACGATACTAGGTTATCAAGTACTGTAAAAGTTCCAAAATTATCACTTTTATAATTTAAGATTTTTTTTTTCATATTATCAAATTCAGCACTTATCGCAAAGTTTCTTTGTATAAGAATCAGTCGTTGGGTTTCGAGATACTCAACCATAATTCTATTCGGTATTTCATTATATTAAATAAGGATCTTTTGACATTATAAATATTATAATTAAAGTCTTGAAATTTGTTTATAATCAAATATGATCGTTTAAATATAATATCTATGTAACTGCCCAAATTGTTGGATAGTGGAATTTGATAAACACTTACAATGATAAATCTTTAATTATTCGAATTTTTTTATGATTCTTTTTAGAATTTTTTTCGAATTCTTTGATGGTGAATTTTGAACAGAGCGATAGCTTTAAGTACTTGTTTTTTAATCACTTCGTGTAAGTCGATGTATGTCATCATTTCTTCGCATTTTCATGTATAAAATTATTTATAGTTTTCTTTTAAACCAATCAAATGCATCAAAAACTTTGGTGTTATTTTAAGTTATCGAAATCATCATTGCATCCAGTTCTTTTCGGACGTATTTTCCATTATAATTGACGTTTGAAAATCCACGTACCTGGTCGTGGTCTAGTTGTGGAAGAAGCGTCATAAATATTGTCGGACGTGCCTCGACTGTGTATACACTGTTTGAGGATTTCCTTTGCAGTCGGCTTTGTTCATTTATCCGATTAGCGAAATCCCTAACGTGCTAAATAATTTATACCGGAGGGCATACCTTCGTCGTATAGGCTTGCCGATGTCCGACGAAACTGGGACAATGAACTAATGGAGTCGTTTACTGAGGAAATTAAAAGATATTGCATGTTTGTGAAAATTATTATGATACGTGAAGGGTTTCGGTGGTAGTAGTCTAGTTTGGGTGATTGGTCATTTTATCGTATTTTGGTATTTTTTGATATTAGATTAGACAACTA
This sequence comes from Hydropsyche tenuis, assembly GCA_009617725.1. Taxonomy (NCBI): domain Eukaryota; kingdom Metazoa; phylum Arthropoda; class Insecta; order Trichoptera; family Hydropsychidae; genus Hydropsyche; species Hydropsyche tenuis. The sequence goes on from VTON01000054.1 coordinate 45,187, forward strand.
ATATTAATATTTTGTTAAGCAATCATACGGATTCGTCACGAATCTTTAATGTACGAGTATATGATGTTTATATCCTGTTCTTCTTTTTTCTTTAATTAGCCGTTTCTCGGAAAGAAAATTTCATGCATTTTCTTTTTGCAATTTGTCGTTTCCGATAATTTTCTATCCGTAGAAGTCAGAAAATTTGTTGGAGTTATCGAAGTCGAATGTGGCTGTTAAATTACAATACAATGGTTCAATGGTCTGTTCTTTGGCAATAGTTTTCAATTATGCTCACTATTCTTAGTTGTTGATTGTGTCCAAATGCTGACGTTTAGATGACCTTCGTGAGAGTTTTGATTGTTTTGGCCATCATGGCGACATTAGAGTTTATGCATATATACATATGTTTGACATAAACAAAAAAATAATAATCAATTGAATGTATGTGCCTGTAAATGTGCGACGGAATATTCTAAATCGTTATTTTTGATTTATTTTTTTGAAGGATATCGGACGGATAAAGTGCAATTTCTTTCATTTATATTATAATTGTGTTCTAGATAAAAGTAAAAATTTGAAGCTTTTTTCTATTCCTAAGGTGAAAGTTAGCATTTTATTCGAAATTCTTCTGACATATGCTTATCATATTCTCGGGATATCATCCGAGATATGTAATGTCCCTATAGGGAACTATGAAACGTATCCATACAAAAGAATATTCACGTAGAACTAAATTTTGGTATAGTTTTTCACAGCCAAATACGAGTATGAAATATTTTTTAGTTACTACATATGTTCGAATTATTCCAAACTCATAATTATTCAATTCTTAATAATATGATTAATTGAAATATTGTATAATATATTGTACTTATTAATGAGCACAAACCTTATTATATTTTAAAATGCGAGCGTATTTTGCATGAAAAATTTAATGTTCAAGTTTCGTATAAGACTTTATCAATATTTTATATTTTATTATATATTCGTTATAAAAAGCATTTTTTTAATCTCGAGTTATATATCCCCAACTCTCCCCAATTTTGGTAAATAACTCGAAAACGATTTTAAAATATAATATGATTCTTATATTTTTAAACTTCAATTTTTACATGGTGTGAGATTGGTTTTGTTTAGACTTTTTGAACGTTTCTCTGTATTGTGAGAGTAGATGATGACTAGGCAATTTGAATGCAAAAATAATACATTTTTTATAAATATGTATATCTTGCACATACATATATAAAATATCCATACCATAATAGTGATTTAGCTGTACTTGTTGCGCTAGTTCACTTTCGTATTCTTTTGTTTCATGATTTCCTAGATTTTTCGATACACTTTTCAGTGTTTTTTTCGCTTGATTGATCTCCCTTAATATTTTTTTTTGGTAATCAATTATTTTCTATTATTAAACAAATTAATGTGTTGGAAAAAAAAAATGGTTCCGGCCGGGATCGAACCGGCGACCTTCTGCGTGTAAAGCAGACGTGATAACCGCTACACTACGGAACCGTTGTGAATCGCTTCGCATAAACCTGTTTATAAGTCAATGCTAACAAATTTCAAGTAATTTTAAAATTGAATCGAAGTTTCTTATTATTCAATAAGAAACTTCGAATCTTCGAAACTTCTTATTATTCTATAGAATTTCATTATTTTATGACTTATTAATTAATTCAATATAATTGATGAATTTCGTTTTCATTTATTCTAAAATCTAAAATAATTATTGCAGATACATAATATATCTATATGTATTTGAATACATATAATTTTTCGAACATTGCTGAATATAATTATTTTTATTTTTGAACGATTTTTCGTTTATTTTGTAGAAAATTTGTGTACTGGTATCATGAATTGTCAAAATAATTTCGCGAGTTTCGTTTTAAGGGGCATATCTATTATGACTTTAGGAATGTAGACCGGATTGCATACGCAAGGCGTTGAATGATATAATACAGTGGTTCTTAACCGGGGCGCCACCGCCCCCTTGTGGGCGTTTTTTGGTCTGGCGGGGCGTTTTTTAATTTTTAATACATAATGTTTATAAAAATAATCATGTTTTTTATTTGTTTTTCTTATATTTTTTTTATTTGTAAAGAAAATCATTGCATAAAATACACACAGAAAAGAGAGTAATTTTTTTTGTAGGGGGGGGGGACGCTGGATAATTTTACTGTGGTAAAGGGGGCGATTCTTTAAATATGATTAAGAAACACTGATATAATACATAAAATTAAAATCATTTTACGTATCTAAACGCAATTGAAGGAATACTAATTTTCATAATATTATAATATATGTATCTTCTTATTTGTCAATGTTGATAATAATACTTATATGTCGACTTCGATGTTTTCGATCGAGATATCGTCTGGTTCCTGTAATGTGGCTCGCTTGCACTCACCTTTCAAAACGTCATTTTATCAAGCCTTTTTTAACTCGAAATTAAACGATTAAATTCCTCCAGCCTCATGCCGGAGACGATTTTATATTGTATAATATAATTGCGTATTGTTAGTCAGTTTCCGAAGTTTCAAATCGATTGGAGGTGTAGAATTTGAGATCGAGGTCGATCTTTTTTCAAGCAATTTTTTATAACTGCGAATACCGCCAGAATCGCCACAGAGCAAGCTAATAAAAAGGTTGAAAAAAAAGTCTAGAATGAAGGCATAATATTGGGACTTGGAAATAAACAAATCAAATTGAAAATGAAAAAAATAACGTGGATTTTTAATGCTTTTATTGATTATAGCGTTTTCCATTTTTTTTTTAAACTATCTTGCAAAATCAGACTACGGATAGTTTCTTGAGTTTTTTTAAATGAACATAAAATTTGTATCGATACTTATTGCTAAATAATTCCATTTTCGCATTGGTTTATCTCCTGATGAATTCGTCCGGAAATCTTACCACATATATGCAACCGCATCGATACTTAACATACATAACAAATCATAACATATCCTTTACGTAACAAATGTATATATAAATATATATAGTCGTAGGGGTACAAACACAAAACAGTGGCCTCATGGCCGCGTTTCACGCTCTTTGAGTAACTCGATTTGTAAACAAGCCCTCGGTAGCTTTTACTTTTTATATGCGAGAGGAGAGACGACGATGATGAGACGGCTTGCTGCAAAAAAAAGAACTCCGCACATTATACGCAATGTAAATGTTGGCTTTTTCCACCATCATCGTCTCTTTGTTTCGCAATTCCGCCATAAATACCGACGGCGCGTGTGTACATTTTGTTTTATTTTACGTATTTTTTTCATTTTGTTACTTCGGTGTGCGGGTTTTTGTCGGTATAAGGGCGGGATCGTCGGCACGGAATAATAAGCCTATTAAATTACCGCGAAAGAGTGATACACGGCGTCGGAGATCGTTTGCAGAAACGCGTTCCGTCATTTTTGTGTACTGTGGGATACGGATTTTTGGATTGTTTTTTTAATATGATGACCAGTGACGACATGTTATGATTAATGAATGTTATAACTTTTACTGTGAATATATTATACCTTGATGTGAATTTTTTACCTTTTGAAATAATTTTGATGTTTAAATTCAATCATAGTATTAATATGAAAAAAATTTCGATTTCGAAAATACAATAACAATTTTCGTACTTTCTTGATTGTTGGTGGTTTTTTTATGTTTTCGAACAAAAAAATCTTTAGTGATTATGTTTAAATTCAAAATAAGGATCACCGCTTAATGGGGTCCATTTTTGAAATAAAAAATAAAAAACTTTCGTGGTTCCGAGTGTATTTATTTTTCGTAACACGAAAACCGATGAATAGAGAATTGGTGACGCGTGTCGATAATTATCTTTTAATTGTCGGCCGTTTTGATATGTTTTTGAACAAAAAAATCTTTAGTGATTATGTTTAAGTTCAAAATAAGGATCACCGCGATGAATAGAGAATGGGGTCCATTGTTTTTTGAAATAAAAAATAAAAAACTTTCGTGGTTCCGAGTGTATTTATTTTTCGTAACACGAAAACCGATGGGTAGAGAATTGGTGACGCGTGTCGATAATTATCTTTTAATTGTTGGCCGTTTTGATATGTTTTTGAACAAAAAAATCTTTAGTGATTATGTTTAAGTTCAAAATAAGGATCACCGCTTAATGGGGTCCATTTTTGAAATAAAAAATAAAAAAAACTTACGTAGTTCCGAGTGTATTTATTTTTCGTAACACGAAAGCCGATGGGTAGAGGATTGCTGACGCGCGTCGATAACGCTCTCGAATGTTTGAACGCAAATTGGGAAAATCATCAAAATTACCATAAAAGCGTCGAGATAAACCCCATCGAAAACATTGGGGGGGGGGAGCACGGCCCACCCCTCGGGCGCGCAAAATATCGAATGTTTCCTTTGAAAAATACAGGGCGTTTCGGAATAATAAAACGATAACGATAAACATTCGTTTAATTGACAGATATGTTATATCGATCGACCCGAATAAGTCTTGTATTATTTGGGAATATATGTATACTTATATAGGGTGTCCCAAAATTAACGCAAGATGTAATTTTGATAGAAAACACGGATTTCTAATAAAAAATTGTAATTTTTTTGTTGATTCATACAGTATACAGTATAAGGTTACGTGTGGAATAGCATATTGGGTATATGGATTTACTGGCATATACACATTTTTTTGTTGAAATTTTCCATCAATATTTTCCATACTTGTTGCTGAATTTTGTTGATATAGTGCTTAATTTTCTTCTTCAAGGTATGGGTGGTTATGGGCTTTTTAGCATAAACCTTAAATTTCAAAAACAACCAAAGGCGTTAAATCGCATGATCCGGCCGATTCTGATCGCCAAAATGGGAAATTACACGACCGGGAAAGGAATCATGCATAAATCGAATTGTTTCGTGGGTTAATCCATAAGATTTTCGCATTTGGGGTCCAGAAAATTTAAATTGCAAGATGTGGATATGGGCGATATGTGGTTTCAACAAGACGGTGGCACATGCCATACAACCAGCGAAACAATTCGATTTCTGCATGATTTATTTCCCGGTCGTGTAATTTCCCATTTCGGTGATCAGAATTGGCCGGATCATGCGATTTAACGCCTTTGGTGATTTTTGAAATTTAAGGTTTATGCTAATAAGCCCATGACCACCTATACCTTGAAGGAGAAATTGAGCACTATATTAACAAAATTCAGCAACATGTATGGAAAAAATTGATGGAAAATTTCAACAAAAAAATGTGTATATGCCAGTAAAGCCATTTACCCGATATGCTATTCCACACGTAATCTTATACTGTATACTGTATGAATCAATAAAAAAATTACAATTTTTAATTAGAAATCCGTGTTTTCTATCAAAATTACATCTTGCGTTAATTTTGGGACACCTATATATGAAATAAGAGTTTTCAGTGAAAATTAATTTTTTTCCAGTATCATTTTTTTTATAAGTGATTGAGAAAAAAAATCTTTTCCCGACACAATGAAATCAATTTAAAACAATGGTTTGCAAAGTAAACAGTTAATTAAAAACTTCGATACAGTACACATTCGAGTTTAATTTGAACATGCCGCGTTTTTTTAATTTTAAATTGAGGCAGAAAGTATAGGATTTTTTTAGACGAATTTTTAGTTTTCTGTATTTTATATTCAATTAGTGTGTGTGTTTTATTACCATGTCGACAAACATTATAGGAAGAGATATTCTTGAAGATCTCTTCGATTTCGTCCTAAGATGAGTTCAATTTCAATTTATACATCTCGGGCTGTTTATTTATGACGTCGCATTTCTCCAGGATCTTTCCTTTCCGCGTTTTATTGATGGACAAACGGGGTGGATGGAAGAGAAAAAAACGCCATCATCATAGGGCTCATTTCCTGCGCCCTTTTTTCCCTTACATATGACGAAGTATGCCAATAAATAATACGGTATCGCAAATTGACGCGTGTGCCATTCCGTCGCCGAATTATATACAATTACTGTGGCGGCGAATGGAAATTGAAAATTTTCGTAAAGAATTGGTTGGAATGTATCTTGGCAAAATGTTTCTAGCGGTGGGTCAACTTACTTTTAAAGGATCAACGTGTGGCTTCTTATCGAAATGGTATCCATGCTTGATATTCATTAGAATGTTTTTGCTAAATAGTCTAGCTATAGAGTAGAGAAAAGTATCTACAAAAATAGTTGATAGGGCTTGTGATGGTTTATATTCCTACTGGGGAACCTTCCATCTAAAAAAAAGGTAAAGCATCGGGCACAGTACCTCTTGGGTGATGGGGAAACCTGTGCTTAATGTTTTAAAGTGTGATGTTGTTATGACATCATCTATTAAAAAAATATTTTTCAGAATGTTAATTAAACACAATCCGGAACAGATGGAGTTATTTTGAAAATTGATCGTCTGATGAAAAGCTAATCCACAACGTCATTGAAGATAAATATCGTAAGTATAAAAATATTGGTTACATATTATACGAGTATATTTATTATATATCTTTTTCCATTTAAAACATATTTTTTTTAATGAAAACAACTTTATTTTTTATGTAAAATTTGTTGAAACTGACTCATTATAAATTCCAACGTCGGAAATTTTCAATTTCCAACTTTCTCGCAATGATACCTAGTAATACGAACTAATTAACGAATACGTCACTCGTTCACGACATGAAAGTGACTTTTCTTAAATAGAAATTCATCTGGAAAGAGAACCTTTCCCTTGCACAATCGGCGTATGTTGCGAGCCGACGTGAGCGCGAAACGCAAACGGGAAAAGTTAATTGAAAACGGTGCGGGATGTTCTCTTTAATGTTAATGTTTATTTAAATAAATCCATTTTACGGCCACTTGTAAATTCAGATTCCGTTAATAAAACTCTGTGTTTGTTTGCTCCCCGCTTTACGTATTCGTTTCTCCTTTTTTGCCCCTAGATCCTCCTGCTCCGGCCGTATGGAGATGGGTGGGGGGAGTCGAAGGAGGATTTTTTTATATTTAAATATTTTTCATTGCGTATTGTTAGTGTGTTTATCCTTAATTCTTATTCTTTTGTAACTGTCTCGTCGTTAACATAACAATCCGGGGGATCCGTTGTCGACTTCTCGCTGTACGTTGTTAACACTGGGGCGTGTCTCCCAAAGTGCAAGTAATAAAATTTAAAAGGTTTTTTAAACGTTTTCTTTTGTTGAGTTATATTTTTTTATGAACGAGCGTTTTGAAAGTATGTCAGTGTGATTTATAATAAAAAAATAATTTTACAAGTGTCCATATCAATGAGGAGTATTTTTTTGCGATTTGACATAACTGAAAATCCAATAATCCGTACACGCCACAACTTTTTTTTTAAAACAATTTATTATACGAAAAAACAATGAATAATTATTTAATACTGAAAATATGAAAACGGTATTCAGAAGCCTCAAATCGACCAAATAAAGCCTCCGATCGCCAAAAGCGAAACCGTATTTCTTCGAAACTCCCTTTATTCTTCCCGAACACAAAGGCCACGCACTTGTTACTTTCTCCGTTCTTTTCGGTTTTCTTCCAAGTTCAATCAGTTAAAGTGTTAATCACTGGTAAAGCGCTCTCGCCTTTTTAACTTGTGACTCACTTTCGCCTAAACAACCGGAATAAAGACAAACTATGGCCGAATTGTTTCGTCGCTCCCCTTTGTTCTATGGGACTCTTTTTCCCAGTGCCCTTTTCGCTTTTCCAATTTCGCCCTTTGTCCGTTCTTGTCCCGAGAAAATGGGTAAGGGAAAAATAAGCGTGTATGTCGTATCTTTAATACGATTGCGTTTTCTACAGACGGATCCCGAAAAAGTCCCTACAAAACGTATATTCGATTGGTTAAATTCGATACGCCGTATCTAATCTGTGTTGCGATAAATTCTGCTTCATACTCTTGACTGAAATTGTATCGCTATTATTATAAAAAATATATCATATACAGTTCATTGTCAACTTTTATCCATACAAAAACAATCGTATTCGATTTTCCATTTTTTCAAGCTTTTTATTTCTCATATACAGTATATTATTTTGCTTTGAATATTAAACACTCTTGATCTAAATAATTTGTGATAAAATTGTTAAAAATAGTATTTATGTAGTCAATAGATATTTATTTTCGTTCTATATGCGCGCCTTTGTATTTTCTATTCATATTTTGTATCGAGAATCAGCGGTTTTTGAAATATTGCATGTGAATACTATTGGGTCACGACCTCAAATCGGAACGTTCAAACTATTTTAGGATTTGAAATTTTCATTCAAAACGTGTTAACGCAACGAATAGCATCGAAAATACAATTTCTTTTCATACGTAAATTGATAATTTCACATTAAAATGAAACAATTTAAGCTACTTAGGAATGCATATACAGTTCCCATTTTAAAGTTGATATATTCTGATAAATTGCCTCGCCTGCGATAAATAATTATTAAAGCAGAGACAGTTTATATCAATTAAGATAATCTTCATAGTGATTGATAGTTAATGGGCGGCGACGCTCATTTTAATTTAGTTAAAACAGTTCAGTTAAAATTAACCATTCACGATATAAGATCCAAAACGAAACCCTAAAATTTTCAACCATTCCACTCGATTTAGCGAACTCAATCGCTGATTAAAAGTCACATTTCCATCTCGCTACCCCTAATTTGACACACAGTCCCTTGACAATGTGCGAAATATTGAAACCGATGCAAATTAGTGGCGTTTAATCGTATATTTAATGTGCGTTGCATTATCGATGCGGTGCATACAATCCGATGCATTTAATTAACGAAAATTACATGCGATTCACCGCAGACTCGTCAACGTCTATGGACGGATTATGCATTTCGATATTAGCGTTTAGTACACATACGATAGAAACGGTTAATGGATGTATTGTATCTGTAGGTTATTTGGGCTGTGGGCCTTTACCAATATCACAAAGTTGATGAGAAATTGTAATTTTATCGAATGCTTGTGATTAAAAAAATATTTTTTGACTAATTAACTTGATAACGAATGAGTATGATAAAAAAATTTTGGGATCGAAGGATATTTGATGTAATATAGCTAAACCCGCGGTCCGAATGGTTATTTTTAATAAAATGGTTTGAAATTCGAAAAAGGTTTATATTATAGAAAAATAATTCGACAGGTGGTATTAGAAAACTCTTATCCTGAAATCAACGTTAATCATTCTGTTTATGACGATGTTAATAAATATAATATGATAAACTAGCTTCATTTGGACGAGACTATAAACTCAAAATACGTTCGCCGCATCACTCAGATTACCCAACAAACTATGACAACCATCTGTAATTAGTAGTTATTTTAACGAATATGAACATTTACACAATATTTACGAATATTTACATCATATGCACACCTATGATTGATCGATCTGGTCATTATATTTATAGATTATAAATATTATAAATATTATAAATATTATAAATATTATAAATATTATATTTAATAGATATAACATAAAAAAATTAAGAAAAAAACATATTATCCGTTTATATTTTTGGATTATAGATCGTTTTGGAATAAAATTATTAATCGTGTTATTAGGGTTTATTTTCAGAGGTAAGGATTCATTTCCATCCAGAAAAATATAAAAATGCAGGTAACATGAGCACATTTGTAACCAGCGGAGGGAATGTAGACTAACGAGGTATCATTCTAATCGAGTTACCTACCAGTGCTTTATTTTCAGCGAAACACTATGTTGAAAGTAACATATAAATTCTACAGTAAAAAAAACTACGCTTTAATCAAAGCCGAATTGTCATAAATCGACCAATTGATCCATTGAAAAAGTCGAAACACCATTCAAAGCGTCAGCATTTCCGCGAGTTTTCAGAGTTTTTCAGCGCCGAAACGCAACGGCTCATTGAGACCGTTATTACGTTAAACGGCCGCCCGGAATAAAACACAATAGGAAAAGCAGCAAAAAAAAGGCTCTCGCGGCGTTTTGTGTGTGTTTTTATATAGAGTGGGCGGAAAAGCGTATAATTAAGAGGCTCGCGAGTATTACGTGACACGAGTTTTCGCGCGGTTAACGTCCGCGTTAATACACCCGCTAACCGTATATGGCCTTTCGTTGCCTATTGCTACTTAATAATTTCATTGCGGCTTTTTGCGAGGTTAATTCGGTTCGTTTGGTCGTTTTGAGTAATTTTCGAAGCGTTTTTTAAGAATTATTGGTGCTTTTTCAATTTTGAGGCAATCAAAAGTTGAGTTTTTGTATGGAAATCGATTTAGATTTGGACGATTGTGACGTTGAGATTGGATCTGAAAGAAGCGTTCGTCTTATTCCGGGCGTAATTATTATTGTAGGAACGTATTAATTTATGCGGAAAGCAATTAAAAACTTTAAGAATCCAACAAACTTCTCAGGAATCGCGCCGGATTTCAATAATACAGCCGAATTCAATCCTGATCAATTCTCGAAAACATTTTATTCAATATTATTTTCCCGAAAGGTTCGTGGAAATTGCGTTATATTGAAATCAATTTATATTGTGTATAAGAATGGAAATTTCTCGCTGAAAAATTATTGAAACGTTACATTTTTTTGAATAGATCTTTTTTATATACTGAATGGAAATTGATGAATAGAATTGTTTTGATTTGTATACAGTTTTTATACTTCAAATTCAACGTTTTTAAACTTCCACACTTCAAATTGGACCGCCATAGTAATCAATGAAAATCGTTACAATGAATTCTTGTTGAATTCGAAATATAAAAAGTCCAATTTTAAATGTAAATCGTTGAATATGAAATGTAGAAACTGTGCGTAATTAAGAACAATCTTTCTATTAAAACAATTAATACAGAAAATTATAATAAAATCGAAATTTGCGGCCGTTCCATTTCCGATTTTCGCACGATCAATTATCGATTCGCTTGGAAATTCACCCCTAATTTTCGCAAGATCGGTTCGCACCGCAGACGTCCCTATTCCTAACACCAATTCATAACATTGTATAGGGTTATTTATGGGTTTATGGGATGATTTCGGTATGTGAAATAGTGTCGACCGCAGGCCACAAATAAGCCGCCCGGCCGCAGAAATTCACCGCGGCTTAAATGACGTAACGTGCCTCGATTAATTGGCCGGTCCGGTAATTTTCCGAATGAATATCGATAAACCATTATTGCATTATTATATATTGCGTATGTTTTATAATATTTAATATTTGCGGTTGGGATTTTGTCGCGTTTTGAGAGGTGTCTGGTGCTGTGTTACATTATTGCGCGTTAAATGGATGTGCGTTTTGGTGTTGGATTCAGCTTTAGTTATGGTATATGTATAATGTGTTTGAAGAATGAATTTATTAATTTGTGGTGATAAATAAGACTTATGTAATACGTTGGTTCCGTTTTAGCTGGGATAGTTCCGTTCTTTTCGTGCTTTGCGTTCATCCCGTCGTTATCATAAAATAGTAATTGAAATAGGGGAGACTAGTTTAATTCCGTGATATTATGTGCTTATAATATTATTATCTTGAATTCTAATATAAAATAGTTTACAAAAGGCTTAATCATCCTTGAAGTTCACCTTCTTTTTCATCAAATCATTATTCAGATATTGGAAATCTTAACCGATTTTGTAGCATCTCTTCAAATGACGTTTTATTTCGTGATAGTATGTTAAATTTAGAGAAAAGATTTGCTATAATTTTTTTCGATAGTACAAAGACTGTTAATGATAAATTTTCTATAATATTTCATTACTAATTTTGCAATTTTTCATTCAAGGCTTTTTTACAAAGGGTTTCATTTTGAGTCCTGGGAAATATGATCTTTCTAATTACACATGATAATGGTGTTTGAAATGAATTTAGTCGTAAAAAAGTTAGGTATAAAAGCTTTTCACATATAAGAGAATTATAATTTTCAAATCCATGTTGTTTCGTCAGTAATAAATTATTTACATAAGTTTTCAAATCATCTTTTTTTAAATTAGATAATTGTTATATTGAACGGTACGCTTAAAAAATAATGCCAAAAAGAGATACATAATACTATATGAATATTTTTTTCTTCGTTTTTTGGAATCATATTTCAAGAACAGTTTTATTCTTTGAGAGCTAAAAATTAAAATTTAAGTTGTGTTTTAATACTTTTTTACATAGTATAAAAATAACACTACGAGCAAAATTTAATAAGAATCTTCCAAGAATATTATTTTCAACTAAAAAAAAGTTACAACTCTTATACTGAAACAACCCTATCGTAACTCACAAGACTACATGCCAAAACAAAATCAAAAAATAACCAACAAAGCCAGCGTGCAAAAGTTTCGACAATAAAACGCTTACTAACTAAAGAGAACGAGCGATTTGAACCAATTTCGTGTCTGAATCGATAAACGGCCTTTCCTAATTGCGACACACGAAGCCATTGTTCCCTCATACTATTTATACGTACAAAGAAAAGTTGTTTCCGAAACAAAAAAGTCCCGGCAACTTTCGCATTCGAACAGACTCGAATAAAACTGTCGAAAAAGCTCCGGTCGGACTTTCGATATGATTCATTCATGGGGAACGGTGCTCTTTCGAGACGTGATTGATTATATGCGAATACAAAATGCCCAGTTAAAAAATAATATGGCTTTTTTTGTTTTTGTTCAAAAGTGGGTTTCCTATGCGTATTTTTAGGGTGTGTACTTCGGTTGATTACCCACAGGAGTTGCAGCACACCCGAGGCTGTATATAATCTTTTACATGTCTCCGTTGTTTCTAAAATACACTTTCGTTTCGAAGTAAATTGATTTAAAATAGTCGGGATGTGTAAAATTGCACATTTCCGACCTGAAAACGGTCGATATGAATGACTGCAGAATTTTATCCAACGGCGCACTTTTCGACGAAATTTCGTTGAATTAACAGCGCAATTAATGCGGGATTACAAAAAGGAAACTCGCCGGCGGAAAAACCCCGGAAAAGCGGCCGTTCAAGGCGAATTTTTCTCACTGCTCTAGAAAAACTGGCCGGAATACATACACACACAATCCGGGGCGGAATCGTCGAAATTTCCGCATAAGGTTTTATGCGCACAGATTTCATCGGAACGATAGTTATAGGTGTTTTTGGGGTCCCCTTTTCCTCAGTGTGGGGCGCCATAAACGGGGCCCCACAATTTAGACGTTTCGGTCCTCTGATTAGGGTTGCCAAGTTTTTTGGTAAATTTCGTATAGATATGTTAACCTTTTCCACGTGTTACTTAGAAATTCAACAGATTACAAATGAAGATATTTCTATTATAAATATATCTTATAACAGAAAATGAATTGATCCAAGTTTTTTTTATGATTTTGTAGGATCCTATTACATATTTGTAAAAGTTTTAAGATGATGAAAGTTATTTTTGTACGTCAATCTAGAATGAAGAACAAGTACTAACTTTTTTTAGTACTTATAAGAATAAAAGCTATTTTTAGTACTCGTCGATCTAAATTTATACATTATTATTTGCATTGTTGTCGCACGATTGTTCATATTCTAACTTACTATGTCATGACATGTCTTATTTTATTCATCGCCATTTAAAAAATATATATTTTTCGTTCGGATACAATTTTATTCAATTTTCATGTGTTCATCATTCACTTGGTATTAAGTCTCAATCAGTGTAAAAGTAAAACAATAAAATAAATTTCTCGATTGTTTAAAATCTAATAATATAATGAATCATATAATAAAAAAATATAGCTAAAATGTATACGATATTTAAGATTATATGTCGTCCCGCAAAACGCAAATCTCTCGACAACCCTATCCAAAACACTGATGCAAACAACGAATATCCACACACAATGCCTTCTTCTTCGCATATGGAGATATATTCGCGTACTTGTATGTGCATGTGTGAAATATAATTTATAATAATGGGGGTAAAAGGGCGGGATTGGGGCCTTTTTTGCACGTATTCCGGGTCACCTCGGTCGTCCGTTTATTAACCGTGTGTGTTTCGACAATTCCAAAGTTGGACCCAAATGGAGGTTCAACGGGATATTTTTTACGGCCTGAATTCGTTATAAGAAAACAAAGGAATCCGCTGACGTATGCGACATTATAATTTTTAACGCAGCGAACCGACTCGGAAGAACCTAATTTTGAGTCCCACGAACTGGGGCAACCACACATATCAATTAATCAATTAAAAACAGCCATTAATCCACATTCAATTCCGATACGACTAGGCGGCGGTTTGAATAAATCGCTTCGTGTATAAATCGTTTTCGAAAAGCTCCGTGTTTGCGCGGCGGGAAGGCTGCGAGCCGCAAAAGCGAAGCTTTCACTTTTTCCGCGGAACAACGAATTATTTATCAAATTTTACGTAGGCGGGATTTCGCTGACAGTGTTGCCAACAATACGCCGACGAGAACGCGCGTTAAATGCCTCATATTAATAACAATAACATCTGCGGATACAGATATAACTCGTGTTTGCGCAGCGAAAGCGTGTGTACGTGCGTTTGATATCTTTAAATAAACAGCTACAGTGTTTGATTGCAAAAGTGTATTGCTGTATAAAATGTAAGGTTATCAAAAGTGAATTATTATATTGTTTTTAAATAAAATTATTGAAAGTTTTGACGTTTTAAATGCGTCGAGTTTGCGGGAAAATTGAAATTTTATTGTATTTTTTTATGTCAAAATAAAAATTAATTCTAATCAATCCATATTAACTATATCGTTGACAATGATAAGATTTTAGACCTTTTATGATAAATACTAAATTATTCATTGAAGTAAAAAAAGTAAATTTATAAGTTTGATTTGATTTTAATCGAACACAATTTTAATTGCATACAAATTTTAAAGATTTTCGTTGAAGCAATTTAAAAAGCGTTCACGTTTTTAATGCAATGACGTAAAAATCTTTTATATTCGTGATGATTGTTTCTTTAATAAATAATATCAGAAGTAGACGTTATTTCCAATAAATATTTCAGGTCAGTCAATATAAAATTTTTAAAAGCCCCCCTTTGTAGGTAATAGGGTAACTTATTTGCCTTGTCATATCAAATATTGATTTATAGTAGATATTTTCCAATATAGGTGTGATTGAGTGTGTATTCTGTCTGGAATATGAGCATGTCGTTAACCGACTTTTTCAAGATTAGATTTGGAATGTTTTTCTATAGAATTAGTCATATTATTGCTATATTTAGCGAATTATTTATCCGTATTGATTTTATAGATCCGTAATAATTCTATTTTCGATTCCCAAAATTGAAATGTTTGTTTATAGGTATTTAAAATTTTGATTTCAAATTATATAATTGACTCAAAAATAGCACAAATATTTGAATTATAAATAAAAGTCATATTTAATTATTCAAAAGTCAAAGCCATGTTAAATTTGTGTCGAAAATTGAGCCGTAATTTAAATATCTCACTTCAATTATTCCAGAATTCAAATATTACAAATGACCTCTGAGCTATTTCGAGATCTATGGAAAACGAATATATTATACAATAGTTGCACACATATTATAGAACAATTTATTAGTAATTTACGTATGGAGTCGATAATTGCATTTTGCTGAAAATTTCTAGAATTCTAAATTTCAACACATACATAAATATGGTGAGAAATTTGAGAGGAAAAGCCGTTGTGTTTAATAATTTTAGTACTTAGGGGTCTGGGCTTAACTCGATTCAAACACTTGCAATTCAGTTTCAAGTCCGTTTCATAAAGCGAACTCAGCTTTTATTAAAACACTGCAAAATGGCTTTACAGCACTCGAAATAATTATCTCGTTAAATGCCGTAGTGCAGCGGCAGACTTTAAAATGCATACAACTTCCTTCAGGAATATTCAAAGCAACTTGTATAATCAATCACGGCGGAACTTTTTAATGTGATTCGTATCGTTATATTCAAGTTTGTGTAATTGAAATGAACGGAACGTATTATTTTAATATTTTAAGTGAGTGTGTTCAGAAATTGCGACGTTAAAGTTTAAAAGTTATTTTGTGCGCACTTTGTCACGTTGAATTAATGTGAAAGATTGCAACACATATTTATTCAGAAACATAAAATTAATAATAATGATAGTTTATTTTATTTTATTGAATAATAAGAATAATTCAAAATATAATTTTAATTGCAATAAAACGTTACAACATAGCAAAATTTTAAAATTATTAACGCAAAAACGTCCCAAAACCCGATTCATCATCGTCATCATTATAGCCCGTTAAACGAGTCCGACAATTAAATTTCAATTCTATATAAACACTTGTACGATTCCAATTTAAATTTTATAGTTCAGTTTTAATGGGCATGTTTGTTTACGCTAGGCCGAAAAGTCATTAGCATTGAACGAAATGATGATGGTTTCGCGTCGAAGCCTACTTAAGCACCCCCTAATTCTAGGCCGTAATTAAAATTCCGATTTTCAGGCTTGGCATTAATTAGAAGGCAAAAATGTCGAACGGGAACCGACCGTTGCGGAACAATTTTCCGATGTCGGAAAATTATTTCGATTATTCAATATTAATCGAATGAATTTTCCGGCCGTATTGTTTGTGCGGAGCAAACAAAATGATGTGTAATTAACTTTCCACTGTTCAATGAGTCAATAGTAAAAATGACGTTATATACTATTGAAGACGAATCCAATCGGTTGTATAATTGATAAATATTTCTTTTAATTTGGTCGATCCCTTCTATTAAAAGGACAATTTCAATACGCACATTCAATAGGACGATCACCGCTCCCCAACGTAATTGTAATGAAATTATACATGAGCGAGCCGTTTAAATCGAAAGCGAAATTTAGAAACGATTCATGCGAATTCTCGAGACGACTTTGAGCCGAATGGTAATTTCGGCTTTATTGTGACGAATCAAGTCCTGCGAATAAAGGACTCCAGTACCTACACGAAATGCTCGAGATGGACTCCCGCAACAATTAATCACATTTCTACCACTCGAATACGTATTTTATTCAAATTCCACATTGTCAAAGAACTGAGCGGGAGTGCAATTTTATTCCAGTTTCCATTCACATGTCGATATATCCGATTACCGAGGACGCTCTTGTGTTTATATGGAACGTTCGATGCATTATGCCTTCCTCGAATGGCGTGCATGTGTTCTATTATATATGTGTTCTTATACAATTATGGGAGTTACTCGTAACCTTTGGGTGCTTGGAATTGTATAATACTATTATATTTCATGTATGGGATCTTGAATAGGGATCTATTTTGAATTTCCAATAACTATATCGGGAATTTAGTTGGTATTTCAGTTCAGATGTTTTTTTCTTTTCTTTCGGTTTTTTTTGTAGAATCATTATCATAGATTTAATAAATATAAATATCATTCAATTTTTCATTTCTAGTTTTTGTTAGTTTTGGTGATTTTTCGAGTATTGATATTTTATTTTATTTTTTATGAAATTCCGATATGCAATTCTTTACACTGGACACTAAAAGATTGAAGGGTTTGAGAAAGTTATAACTTTTTAATTTTCGATCTTTTTTTTACGAGTAATAAAGCATCTTTTGGATATCAAAATGAGTACATATGTTCTCCAGAAATTATCAAAATTCTAATTTTAGATCAATTATTGGAAACCAAAAAAAAATACGGCATCAAATAGTGTATTTTTCAAGCTTTTTATTATTAGTGATACAATTGATGCTGATGTGTATCTTTGGCATTTTTAGTACCTACTCCAAAATCAGCAGTTTTGATTGTTGATGTACTTGTTTAAATGAATATGGGCCTCTTCAATCATTAACAATTAATGTTGCATTAAAATATTAAAGATATTTTCCCCGAGTTTCAATAATTGATTTTTCACCAGATTATAAAAAACCAATGAGTTTTACTCATTGCTGGACTATAATTCATACGTAGTCAATCATCAAGAAACTTTTGGAGATTTCTAAGAGTTTTTTTTAATAAAAAAACCTCTTATAACTAGAGATTTTAAAGAGTTTATTTTTATAACCTGTAAAAAAAAGATTGAAAATGATTTATTATAGTTATGGTTTTTCCAAACCCTTCATTCCCCAGTGGCCGCTCTGTACGATATGTAAATCACACAATGTAACCCAAAGCACAATTTTAAATTCTTTCAGTAAAATATTCCAAAACTTCACCCAAACTACAATATTATAATCATTCAAGCAACTCCCAACGAACCATCGAACAAAACACCATTGAATCCAACAACCTCAACAATACTTCGAACAATACGAATGCACCCGATCCTCCCACCACACAATCCTCTCATTCGGCCAATAATTGTGAAATACGACCGGTCTATGGCCATCTGAAATTCAGCGGTTATGATGAATTGTTAACGCGACGGTCAATATTCCTTTATTGAAGTCCGCTCTTAGGATGCACTTAGCGTGATTGCGACGTGTCCATAAGTGCATTGTTGTGTTGCGACCCGATCATGCCACGGCTATGTTGTGTACAAATATGTTCAGGATTTGGTGTGTGTGTGCGTTTCCGATTCAGCTGAATGCGTTTTCATGAAGTTGTGTATATGATTTATGGAATAATAAATGCGGTTGGGGTTGTTCGTCTTTAAGTGTCGGAGTTATTACGGGGTGTAGGGGGTGGGGTTTGTTTTTCGAAGGTGGATGTTTATTATGAATTTGTTATGATACGGGTTTGTAAAATTGAATAATCGATTTGTTTTTGTTTGTTGGGTGTTTTCATATTTGATCGGATGTTTGAGTTTGACGGGGGAAATGTTAAGAAGTCAAAAATGTAAGAAAATATCATTTACGCGTGCTAAATAATAGTTGATGTTTTGATAAAAAAATGATATATAATATATCATCAATTTGAAATGAATAAAGATGCCAGTATATGGGAATAATTACGTACAAACAATATTTGAAATTCGTTTAAGGTTTTGATAATTTTGAAAATTCTTTGTAATGTATGATAAAGAAAATGTTTTAGTTACAGTAAAATTGTATTATATCGCGACGTAATTTCGCACTATTTTGTTAATAATGCAATCACGTTCTCACTCTATTCAACTCAAAGGATTTAAGAGAATAAAGTTGTTCACGAGGATTATCCGGATTACGGAAGAGAGAGATAGACGCGTATACTGCTTATCATCTTTTTAACTTGCATAGTTGGATTTTGTCCAAAATAAATAAATATTTAATTTGGATTCTAGCTAAATTCTGCATGAAATAATTAATTTTCATGTAGCTAAGCGATATGAGAAAATTTCTTATGAAAATTTGATTGACAGCTTTAATTTTAATAAAAGGAAGAACAGTTTTAATAGTAATCTATACTATTCTATTATAAAACTGAAAGTCCCCCTGTCTGAGACGCTTTTTTTTTAATTAAAGTTTGTCCTTTATACAAACTGTGACGAAACGACCTAGGACGTTGAAACTTTCTCAAATATCTTAGAAAATATTCCTATAGCGACGCGCGTACTTTAAAATCTCAAAAAAAAAAAATGCCGAATAAAATTACGCAAAAAATTAATTAATTGAAAATTTTAGGCGCCCCTTTTGATTTTTTTTTCAGTTTTTTTCACAGTGGGGGTTATTTTAGGGGCGGTTTATCTTGCTATGGATCCCCGTGTGACGATCTATTTCAAATTTTGGACGGGAGTGCGGTATTTATTGAAATATATGAAATTGAATGCGTAAAACTCGAAATTTACGATTTTTTTGGACGCCGCCATCTTGATTTTTTCCATTGAGTCGCTGTCATTTCATTTCAAGGAAGACATTCAAGTGTTTCAATATTGTATCTATTGTACATATTAATAAGTCATCGAATCCTTATCAATTTTTTTTTTACATAAATTTATCGATTTACCGAATCATACGAATGTCAAACTGTGTAGTTGATTTTTTTTATTTATTTTTTTCAAACTTTTTTTTATAAAGTTTTAATGATTTTTTTTATTACCATATTTAAGCGTCATGTCAATGTCAAACTGTGGGTTGATTTTTTTTATTAATTTTTTTTCAATTTTTTTTAAACTTTTTTTATGAAGTTTGAATGATTTTTTTTTTATTTCTATAATAAAGCGTGCGGTTCTCAAACTTTTTTATAAAGTTTTAATTATTTTTTTTTTTATTTCAATATTTTCGCAATACGAAGTCTAATATCGATTTCTTTTTAGATTTTGATTAAATAAATGATATTAAAATAATAAATATTTTCAAGATACGTTTTTTTCGATAAATAATTTTTTTTCGTTTTAACAAAAAGCCTGCGATCCTCAAACTTTTTTTAAGAAATTTAGTGGATTTGGGTGTGTAGCCAGGGCGAGCCGGTACGCCCGAAGGGCTTATCCACTAGCGTTGAGGTATAATATAAAATCGTGCAATCCTCAAACTTTTTATAAAGTTATAATGATTTTTTTTCATTTCTATATTTAAGCGTGCGGTTCTAAAACTTTTTTATAAAGTTTTAATGATTTTTTTTTTATTTCTATATTCTCGCAATACGAAGTCAAATGTCGATTTCGATTAAATAAATGATATTAAAATAATAAATATTTTCAAGATACGTTTTTTTTCGATAAATAATTTTTTTTCATTTTAAATAGATATTTATTTCTACTACTAAAATTAGTGGATTTGGGTGTATAGCCAGGGCGAGCCGGTACGCCCGAAGGGCTTACCCACTAGCGTTGAGGTATAATATAAAATCGTGCAATCCTCAAACTTTTTATAAAGTTATAATGATTTTTTTTCATTTCTATATTTAAGCGTGCGGTTCTCAAACTTTTTTATAAATTTTTATAATTTTTTTTTAGATTTCGTTTCAATAAATGACAATAAAATGATAAATGTTTTCAAAATACGTTTTTTTCGATAAATCATTTTTTTCAAATTTTAAATCGATATTAATTTCTACAACTCAATATTAGTGGGTGTGGAGTGTAGCCAGGGGCGCCAAGGTCCTAGCGTGAGGACTGGCGCAGCCAGTCCGAATACGCTAGTACTATTATAAAACTGAAAGTCCCCCTGTCTGTCCGTCTGAGACGCTTTTTTTTTAATTAAAGTTTGTCCTTTATACAAACTGTGACGAAACAACCTAGAACGTTTAAACCTTCTCAAATACCTTAAAAAATAATCCTTTAGTGACTGGCGTACTTTAGAATCTCGAAAAAGGCCGAATTAAATTACGCAAAAAATGAATTAATTGAAAATTTTTCGGAAATTAGTAGGCGCCCCTTTGATTTTTTTTTTTCCGATATTTTTTTTCACTATTGGGGTTATTTCAATGGCGGAATATCTTGCTATGGATCCCTAAGCGACGATCTATTTCGTATTTCGGACGGGAATGCGATATTCATCGAAATATTTGAGATCCAATGAAATGAAATACGCGAAAAATTCGTTTTGTACGCCAAAAACGGTCTTTCGGCCAAATCTGCCAAATAAGGCCGACGCCATTTAATTTTGTTCAAATATAAATTAGTTTGGAAAAATATGTTGAGCGAAAAACGTATCTATCGACATATAAATAAGTCATAGAATCCTAACCAATAATTTTTTCACATTAATTTATCGCGTCGATTTATCGATTTACCGAATCATACAAATGTCAAACTGTGTAGTTGATTTTTTTTATTTATTTTTTTTCAATTTTTTTCAAACTTTTTTTATAAAGTTTTAATGATTTTTTTTTTCAATATTACTATATTTAAGCGTGCGATTCTCAAACTTTTTTATAAAGTTTTAATGATTTTTTTTTATTTCAATATTTTCGCAATACGAAGTCAAATATCGATTTCTTTTAGATTTCGATTAAATAAATAATATTAAAATTATAAATATTTTCAAATTACGTTTTTTTTTTTCGATAAATAATTTTTTTTCGTTTTAACAAAAAAGCCTGCGATCCTCAAACTTTTTTTATGAAGTTTTAGTGGATTTGGGTGTGTAGCCAGGGCGAGCCGGTACGCTGAAGGGCTTACCCACTAGCGTTGAGGTATAATATAAAATCGTGCAATCCTCAAACTTTTTATAAAGTTATAATGATTTTTTTTCATTTCTATATTTAAGCGTGCGGTTTTCAAACTTTTTTATAAATTTTTATAATTTTTTTTTTAGATTTCGTTTCAATAAATGATAATAAAATAATAAATGTTTTCAAAATACGTTTTTTTCGATAAATCATTTTTTTCAAATTTTAAATCGATATTAATTTCTACAACTCAATATGAGTGGGTGTGGAGTGTAGCCAGGGGCCAAGGTCCTAGCGTGAGGACTGGCGCAGCCAGTCCGAATACGCTAATTATCGATAAAATTTTAATATTTTTTCGATAAATTTATTACGATTATAATCATGTTTGCTTAGGAATTATTCGATACAATTAATTAGATGAAATTTCATGGTATTATTAGTTTTATATACTGAAGCTGCGAAATTTGGTAAGCACGTTTTTGTTTTACACATTTTAATTATGCAACTATCACTTATCCTTTTCGTCGGAGTTTGTCACGTAATCAATTATTAAGCATTCAATCAGTGAACACTGATGAGTTTATCAACATAAATATAAATAAATAATTAAATAAATAAATAATATAAATAAATAAATAATTATTTTCATTTTGAATCTTATTTTCTTCAACTAAACCTTTACAAAATACAATATCATGTAATGCAAATAATCGCTAATATACATATTTACAGCGATCGATAAGCCACAGAAGTTGTTTAATTCATTGGCTTTCAATATTTTTTGATTTGTGGTTTTTAGGCGCCTTATTCCAAAAAGACCGCAAGGCAGGGTTGAGAAACGCTGGTGTAATCAAACACAAAAAATACGATTGATACGTAATAGACGAAATTCGATATTATTACATGTCATATCGTGAAACATGTGACGCGTGAAGGTTAATGTTATACTGTTACATGTTTGGATTTTCATATAAAGGAAAATCTGTACCGAAAATGGATATTTATGGAATAAACAATTAATATATATTCTGATAGATTAATTTTTGAAAATTCTATTTTGAATTATTTGATTTTTTTTTATTGGTTTGGTTGTAATACGACACACACTAATTTTATTATAATAATTGCTTGTTCATATCATTTCAATGACGTTCATTTTATTTTTATTTTTTACGTCAAGTAAAGAAAACAATTCTTCATATTCTTCAAAATAGAACTATAGCATTTAAAAGATTTTCTTAGATTTATCTATCTACTTTACATAAAATAGTTTATGCGAAAAATCTTTGTCGTGAAAACTATTGAGATGGTTGTTGCGTTGTATTTTGCTTCTTGAAACCATATGCTCTTATATTCCCATAGGAAGAGAATTTTGCTGTTACCGATGTATAATATAAATATTATATTTTAAGCTTGCACTTTAAATATTTCTATAAATTGAAAAATCTAAATATTTAGTTATTAGATGCAACATTTTGTATGATATAATCACATGGGAAAACTAAAGTAAGATTGGATTCTATCGGTAATTTTATACTGGCTCCTATGTAAAATGTAACACGATTATTATTCAGATGAGACCCGTTGGAATATAGTGCGGTGGACAAACATTGTTGCTTTATTCCATTCGATGGCAATGATGGTGAATATTCTACAAAGGTTACTCAATATTCAAATATCGTATTAAAATTCTGTTTTTATTATCTTTTTGAAAATATTTCATTTAGTTTCATATGCTGAATCATTTCATAGCCAGATATAAAATATTTTATAATAGTAGTAGTAGTAGAATAGTAGTTATATTTTACAAAATTGATAATCTTATTTAAAACAAATCGATAGATTGATCAATTTTTCGTTTTCTATCGATCAATATTTATAAGTTACCAACAAATTTTCGATACTGTAACTATTTGAAATATCCCTATATTTTTACGAATCGAGTTTATGGAACAATTTCGATGAGATCTTAATCCAAATCCAAGTTTCAAAGCCGTTTTCGAACCAACAGTCTCGATTATGTATTGAATAACCCTGTTAAGTTGCACCGAGACAAATTATCGGTTTCTATAATATCAAACCAGAATCGATTCCACCGTAAACTCGGACAGAATAACCGCTCGGCGGAGCAACATTTGCTAAAATTACGCCTTTTGTACATAAATTTATTGGTCGTTTATTGCGCAAACTTTTAAATCGAACGCTACAGATCGAGACAAGGAGCTATTGTTTAAGGTTTCAGTTTGCCCGCGTATGAAGAAACAATAGAGCGAGCCATCGAAAGTTGTTCTTCGGCCAAATGGTGTTATTGGCGGGTTTTGCTAATTTCTTAACTTTTTATTTGGGGCCGGCCAACAAATCACCATGGACAGCGAAACAACGGGAAACTTTTAAGGCTTTCGCTGAAACAAACCCAATATAAAATAAATCAAAGTCCGCACTACATTCCCAGCGCTCGTTGTGCGGCCTTTTCATCGTTTCGTGTGTTTGCTTTTAAGCGTATGAAAGTAGACTATTGTATTATGTAGAAAAATATTCGTTTGTGTTACATGTTTTTAGGATGGAAAATGTATTTTTTTCATAGATATTAAGATATATTTAGAATGGATATTTATGGAATTAAATTGAGCGATGTTTGTTTTTCAATCTTGAGATTTGTTACTGAGCGAAATTGAGTTGAATCGAAGTAGTATGAGGAATATTTTTTACATGTTTGAAAAACATTTTAGGATAAGGCAAAGGTTAAGTCTGAAAGCTTTGATACTGAAATATGATGTACAATCCAATCCTCTTTTTACACGGTTCTGAAATAACACAATTCAAGGACGAAGAACCGATTATTTTTACACGGTTTTTATTCATTTTTTCACGGTTATAAAAAAAAATATAAATATTTTTATGCCACGATGGTAAGATTCAGTGCAAGCTAGTATATTGTTATAATTATATATGTAATTATAGTTATTAAATAAAAATTTTCGACGTTTTTTGATGATTTTAAAAGGTGAAATTTTTTTACATTACACATTTTTTATAAAAAAAATTTGGATGGAAATTCTATTCAAATATACTGATGGAACCTATCTCAAATGTTTACATGGTTACCATACATTTTTTTCACACGGTTTTCTCTGGAACGTATCCCCCGTGCAAAAAGAGGATTGAGTGTATTTTCAAAACGGTTTCAAACCAAGTGCTTATATCGAATCAAATATCATATAATTTTCAACCGATACATCCAAAAATAACTAAAAACATCAAATAAATCTTTTACATAAATATATATTTTTAAAAACCGATTATAATACTTAAAAATTAACTTCAAATTCAAGATACATCCATCTCCTCTCACACACATAATAGGATTCTGCCAACTACCATTCAACATTCCTTACAATTTTCTTAACATAATTACTCCCAGAGCGTTAACACCCTCCCGTCGGATTTTCACGCGTCATTCCTCCATCCGGAAAACAAACAGCGCAGAAAGATGTCGTACAGAATAATAATATTATGCGTAATGAAAACATCAATTACCGAGTCTTGCCCGCGCCAAGGTGGCGGCATCGCAATTAAGGATGTGCCGAAGGAGCGGCCGCCCTTAATGGACACCCTAATGCCCCGCAATTAAAGTAGAATGTAGCAAATGTAGCAAAAATTTCAAAATCACCATCGCGTCGTGTCGTTTTCGCGCCTTCTTGGCCTGGAAGGCTCTTGCGTGCCCCAAAATGGGGGTCGGGCAAAATGCGTGTAATTTCGGGGCTGCGGGTAATTTTTTTTGTTTTGGATAATTCGTGTTGATGTGTGGTTTTAGTTATGCGTGATGGATGTGTGCAATTTTATGTGTGTGTGTTCGATTCGGGAAATTAAAATGTTGTTGGACGGTGCAGCGATTTTCAATGGGTGTTTCGTGAAAATTGTGTTGAAGGGTTGGGAAATATGTTAATTTTATCGTAAGAAAATAATCATTGGTCCGTTGTAATTTTATTATAATATAATATAATATCAGTGCATTTAAACAAATTTATTCAAAGAATTTAAAATACTAAAAATATATACTGCGATTTATATACGAATTTTTAAAATTACTTGAATCTAATAAGAGATCTTCAAATTATTAATGATGTATAATATACTATATTATATATTTTAAATTTTCGAAAAAAAAAACAATGGAAAACCTTCCACGTTTTCAAATGCGTATTCTTCGCATCCATTCCTTTCAAAATAATTTTCATTCCCACTATTTTTCCGTGTCAAACTGTTGAAAATCTCAACGAAAACGTTCAATCCCAAACGCAACATATAATACCGTCGATGCGTGAAATACGCTACACATGAATTAGCGTTTCGCTTATCGTACACTGGCTCATTTGAAATGGTAAAAAGTATCGAATTTTCCGTAAAAACACTGCGCAAATTAAAAAAGTGATTTCCATTTCGTACAAAGCGAAATTTGGCAAATTGAACGGGCGGATTTTCGAAATACGGTAGGAAATATGGCGATAACTAGCGGTCGGCCAGCTTTTAAAAAGTTCTCAAATTCCGCTTTAATTAATCGATCGGTTTAATTAATTCGAATCTCAACACAAAAGGATCATCGAAGATTATAAACGATTCGTCGGGTGAAACGGAGACGGTTAATTGAGTGCCTTTATACGAAATTTCGCTAGAGTTTTTTTTTTTTCGTTTAATATAAATATTTGATTTATATATTGGTGCTTGAGTTAAAAACTGGTTAGGTTTTTGCAGATTATGGTCGTTTCGATTGTTCGTTCTTTGTTAACGCATGCATGCATGTTTTGAGTCAATTATTTTGAAAAAATGAATTCGTTATTGCAATCCTTTAATTAGCATGTTTTGCAGTAAAGTTATACTATGTTAATTTTTTTTTTTAAAAACAGGTATAAAGTGAATTTCATTGAATTTAAAATATATGCAAATTAATCGTGATTAAAGTTTGTTGATTTATCAATTTTTTGTACCGTGATTAAAAAAAAAACATGGTGATAAAACAAAAAAAAATTCTAAAATTTAATAAACCTACTGAAATATTTAGATATTAATATATTAATATATTACATTTAAGTGGCAAAACTGCAATGCATAAAATGTACTAGCTTTTATTTGTAGATATTACCTTTGTTCTTGACGAAATTAAACTGTTTCATTTTGAAATATATTTTGCCTATGTATTTGGACATGCTCAATGTTGCCATTCAAAGACGAAATGTTTTCACTCGGTTAAAATTGCATCAATTTTATACCTGAGTGGCAACACTGTCGGTTAAAGTGTAAAAGCATGAAGATTTATCAAATGTGTCAGTCTCGTTTTGGCGGTATTTCAAGTAGAAACCTCCAAATAAAAACATTTGTTTTGTAGATTTTATAATTTTTCTAAAATTCAATTCAAATATTATAAATACCATATATTTTTTAATTGTTTTATATTGTATTGAAAAATATGTATATCGCTACTCCATCATAACAAATAATATAAATTCCTACGAGATGTATGAGAGTACATACTTTTTTATATAATACGGACGCAAAATTAGAAAATTGACTTATCGTTAGTACGAAAAAAAGGAAATGTTTTCCCAGCATATATCGAAAATATGCCAACCATATAAGAGGTTAATATATTTAGTACGCTTTTTCTAAGGAAACAAACGCGAGACGCGAAGTTTATACCCTACACAGGATATGGAATGATATATAGGAAAGGATGGGACGAAACTGTATTGCGGTCGTTTATACACCTTCTTCGGGAAAATTTTGTTATCTTTAAATTCTCGCCGCATCGGAGGTAAGATGATGAAATTCTTCAGTTTCGCCGACGACGCAGGAGACATATTCTTTCATATTTATTTCGAATAAACTCGGCGAAAAAGCGAGTTGCGGTTTCCGTTTCGCCTTGTGTTTATACACTGGGGGTTCTAATTTTTCTCACGTTTTAGTTTTAAAACACTCCGAGGAATTTTCAGAGACTTTTCAGCTCGAGTATAAATTTTTGTAGCGATATTAAGCTATGATTAGTTGCCATCCGTCTGGATAATTTTTATATTAATTTCAGTTCTCGTTTATTCGCATTTTTGCTTCGCAATTGTATTCTGATCGAATCCTTACGAATTTAGTTCATTTGTAAATTAATTTTAAAACCGTAGTTACTGTTAGCGGTAAGACTATAATGCCACAAGCAAAGCTTAAGTTAAATCGTGTTTACATGGGGCAACACGTTGAGGGATCGGATTGATAATTTACGGAGGTGCAAACTCTAAACTAAATCGGAACTCGATACCTGACTGAGACATGCCATGTAATCAATATTATACTAGAACATGCTAAATTATCGCAACTATTCTCAATCTGTTTTCAAAAGAAAACCAAAGAATTTAATGCATACTTAGGAAATCGTTTATTTTTAATTATAAAGTTGATAAACGAATTTAAATGTTCCATTTGAATTCTTTATTCTTGAATAAATTGACTAAAAATTCAAAGAAACTTGATAAGTTATTAACTAAGAAAGGGTATTTGACACACAGTAAAGTAACAGCTGTAACAAACGAGTCATAAAATTT
This sequence comes from Hydropsyche tenuis, assembly GCA_009617725.1. Classification (NCBI taxonomy): domain Eukaryota; kingdom Metazoa; phylum Arthropoda; class Insecta; order Trichoptera; family Hydropsychidae; genus Hydropsyche; species Hydropsyche tenuis. The sequence continues at coordinate 73,709 of VTON01000054.1, forward strand.
TAATGATTTCACACACATGTTTCACAGAAACTCAAAAGGAACAAAAGACAAAAGAAAGTCCAATATATTTTATCATGAACGTACATTTAAAATATTTCTATTCACACATCACACGATTGAACCCATCTGAAAATAAGCAACTTCATGCAAATCACCGAAACGAATCGTCGCCCGAAATGAAACATTACACACGGCCGCAGAAAGTTCACGCAGCGATTGAAAATTCGGCTAAACTTAAACAAAAAAGCAATCAAAGTTGTCTTTGAATAAGCCTTTTTAATCTTGAACCCCCCGCTCGAATCCGCCCCGTACTAATCCGCAAGTAATTAAAACAAAGCCAAAAACTCGAGGGCACTTAACCCTTTGGCCGTGTTTGCCGAGTGTGTTTGCGCGCGACAATAACGCCGGAAAATTGCTTTTGATCTGCATAAATGCCTTTCGTCCTTTATGTCCTTTTTACGCGGTCCTTTCACGCTGCAGCGAGACGAGGGCCCTTCGAAGAACGACCGAAGGCTATTGCCCACGCCCCTGATGAAAATGTTAACCCGCTTCGGCGTATGGTGCCGTTGGCTTTTTATGATGGGGTGTTGGGAAAATAAATTGTATGATTGTTTATCGGTGTTATTTTTTATTATGGAATATTCGAGGGTCGAGAAGTGTCCTCGAGTGAAATGCCTCACACATTTTCGTGCTAGAAATTGAAAATTTTCAATAGTATATGATTGCATTTTCACGAAATTTTAATACATGGTTTTTCAGATATGTGATTTAAGAAACCATGTTTTGTATGAAAATATTTATATTTTCAAAATTATAATATGTATTATGTTATATTTTATGTATAATATTTCAGTTTTTTTCACTAATTACTATTACAATATATTTTTTGCTCGGGACGTTTATGAAGTTGTTGCAGATTTTGATTCGACTAATACTCAAGGTTTTACTTTTTGAAAATATTATTTAAATGAATAACATATGTATATTTTTAAATTATTAAATTTTTCAAGCTAACTATAAATAAAGATGAAAGGAAAGTTGTGTGGAAAATATATCAAAATACTTAGAATATAACTCTTTTCTAATTTTATTAATGTAGAAAGTTGCATGCCTTATTAATAAAATATGAAATATTCTCATAAAATGCAATACATAACGAGATTCGTATCATGTCAACATTTTAAACTTATTTGTATATATGCCAGCATATGTCGGCAATACTGTTTTCATGTTGGATGAAAAGTCGAGACCGCTTTTCACGATGGTTCCCGTTAGTAATGTCACATGATTAATGCTTTTCTCATGACGCTTTTTTCGCTTTTTCTTAACTCTATGGCTTTTGTACAATGGCGGCTGACCGTTACCCATTCATCGCTTGTGTACGTGGAGTGCCAGCAAATACACTCAACAATTTGATTTCCAAAAAAAATCCGATAAAAATATTCGCCGAAAGCCTAATGGAATATTATTTTATTATATATGAGGGCTTTTTATCATCTTTAACTTAAAATTAATGATTTGGCAGATTGATTGATTCAGTGGATCGTTTGTGTAATATTGAACTGTACGAATCCACGATTTTTTTGTGGAAATAAATGTACGTTTGAGAAGTGGTTTCTTAAAACGGAAATTATCTATCCATCAAGAGCCCTTGTATAATTACACAATATAAAAAAGCACTAAAAGGGTCTTCATTGTATGTAAACATTCCCTTTTCACCTTTGTTGTGATCCCTCCTTTGAGGGATGCGAAAGGAAATAACCTTAACGTGACTATTTACAATACTCCTTGCATTCGAGTTTATGTGATTATCCTATATATTTTTTTAAAATTGTAAATGTTCACTCATTTTACATACTCTTTTTCTTAAACCGAAAAATGACAGTAAAGAACGTATGTACGTAGAAGTTCTCATACCGTCGTCGATGCAATAACGTTAATGTATGTCGCGAGAAAAGTTCTTTATATATCAAACGGACTTGCGAAAAATGCATTCAGAAATTGCAACAAAAATCGTGCTGATGCCACCGTTGCACAAAATTGACATTACGCTCTATGTCAGTTTTTAAAAAGTACGAACTTTAATGTTTTATTGATGGTACGGCGATGTATAACCTCAAGAAATATTTGATGAATTTATCGCATCGTTTTAAATAGATGTAGTATTCTTAAATTTTAAATTTTAGAATCTTCTTTGTTAAAATATATGTCTTTATTCAGAAATCTAATTTATGAATATAAATTTTAATCATCACTTTATAATGTCATGTCTGCTAAACTTTGTACCAGTACTTGGCTGACCCAGTTTAAAGCGTATGCAACAGAAGGAACAATAGCTTCAACGTACACATTTTTTATACACAGGTCGAAAATGACAACATTTTTTAACAATTTCATAAAAAAATTCATCTACCGAAATATTGAAAAGCGGTTCGAATTTTTAAAATTGCATTCAGCTAGAACAATGTTTCAACCGTAACTCAAACACAAGTCAAATTTTTAACTATTGTAAAACTGAAATTCCGAAAAACAGTTTGCACCCGCAGAATGCAATTTCCAAAGATTAAAGTTGCGTTGGTAATCCGATATGGTGTAACAGTAAATGGATCTAGTTCAAATAGTACATAAAAAGGTGTTTTCCCAAGCGGCTGTTGGTCGCATTTTCCGACGACAATCCAATTAGATCGACTCCTGGCCACAAATAAAACTCAGTTTACACTTCAGCACACAAACCGTTGTGATATTAACTTTGCCCGTCTCGGATAAATCGGTTTTCAGCGGATCAAGTTTTAAAAAAAACGAATGAAAAACGTCCTCGAACTGTAAGATTGGCGCTGGGTTCGGTTACGTATTTGTTTAGTTAATTCTGAACGTAATTACGTTTTTTTATGTCTGTTTCATTGGGAGTTATTAAGTTTGTTTTTAACTTTATTCATTTACTATATTTGAAATAAATTTTCATAATATTTTAATTTGTTTTAATATATGATATTCAGTTAATAGTTCGATCTAGTTAAATTATTATATGAATAAGGTGCGGTCGGTAAATAAGTCTGTAAAAATTTTTTTTTTGTTTATTTACTATGTATTTAAATACATAACAATTAATTGTTAAATAGAAGTACAAAAATCTATATCTGCAAAAGACTATCAGAAATACATGATTAATTATCAAAAAATTATTGATTCAAAGGAAAACTGGAGTTTCTTTGATATTTCTTGTTATAAAAAAACGAAGCCCAAAGATTTTAAATATTTTTAAAAACATTTCTGTTTAAAGCCCTTTCGATTAATATATAATATCAAATATGCAGATATCTATCCGATTCTTAAAACTAGAATAAAAAATGGAAACCGAAGGACGAAATTTCTGAGCCCTGCATATGATGAAAATGAAATATATTTTAAAGTGAAAAACTCCTTTAAAAAATAAAAAAATATATATTAATAAGAATATAAAAATGAATACATATACGTGATATACAATTGAAAAAAATACATTTATCAACAACCTGTAAATAACGCAATATGATAAAGCCATCGCACACAAACCCACATAATTTCCGCAAATCCGCACGCACTCCAACAAATCTCCCCTACACGAACAAACAACCCCGAAAACACCATAATAAAAATCCCATATCATTATACAAGAATTCGATCCAGCAGTTAAGCGCAATAAATGTGATCCGCGGCTTTGTCCCGACCCGCTGACCACAGTTTCCCGAACTTTTCCCGATACGAGCCGGAGGTGCTGAAATATCGAGTGTGGATGGCAGTCGAATAGTTTTCCGAAACATTTCAATCTTGTTTTACACGCCATTTGTGTTGAGAGTCATCTCGGCGTGAAATTGGGAGCCGGATGGATAGACACGGACCCACTCCAATATTGCTCGTATGCCACCTGTCATACGAAAATATTGCTCGGATTCGAGCATTCTCGGATTTCTCGTGTATTTTGAATAAGGTGGTGCAGGGGTTGCCAATTTCTTCGATGTGTTTGGATTTTGTAGAAGAATATTGAAGGGGAGAACCGTTCGGGTTTTTGAATGGAAATAGTTTTTCAGTTTAAATAAGCTTAGAATAAATGGTAAATTTCGATGTTGATTCTGAAATGATACCTTGTTGCATTCAACAAGGACCATGCTTAAGGCGATGGGCTTATTCACTTAAGACCGTTGTCTTAAGCAAATAATTATCTATCTAGGTACTGGTTGGGCCGTATAAAGCTAAACTTCGTTGGAAGGAATCATTGAAAAAAAAATACCTTGAAATTTATGTTTCATATGAAAATATTTAAAAAAAGGTTAAGTTAGAATTTTTTTGAACAAGTATCAGAAAATATATTGTGATTAATTTTTTTGATGGTGTAAAATATTCAAACCTTCATAGCTACGAAAGATTAGTTTTTTTTATTTCAAAATGGAAACCTTCAAATAAAATTGAAAAGTGCAAAAAAAATTACAATCCCTTTTCCAGTAAATTTAATATAACTTCAATGGATTTCGAAATCCTTGAATTTTTATATATGATTGAAATTTTATTTTTCTTATCCTATTTGAGAGCTTCTGAACTAACAAGGCGACGTCAAATATTCATATCATTCAAATAGACAAAACAAAAACTCGGAATATGAGCAACACGTATGAAACAAATAAAATGTACCTAGGAAACGTAATTATATGAAGCGTCGATGAAAGCATCCCATATACAATATAATTTTTACGAAACAGAAAAAAACAAAATAAAAAATAATTCATAACGTTTGTATAATTCTCCCTTTATACCCATCGTTATAATGCGATATATTATTCCTAATACAATATTGTACATTTCGTTGAGCTTCAGCCAAGTCTGCAGCAGCTAATTTATTCTATACATAATATCATATTAATCCACTTATCAAATATATCACGCTTAATCTATCGAATTTATCACGCTTATTATACGGAACATTTTTTTAAGTGCCCGGAATTTTTCTTTTCTGCGACTGTTGATTCATGTATATTTTATTTAGGGTTCCGACTTTTTATGAATTTATTATACAATTGTCGTTTGAAGGATCCCGTGGAGATTTCTATTTCCTCGAAGAAGGATCTCATTCGTTTGTACTTTCAATGTGCGGATGATCTAGGCGATAAGTTGAAATAAATGGATGTATCCGAAGCAGAAAAGCTTCGTCTTGTTACTGAAGGGAGACTTTTGGTCGTGACAGAATAAATTTGTTTCGCAAACAAGTTTAAAATTGCACTCGTGCCGCGCAAAAAAACTGTCTCGTGAAATATTTTCAAATTCGCATTAGTGCTCGTTCAATTAGAATCGCCGTTCATGGAAAAAAAACATAGAATCTGAACGAATAAATAAAGTACGGGTAGATTTTTTTTCCTGAATCGTTTTAACACAAGCTGTTCTGAAAATCGTAATAGTTTTTTTCTTTCATTTTCTATCTAAAAACGAGGAGAAAATTATATGCGCATATATATTTTTTAAATTAAATTTGAACAATACAATATTCATATTCAACGAAACAATTTTTATTGATGGGTCTATATTTTTAGAAGAATCTCAATTAATTATTAATTAAAATTTATATTATTCTTTTTATATTGTATAAATTCAATTTTCCCATCTGTATAAATACATAAACATTTTTTTCATTTCCAAACGAGACCATCGAGCACGTGAAATACTCGTATAGCTTGTTTGGGATAATTGTGACCGCTCACCGCGATCGTTTTATCTATATCGCCGTTTGCATTTTTGATGAAACGCTGAAAAGAGTCGATCGGCTGAATTACATACACACATAGAACCGGGGCTCTTAAAACGAAATCGATACGAACCAATTGAAATAAAACGCTCGCCAATCTTTCGTCGCTATACCACATATAGGGCACGTGTGCTGAAATATATATGATACGTGGGGTGAATCATTTTGATAGGTTTCGATAAATAATCGGAACGAAGAAAGTTTTGAATGGTTTTCATTTGATTGTGTATGCTTAAAAATCAGATTAATCGACTCGATAAGAGTTTAAGTATATGAAATTAGGAATATTTCAAAATAAATACGCAATAAAATGTAACTACATCTTATTCGAAATCAATTTCAACATGATTTACGAGCATTTGTTTTCATCAACTTATTGTAACACCCCGACATTCACGGGGCCCACACGCGATAATCTCATTTTCAATATTAAAAATATCGATCGAGCTTCTACCCTTACATTATAATTTTACATGTCCGTTGCTTCCCGCGCAGCAATTTCCCGCAGACGTTACACAATTATAATAGTGGCCGATGAATAATTCGATAGAGCCGAGCCGGGGAGACGTTAAAAATTGTGTAATCCACCCTTTGGATGGGTCTCATCCGTTTGCGTGGGAGTCAGAAGAAGTGGAAGATAAAAATAATTCGCGGCCCGCGGCTGTAATGCACGTGACGTGCTTTTGATATCCTTTGTGCACTAACAAGAGAAGAACCGCCAAAAGCTCTCTTTCGCGCCGTATTAATAACACCGTCTCGAATACTACAGTGCGGCCTTGTTATATGCGCGTTCCTGGAATATTTTGCTGTTCGGAACCGGGTCAATCTCGGTGGAGAATCGCTGGGCGTTGTTTTTTCGCGCTTTAATAAGGGCGTCTCAAATTTTTACTGGTGGTTTTTTTGTGAGGTGTTTTTTTTGGTATTCGAAACCGGGTTGATCTGGGTTGAAATATATTTTAATTTTCTGAGGTGTCATATAAATTCATTTTTGATTTTGTTAATAATACTGTTACGAATATTATATAATATCATTGGAGCCTAGTTACGTGCGCGTTCTTGAAAAGCTTTACCTTTTGCTGTTTATAACCGGGTCGATCTCGGTAGGAAACTACTAAGAATTCTTTTTTGAGCAGACTTAATAACGTCGTCTCAATTATTACATCGAAGTCTTTTTGTGTGGTATTTCTGGAATAAATGCCTTTGATATTCGAAACTGGGTCAATTTGGATTGAAAAACATATGGAAAGGGGTCCTGCGAACTATTTTTAACGTTGTATTATAATATCGCTTCAAAACTCTTTATGCTATATTTTTCAGGTTTCTTCTGTTATTTGAAATGGGGTCCATTTTGTTTGAGAGTCGTATTTTGAAATTCTAGCTGATTCTTCAGTTTTTAATTTGATTCATTGTAGAATATAAAATCGATTGATTTCTTCAGGCTCTAAAAGGATCATAATAATTTGATACAATTTTCAGAGTATATTTTCTGTCTATTAGGGACTTCCGCCCTTGTTGAAAGGTGATCTCCATCAAAAGTAATATTCAGTATAAAGAAAAGGGTTGATGCGCTCAGTCGACAATTTTATAAAACAATATTTATTTTTATATAGAAAAATATATAATATAAATAAAAAAAATATAGTGTGAATGGGTAGAATCAAATATATTTTCTAACTTATTTTATTTAGTTTATCTGTATTGAAAATATATATTCGGGTCATTTTCGGCTTAAAGAAAAACTCGGTTCGATGTTTCGGTTGATTTGATAAACGTGTGATGTTGTATAACGAGACAATGACCATCAATAGTTTTTCTTTTATTTTATATTCGTTGTGATAATATCGTATCGAAAATCAAGACGATCTTATTATATGGCTGTTTCTTTTGTTATAGAAGAATTTCACTATTAAAATTTATAATTATAATTCATTAATTATCATCTCGAAAAAATGTATTATAAAATTCGATGTGAATGTATTTCATTAAAAATAATCTTTGAAAATCTGGTACATTTATTATGTATAGAGCTCATTAGCTAATTTATTTATAAATGATCTTATGTCTTACAATTAGGTAATATTATAATAAATTTAGATTTTACAGAGCGTTTTTGTTTATAATTTGTATATGATACTTATATAATTCATACATAAATTTTTATCTCATTTATATCTCTAAAAATGCTATTTTCGTATTAATTAAATATATGTATGTACATAGAAGTTTTCTCTTGAATATCAAATATATCATCGATAGCAAAATGGGTTAGTACTATTATATATACATATATATAAGAATTCACTAGAAAGTCAAATACTTTACTTCAAAATTGAAATTACAATGTCCAAGTCAGAACAAAGCGAGTTTTCCGCGTTGCGCGAAACCCGACCGCACTACCGCGAATCCTCAGCCAACTTCGAGTCGCAACAACCGCAAAATTTGTTATTCAAATTGCGAACGGAGAAATAAGGCAACATGGACTCGTTAATGTTTCATATATTCCACCTTTTGCGTCAAAAGTACGGCCGAAAAGGATTGACGTGAAGGAAACAATCAAACATTCCCTTTTTTCGTCCGCTTTTTTTTATTATTATATTTTCCGTTCGTTTTCTTATTCATCCCTGGAAATCTGGCACGGGAAATAATGTTTTGATGGAAACGTTTACTCATTGATATCAATCTGTCAGTTATGAAATGATTTTGATGTATGCAAATGGCGTTTTGTATCGTAAAATCGTTACACTTCCGTATTAATAATATAACCCCGGTGTAACGTACACCTTTCTGACGTATGTTAATTATGAATTTGATTATGAACCGTTCAATCTACTTATTTATATATTTCCTAGAAGGCTTGATTAGTGTTTGATTTAATAATTAATGAATTTGAGCTTCTCTCAATATTAATTGGTTAATCATAAAGGAAACTTTCGATTTCACATAAAATTTTGTTTCATTTGTAAATAAGAGGTTGGTCAAAGTGTAAGTCTAAATTTCTAGTGTTTATTTATTACCCAATGGATTATATTATACAATATAAAAAATGAAAAAGGTCAAAGATCCTTTGGGATCTTTTTTCGGACACAATAGTTGGACCATTCATCCTTGATGTAACTTTTTTCGAATGTCAAAAAAGCTTATTTATTTTTAACTGCAGTTGGGGCATAGATTTTTTTTAAGTCTTCGTTAGAAAATTATATTACCATTCCATGAAAGTTTGTATAAAGCAGATTTTTATTTATAATACAATTAGACTAAAATATACAAAAAACATGATCGAAAAAACTTTTATAAACATCTTCATATTTTATGAATCGAGCAAATTAAAAACAGCTAGACGAAATGTGTTTTAAAATAAATAAAAGATAAATATTTCTTATTGAAAGAATTTAATGGAGACTAACGTAAGTGAATAATTGTATAAAAATATAATTTAAAATTTCTCAGAAGATTTATAAAAGTTTCTATAATTTTATTATAAATAAAAAAAAATTGACTCAATACATTTATTCAAACACTCAAATATAATATTCCCTTAGAAAACATCCAAACAAAAAAATATATAAATATAGTAATAATATATTTTTCATTAAAAACACAAACACAGAAGCCTTCACGTGTATATCTGTTTAACGGGTGACCACCGACCACGGCACGCGAATAAAATATGATTAAGCTCCGGCTTCGGATTCAGCTGAAAATGAAACACACGACCGACTAATGTACATTTTATTTACGACCGACTCGTTACAAGTGACTTTTACATTCGCCACACATGTACGATCATTACGTATACCTAATCATTGAAATGTGAAACGATGTTCCGTGATACGGTGTGAAAAATTCCACGTGCGCAAAAGACATTGTGGAAAGGGGTTGAAAACATTTTTGTTAATGGGATTCGGGTGGTCGTGATAGATTGGGACTGTAATTAATTCGGTGTAGGGGTGTGAGTAGAAAATGTTTTTCGAAAGGATGTCGATTTGAAAATTACGTGTTTCGTAGAATCGTTTTTAGGATTGATTTTTATTTTTTTATAAAAAGCTTTGGATGTGTTTTAGGTTTTTTCAAGATTAAATAATGATGATAATATAGAAAAAAATATAGTTGACTCAATCCTTTTATAAAAATACGAAACAATTGTTTTGAAGAACAATAAAGAAGTATTTAAATTTAAACTGCGATTTAATTTTAGTCAGGTAGTTACATAAAAATAGAATTTGCACAGGAGTTGGAGTTAAATAGTAGTGACAGTGAGTATAAAACTCTTCAGATATTCTGAAAGAGAAAATTTTTAATCCAGAGAATGGGTTTTTAAGGATATTTTCATTTATTAGAAAGATATTGTATAGCTTAATATTATTATTATTCTTTTGATATGTATTTATTATTATAGTTTAAATACGGTTATAATATTAGAAATATTAATTTTGTAATTATAGTTGTTCAATTTTAATTATAAATCAAATTAATTAATCGAGTTATTTTATTTCATTTCATTTGAATGGGATGTTCAGTATCGTTAAATTTATTTATTTAATTTTCAGTTGTTACGCAGAAAATGTTATAATTGAACAAAAATGTTTTCAAAGAACCTATGAATTAAATTTAAATTGGTTTTTCTTCCAAGAATTTACGCTCAGTTTCTTTTGGTTTCAAATTTATTGATTAGAGTCAAGGCAATCTGTTACAAACGTTAATCATATCGATTATAAAAAAATATTTTAATTATTCTGGATGATATAAAGACTCAATTTTCTCCGTGACCTATTTACTCGGCGGTTACCTACCTCTGATATAGAGTGGTAACTCTGAAACGAAATATGCCACGAAAACGAAAAAGATTTGGTTTTCCAATAACACAATTTAGGTAGCACATCATGCATTCAGTTCGAATCGTGACTGAAATATTTCATACGCTCTCCTTTTCTATATTAGATATTATAGGCACAAAGAGTAATACATATAAAACGATGGGTAATTTCCGATCTTTTCTTTTGTCGCGTCAACGCCAGACGACTGCCAATAATTATTGTGATTTTTTTGCACATGATTTTCCCTACTTTTTTCCGTGAAACGAATCCTCAAAAAAACACACTTCACCTCTGACACATCAAAGGACCTCCGTCTCCTCTCCTTCGGCTCGAGCGGACAGTGTTTTTCGCACAATTTCCTCTCTTTTCCGTACTCGAGAAAATATCGTGAAAAAATATGTTTCAATAATGTCAATGTCCAATTCAAACGTCAATATGATAAATAGCCCCGGCCGCCGGAGAAATGTGAAAGTACAATGAATAATTTGAACGATGCGCACAAAACCGTTTTGTATGAAACGTGTAGAATCGAAACTCTCATTGCGAAATATAATATTTGTTCAGTATCGAATCGTTTGTTCTTTTTTTAGAATCGATTTTGATAAAGTCTTGTTTTATGTACCGGTCACCATCGATCACGGAAGTTAAGTGATATGTAGCGTGGTCATTAGATGGATGCGACTGTATATATTTGACCGGAGATAATTTGAAGAAAGGATGGTTTCAGTACCCGGTTTTTCAAATGATACTTTCTCTTTATAACCCCATAAGAAATGTTCTAATTTCTAATGATACTGGAAGTTTTTGTCTCGCTTTTGATGTTATATAGATTTCTTATTGTATTAAGGAAATTTATGACAAATGAAATAAAATAATTTTTCGATCAATACATGTCAATGAAATTGCGAGTTTCGATCCTGTACAACTCATATGAGCATTTTAACGTGGAAATTCGCCTGGATGACAATAATGGAGAAATTTGCTCCGAAGCACACTGACACATTTATCAATTTGATACCGTGATGGTTTTTAATCATCGCATTGTCGTCTTCATTGAAGAACATCAATCGTCAGCTTCTTTTTCATACGATTCTCCATATACTTTCGTGTAATAACGCACTTCGTTTCGAGACGAATTCGATCAAGAAAAAAATGTGTTTTTCCCATCTTTTATACGATCAATGCGAATATGATCCCTTATAAGTATCAAATACCCATATTTTCTGGGTATATTGTGGTGATTCCGTCATATGATATAAGGAAATGTTTTAATAATATCCCAGTATGTTCTCGTTTTTAAAATATAAATGCGTCGTAGAATAAATGAAATATTAATGTATACATAAGAGTGGTTCTTAGAATTTGTTTTATTTTAATCTGTACGTTGGAGGTAAATATATTCAATTTTTTTATGAAAGTTTGTATGCGCAAACCACTTTGCTCAAATAAAATAACTGTGAAATCTCCATAAGAAAATGTTTGTAAATTGTTCAAAATTTCAGAATAAATTTCAAAAGGAAATCTCTACTGTTTTTATTAATATATAAATATCATATTCATGGTAATGTACACTCAGTATTTTTTGTTTTTCAATTGTACGTACATATATTTTCAAATACATGATACATTTTTGTTCAATTTGTCACTATGAACATCCAATTATACGACTTGTTATTATAGAAATCGTTCAAAATCGACAATTTCTCAATTTTTTACTCGAACCGAGAAATAACACCGTTATATTTCATGAAAACGGCCAAGAATTTGTAGCTACTTTATTTTTTCATGACAGTACATTTTGTCAATAAGATTCATTCAAACGATTGCGGAACTAATAGAGTTTCCTCCGAATATAACATTCCAACAAATAAGTAGGCCAGTAGTGATATTCTGAGTTGAAGCTGTACCATTTGAAGGTTGAAAATGATTTCCTATGGGAACGTCTAAGGACATAATAATGAACGATTACTATCAGATTCGCAAACGCCATTTCCGCAAAACGACTCCGAAACATATAACATCACATCATTATATATATATATAGGTATACACAATAATAGTCGACAAACAGCCCAGTGCGTGTGCGCCTTTTCGTTTTCCAGACTCCGCGGCCGAATTTAATACGGCGAAAGCAAAATAAAATGGAGCTCACGATTTTTGTCGTCGGCGTTAATTGAATGAGAGCGCGTCGAATGAAAAGGCGTATTTATATTAATGTGTAAGGAGGAGTTGTTAGAAAATTTTTTGAAATGTTCCCACAGCGGTCCGTGACGGGAATTCGCAAAGACCCCGAGCGGGGCTCGTGTACAATATTATTATTATATTTTTTTTTTCGGGGAATCGCGTTAAGGTGACATACGCACGCTTCAATCTGAATATTAAATTCGGGACCGGGAGAGTGGCCCTTGCAAGACGGGTGCGCGCCACTTTCGTAATTGAATCTAGCCGAATTATGAAAAATTCGCACGTGCGTAATGAGGCTAATATCTGTGCGAGGGGAATGTCTTTTTTTCAGAACTATGGTATGACCGAGGTGAAAAGTATTTTTTTGCAATATTTCTTGTATATTAATTCTGGAGAAAATACGGGAGTTTCTTGGTTAATGTTTGTCTATTTATTCGTTTACTACTTTTAAACTTAATAAATAATAATTTAATCAGTACAGTAAAATTTGTAACCTTGAAACACTATGGTGATTAAAATAATTGATTTTAATTCATTTTCATGTTGCATTTCAAAATATTTTCAATACATATTTCAATAAAATTAATTTGTTAATGAAAACACCGTAAAAAAGTTCTTAAGTTATTTTCGCAATATTTTTAGTTTAATGTACGATCGTTTTCATCATATATGTATATAAAATACTTAAGCATTAATTTCAAAATAATTTAAATACTTTTTTCTTTTAATAAATTTGAACTAATTGTAAGATTATTTATTTATTTAATTTCATCAAAATTACATTCGCTTTTGTAAAAAAAAAAAAAAAAAGCATTCCAAAAATACAAGAAATAGTTTTGCTTTTTCGTATATTTCTTTGTATCTATTTACGTGATTTTATCTTGGTCTGTGAATTGTGTGACTTATATAAATCAAGGGATGTATATTTTTTATTAATGTTTAGGTTAAGTTTTATGGTGATTGCTAGGTTAACTGATATGAGTTTTGTATATAGGAAGAAAGCGCGAAGAGAAGTAGCGTGTTTGTTCGCTTTCCCACAGCAAACTAAGTTACATGAAAACGTAAATTGAATCTCATATTAATTTATGAGAAAAAAACAATAAAAATCTCAACGCAACTACAGAAAATACTCTATTTCAAATTTTCAAATTCAAAAACAACTCCTTATTTTAAAACACAAACACAAAACTCACCACACGATTAAATCTCACAATCAAATCAACAAACCGAATCGAAACAAACAAAAACAATCAACCTAAACGGACACATTCGAGCCTTGAATCCGCGAACAGTCAACGCACATCTTCGACGAACCTTCCCCGACAATTAGGCGAGTGCAACAGAAATGCAAGTCTGGTCTTCGCAGACTTAATTAAAACTTGGAGGCGAGAGCGTCCTGTTGCAGGCGGCCATGTTGCGCGTCGGGCGGCCATATTGCGCAACTGGCTCGAAACACATATAAACAAATTCGTGTGTACGTGCTGTTTGTTTCGCGAAACTTTTTCAAATGTCGGATTGTAGACGTGGAATGAATTCAATGGAGTTGTTGTCGACTTTTCGTAGTCGATTTGTTTATGTGTATGGAGATTTTTTTGAGAACTTCAAAATGAGAATGATTCATATCATTATATGCTAATTAGTCATTAGGTATATATAATATAATATATAAAAAGTCATTTAAATTTTAATATATTGAAATAGAAGTTTTAGATAAACTACGCTATCACCCCGCACTAAATAATATTAGCGACATATAGACACGTTTCTCTTCCACTTTTCTTTTAGAAAAACTGAACGTGGGGTTGGTTAGGCCATGGCTGCATTTAATTTACGCATTTATTTAATGTCGCACGTCTCAGTCAGCCAAAAATCTGAGCGTATTTATTACTGAACTCGTTGATGGGTGCAACTGAACGTATTCTTCCTGAACGTATCATATTCAATCAGGTATTCAGATCGAGATTTTTTTTTTACATATACATACATAGGTGTCGCCATATTGACATGATGCGGGGTAATAGCGTAGTGGCCCCAAAGTTTTTTATAGTACATAATATAAATAATTTTGTTACGTTTAACGATAGAAAAAAATGTTGTATGCTGAAGAATAATGAATACAGTTTTTAAATTTCAAATTGAACGTTTTACACTTCAAATTGAATGTTTACGCTTCAAATTCAACTATACAGGTTTTTCATTTCAAATTGACTCTTTTTGAAGACTCTTTTGTTTGAATAGAGAGTCAATTTGAAATGAAAAACCTGTCTGAAAGTATTATGAAGACCGTTATCATTGTAATCGATAAAATTAATTACTATGAATTATTGTCGATTTGTTGAATTTGAAATCACGTCCAATTTGAAGTGTAAAAACTATACGGAGATTTAAAAAAAATTATTATTTGAATAAAACAATTATCGAGTGCAATTAATTTATTCAATATTATGTTCGTACACGAATAATGTCCTTTTGTTTTCTGTTATTACATCTACCATAATAATAATCTGAATATGGAAAATACAATGAAATTATTGTATAATTAAATTGAAAATTAGTGGATTTACAATTTTGATTAATTTTATTATTGTTGAAACAATAACTTTAATTTGATACTTTAACTAAATATAATATTTCAATATCTCATTAGTAAATCTATATTGTCATATAAAACGTGCATTTATCACATTTGAATTATCACACGAAATTTTGTTTCTATTAGCGCCATCGGCAAAGCATTCACGATTAAAATTAAATATCTAAATACTATGGAATAATAAATATAATGAAACGAATATATTTCTCGTAGTTGTGCGTTCATATTCAAATTGAACGTGGCCGAGTTGATCGCATTTATGAATATTTAACAATTTCATTGGCGCACACGCTTATGAATAAAATGCACACAAAATTTTATGAATACTAAACATTCGGCGTTAATTGGATATGTACCGCTGCGAATACTTTTCTCGATCGTTTTTCTTCAATAAAATGATTAAAATTCACCAGAAGTCCGATTCACATCATTCCGAAAAATATTCAAAGACTACATCCTTCATTGATCTCACAGTAGGGCTTGCATTACTGGTTAACTGGTTTACCGGTAAATAGCCAAATACCAGCAATTACCGAAAATGATTTTATCGCGAATTAAGGACAGATATAGGCATATTATAACGAAAGATAATTGCGAAAAAAAATTTGAAAGGGCACTTTTATGAGTGTGAGGGGCAACTATGGTTTTGCGAACCGAGGGGGGGTGGATGTTAATTATTTATTTCAGTTTCAGCACTGAAAGTAACATATAAAATATATGTATGGATTTATATGACATTATTCATTTATAACATGTTTGAAAATATTTAGGTTTCAATCAAAGATACTGTTTTTAGTAAAGGTAGCCATATACAGTTATACTTTAATCATCTAATCTACATACGTCTATTTTTTTATTTACCGGCAAGTAACCGGTAAACCGGCAATGAGAAAAATTATTTACCGTTTACCGATTATTGAAATTTGACGGTAAATTGCAAGCCCTACCTCACAGATTATGCCAATTCAATTAGGGCCATCAAAAGACATGGCTTGAAATATCGCAGCACTATTGCGACACACTT
The DNA here is from genome assembly GCA_009617725.1 of Hydropsyche tenuis. Taxonomy (NCBI): domain Eukaryota; kingdom Metazoa; phylum Arthropoda; class Insecta; order Trichoptera; family Hydropsychidae; genus Hydropsyche; species Hydropsyche tenuis. The sequence goes on from VTON01000054.1 coordinate 90,094, forward strand.
TTAATTAGTGGAGTGCAACGGAAATATAAACGTCAATGGGGAAAACCCCGGGGCGTAAAATAGGGCGAGAATTTTCCGACACGGCAACACAAACGCAATTATGGCGGCAAGTGTCCTGTAATGGGCAGTCGGTGTAATGAAATAAACGGCGGGGACGAAACCGTGGAGCGAAATCCGTTTAAGCCGCCGTTACGGGAAGGATTCAAAAGGATTCCGTTTTTTTTAAGACTAAAAATAAAAAAATCGGGTCGTATTAACTGGCGTGAGTGGAACGTATCGACGTATCGAGATCTGTAATGTGTCGGTTGTTGTTTTGTTTTTTTTTTTGGATGGTTCGTAATTTTTTGAGTGGAATTTGAAAGTTTTATTTAGTAATTTAGATTTCGTTAGGTTGGTTTCAATAAAGACGAGAAATTAATTCAATCAGTTATATATATATATTTAGCCTAGACTATCGCATTTGTCTGATAAGACTTTGTACAACAGTGGATAACCAACAGGTTGCTAATGATTATGTTGGATAAATATATTAAGTTTTTTTAAGTCATGGTTTTATGTGAATAGTTAAGAATTTTCCATTTATGAGTGCTTTTATTAAAAGCACAGATACAAGCATAGATATTTATCAAAACATTTCATGAATTATATTCAAAGCATTGTTATATGCAGCTTATATAATGTTCATTTAAAAGTTCTTTCTATAATTATTGAAAGTTTAAGTATTTTTCGGAATAGAAACTTTTAATGAATCGAAAACTATTTCATCTTCATTATTTTCAAGTTGATAGTATACTATCACGTTTATGTGTTGGATTGATCATTTAATATATGTATATCGCTTAACACTATTATTATCTAGAATTATATTATAATATTATAGTACAAAAAAAATTATAAAATTTTTAAACGTAAACAGTTCCACATCAAATTATTATATGTAGAGATTGGCTTTTCCGTATACGTAAAATATCTTATACTTATTCATGGTTCGTGAATCGATTTGTGAAATTTTTGCCTCAGGTGAAAACTTGCCGACATTTCACTCGAATGTTTACTGCATTGTAGTATCCGAAGTTGCAAGGAAATGTTGCAATACTTAATTCCGTCTAAGCCGCTGAGTACTCGCGGGAAATCAACCGATTTTAAATGTGCAACGAGCACCATTTATTATACAGAATGCGTCGAAAACGTCAACGTCGACATTTTTAATCGAAAATCCAAAAATGCAATTATTTCGACCCGTTCAAATTCAACGTTTTGCTTGAAAATAGCATTCGATACATACAACCGAATGAAAAACTAAAAGAATATACATTACAATAGTTGCATTTTCATTTTTATTCGTTTAAGCTCGATATTAATGTTGCATCGGGAATCGAACGTCAAATTTATGTTTCATGCTACAAGCTAACAAACTTTATTTTATCGAATAGTGGAAAATACAAAAGGTTTGTTTTGTCCGAACTGTTGTTACACACGATATGTTTGCTGAAATTTTTTTAAAAATTCGCGCAGTCGAGCGGGAAACGCTTTCATTAAATGTTTTGGATTCCATGAAATGTGAAATTTTCTATTTACTTCGCCGTCGGATCATTCATTAACGAATCGTTGAATTTTCACGCAATGTTTTCAATGAAACGAAATTTCAAAGCAGGTATTCGATTTATTCAAAAGTGAAACAATAGTTTGTGCCACTGTTCACGTGTGAATAGTTGCGATATTTGTTTCCAATAATTCTTTGAATATATTCATTAAAATTTTTGAATATTTGAAAAAAAAACTTATCGTATATTAATTTGAAAATTTACCATCGATAATTTTTATATACATTTGAAATGGTTATAGTTCTTTTTGACATTGTAATATAGCATTTCTGATATTATATTTACAATGTTATAATTTCAATAGATATAACGTATTACAATGTTGGAATGGACTTGTACCACTTCCGCAGTTAACATCTCAATCACATAAATCGAATGTGGAACATACTCCAACGACATTTGGTACCCTATTGAGTGGGTGCCTTCAAGGGAACAGTCTGTTTCATATACATACGAAACGTGTAGATTCAAAATTCACAATTATTTGAAATGAATATAATCTTTTATCAATTATTTTAGTATAAACGGTTTCACAAAATTTTCCATTTTTTTAAATTGTATGTGAATTATTTAAATAGTTAGAAAAATAGATTAGATTTTTTTATTGATTGAATATTCTTTCGAATTGCATAAGTTATTGATTATTCGGGAATAGTGTCCCTTAAGTTAATCAAATATTGAAAATCATCTTTAATCAAACAGTCATGTCGACAGTGCTCGATCACATCGATTTACTTATTGAAACACCTGTCGCTTAATTTCCGTATATAGTAAGATTTGATAAGATTAATAATGTTAAATCTTTATAATAGGTTTAGAATTTTTTTTACTTTATTTTAGAATTTTAATCTATACCCTGCCATGATCCCCAATTGGGACGCGCTGAAATGAGCGATCTCTTTTGTTCTCAGATGGTTGTATTTGGTGAAATATTACAAATAATATATATTTAAGTAAAGAAAACTCTTAAGTATAATTATATAAAAAAACCTATGTTTGTATTTGTATGTTTTGAGTACGAAGCGATTGAAGCTGAAAATTTTAGGTAAATCGTAAAAAAAATTTGGCTGGATATGGGTAAAGTATTTTTATTATACTTCACAATGTTTAAGATTCTTATTCCAAACTTTACATACAAATTTTATTTCTTACCACCTATTTCACACAACTTATTAAACTAGCACTCACAACTCCACACACAATTCCTAAAACAAATTAAGAATTTCGAAACTGCCTACACCCCCGGCCACATTAACATCACAATAATTCCCACGAACTAATATACACTTTCAGCCTCCGCTTCGATTTTTCTCCACCAACTACCACCCGACCTTTAAACACCCGAGATTGCTACTTTCGAAACTACGCCCCTGATACGCTTTCGGCACAATAGTATCAACATCGCACAATACACACGGCTGAGAAGAGAAGAGAACCTCGCGGGGAGTACGTAGGTAATAATTTTGAATGTGCGTGGTTTCGCGCGTGCCGACCGGCCTAATGGATTCGTTGGTACTCATAAAAGAGCTTCCACATTTATAAATATTCAACGTTGTCGTCTCGACAATAATCCGGCCAGATATGTGTGTATGTATGTGCGAGCGGGCTCGTTTCCTTTAATGCGCGGGAGCAAATCTCTCCACCACTCCGTCGTCTCTTTTACATATGTGTGTGCGCGAATAAAAGAATTCCACGGCGAAATTATAATAGCGAAATCTAATATATCAAAGCGGAAAGTGAGAGAGGCTTTCGTGTGTGTGTGCACTCGCTTTTTGACTCGCGAAAATTGCTCTATACATGTGAGCGTTGCGGTTGTCACGAGCGCGGAAAGACGCGACTCGCTCGTGGATGTGGTTTTTTTCGGGTGTGTGTAATTTTTGGGTTGTAGTGGGGTTTTATTGAATTCGGGCGGATGTGAGTGGAGGTTGTGTTTGTGACAAGGATGTGATGGAGTTAAGCGATACGCGGAGCAGTCAGGGTATGAATGTGATTGTGTGTTGTTGGTTGGAGATCGTTTAAAAGGGGATGGTTTCGGTATTGATTTGATTCTTTTATTGTCAGTTGGAAATATGTTTGAAAGGTCTTGTCTTTGAAGTGAAATTTTTTCTTTTTTGGATTAAAATAAAACGACCTTCTGTGACCTTAATTAAAATGTTCTTTTTATTTTAACTATGTTATGACGATATCTTAATGTTAATTGTTTCATGAATATTTAAATTTTCCGTATTGAAAAAAACGCTTGATTTGGTTTATTTTAAAAATATTCTGATTTCAAAAAAAAATGTCTATTTTTAAATCACATTTTCATCATATCGATCTTTCAATTATATTAATACAATTTTCATATATTATACATTTTCAAACATGCAAAGATATAAATCAAAATTCACGATATATAGCACCATTTATATAATAGAGCAAACGTAATCTCTCATATGTACAAAACGAAATTGGGTTATCTCATAACATCCAAGAATCCGTCTACGTGCACACACCGAAAACGTACATCGCACAAAGAGCATTCCATCCCATTAAAGAATCCGAAAACTATCCACCATGCAAATAAATAATCGCGATCCCATTCAAAGAATTCACAATAAAAATAAAGCAAACACACACGACGAACGTGGGCGTAATGATTTCGCATGCGAGTTTGCGGCCTTATCGTACAACCGAAAGGAACGAAAGCGAGCGAGAGAGACCCGCAAAGGTTCGGTCTTTTCTTTTGAGATATAGCTCATCTCGCGTAAGCTTATTATTACGTTTATTTTCTTGTCGTGCCTCTTTTTTTCGCCTCCTCCATTTTTCCGTTCGTACTTTTCACGGTTTCTTCGTCGTTATTTAATCCGTTTGACGCACGCGCGAGCGGCTCCGATAATCGCGTATCGCTTTGACGTTTCGGCGACAAATTGAAGGAACGATTTGCATTTTGCGATGTGTGTTGTTCCGTGTGTGGGCGGTGGGAAATTTGGGTCTGTTTTGGCTGTTGGATTGGAAAATTTCCGATGAAACGGTGCGCGTTTGAGTTGATTCGGTCCGCAGTCGTAATTGGCTTTGATGGTGATTCGTTTCTTGATCCGTTTAGTTGAAAGGTCAAATTAACGTGTCTGTGAGGATGGAAATTTACAATGTGTAGGAGATTCATTTATGAAATATTAATATTGGGCGTGAAAATTTCGACTTGAATTTTCTTTGCGTAGAAAATTTTTGATGTGTTAAGTTAATATCGCGTATTCATTGAATTATTTATGTTCAGATATTTTAAGAACCATTGAAGTGTAATATATAACCTAAATATCACTTTAAATAATGAATAATTTTTACTTAACCTTTAAACAAAACGGTAGCGATATTTTTGGCGCCCTTAACAAATACTAAATTTGGCATCACTCTATTTACTTTTTTAATTACATCGAAAGAATTTATTTTATTTAAAAATATATGTTCATTGATATATTATATACAAATTGAACAATTTAAAATTACCAAAACTAAAAAAAAACTACAGGATTATTTTTTTTAATATTATAAATATACGGCGGCCAGGGTCATTTTTTCTTAGATAGGGCTTTATTTTGTCTTTAATCCCCAGATTACACACACATACAAAGTGTTAATTATCATAATAAATCTAATGTTTATATTGTGTCTATTATCGTAAGAAAATTTTAGTTCATGTCCCTTTTCTGTCCTCCTTACGGCCCTGCCTTTAAATAATTTAATAAATTAATCGTTGATATTCAATGATCTCAATTCAATCGTATGAAATTTGGTAAACCACCTATTTGCTAATCGCCTTTCGTATTAATAAATTTTAATAAGCAGTGGGAATCGATGACTAATTGTAAGTCATTAACTCTTTTCGAGTAAATTAAATTATGTTCGACTGATCGAAGATGTATCGGAGAAGTACTCATCTCACAGTAAACAATTACTCACCAAAATTACTGCACATGACGATGATGATTTGCTAAATTATTCAAAGAAACAGCTAAGCCGTTGACCAAATCATAAAATATGCATCAAAATATTTAACGATCGTATCGGAAAAACCGATTCGTGTCTACGGACCATACATTGGACACCACTGTTCCCCATGCTAATATACATATAATGTGACCCGCTTTTTCAAATTCAGAGGCTAATGTAAATGTTAATCAAATGGTTTTGTTTTAGGACCGGATTTACTCAGAGTTGATGAATATTCCGCGGATTATGGGGCGCACGCACGTACGAATACTGCCCAACCACAATTATTTAAATATATAAATCTGTCTTCAGTCTCTATTCAGGTGATTGCTTTTTTGTTGTTCGCCGAAACGTTCGTGGAAAAATATTCATATTCGGTTCGTTTTAATGCGAAACGGAATAGTAGTATCTCAGGTTTCGTAATACGGAAATGTCGGTGCGGTATATTTTTTGGAAATTAATATTTGGAAATTAATATTAATGTATGTTTATTAATATACATACATTTGAATTTTAAACGAATTTCATTATTAAATCATCTGTTTTATTATTCGAATAAAATATGAATTTGAAACAGTTACATTCAAATGAATTTTAATTATCCTAAAAAAAATATATTCTTACAAACCACATATGTGATAATTGGAAAACCGCAATTTCGTCGACAATTCCAATTTACCACACTTGATGAGATACAAAATAGAATTGGTTAAATATCTTATGCTTGACTTTCACATCATTAACGAACTAATTAACTTTGCTCACACGTTTAATACGTAAATATTTTTCATTTAAGGTAAATTTTCAAAACAAACTGACAATGAGCCCTCGATATGTATTGAAGTAAATTTACGAAAAATCATGTTATAATTGATTTAATCAAGATTAAATTTTTTTTAGATAATAAAAACAACCAGTCATAGATTAACTTAACATTCCGTAAAAAATCATTTTTATTTTTCTGAATCTGAATCATTAGTTTGAACTATGTATAGTAATTCATTTGATCGCTCATTTTCAATCGAATTTGCAACGTTCAAAATTTGATTCAATTCGATGTTATATTATTTAAAAAAAAAATTGGAGCAGATTATACTCTAGAATTTTAAGAATTACTTTGATAACATAATTACAAAATAATTTGACCAAACATAATTACACTCTTATTATTTGATCTATACAAGCCCACCAACCCGCATTTTTCCATCGCCGAAAAACCAACACATCACCAGACAAATTTCGCAAAGGTCACCGATTAATTCGAATTAATCCCGCGCACTAAAAACGTACACACACACACACACAACACCCTCGTCGAACGTATCGAACAATGGCCCAACTTTGAAAAATCAATCCGGCCACGCGCTCGGAACTTTCGAGTTGGAAATATTCGGGACGTAACGCGATTATCGTTTGTTTTTCGGCGGTTTTATTTGGCGTGGACAAAGGATGGCGGATAAAGCGAAATTCGAATTATCGGGAACTCTTCCGCGCATAAATTCAATTTAACTTTCGCGTCATTATTGCGAAGCGCTTTCCGCCCTCCCCAGTCCGCCCCCTCGATATTCCTTTCAGACCGGCTAATTTCAATTAAACGAGGCCCGCCAATTTTTCAATTGGGGCCGACGCCTCCACAAGCCGATAAATCCGCCCGCGTATACATATTTGTATATAATAAATATGGTTTGTTATTAAATAAAACGGCCGAAGTAAACTTTTCGTCTAGGGTTCGTAATCGAATTCGTTCTGATATTGTAATTCGCTTGTTTTCGCGGTTCGTGTCGATGTGTGGGTTTGTTTTTTTATTTTTTGTTTCGGGATTTCGATTTGGTTTTGTGTATTTAGGTGCATTTGTGTGTCGGAGTTGATTTTCGTATTGGGATTTATGTTTGCACGTATTACGTGTATTAGCACAGGAATATACTCTAATTACTGCAGGAGTATCTAGTTTTAGTGTTTACTTCTCTGTACTTGCTAGTGCTTCAATGTATAATAAATACTTGCATCCAAGAAGCGTTGATTATAATTACAAATATATAATACCTGTAAGAGAATTGGTGGTTGTTTAAAAGAAAATATGAATTCTCAAAGTGCTTAAATTCTGCGGTTATCTTCTGTTAAGTGATTTGTGAACAATTTAACATGACTATACATATATTACATATCTACTAATCAGGGCCGGATTAGCTTAAAGGCAATGTTGGCCTATGGCTTCTAAGTCCAAGTGGCCTCTTAATATAGATTAAAAAAAAAATCAATCGATATATTGTAAATTTCTACAATATCATCATAAATATTTGAGAAATATCATTAAAATTTTTTACACATTTAATATTTGCAAGTTTTTTAAAAATATTTTTGTAATACACGATCTAAATCAAACTTTAGAACATACGTATACATTCCTTGATTTTCAAGGGATAAACTCGGTTTGCGATTTACTTATAAACGAACTAGTAACACTAACCCATTTATAAGTCACCGAATTTCAATAATCGCACTATCGATCATTTGTTTATGCGAAACCAACGAAAACACAAAAACCACTCGATCCAAACGCCCCGAAACAACACCATTTAAAACCCATCTCGAATCCAAACCCTCCACACTCCAATCCGCTCGAATTCGCAAACACGAATGCAACTATCACACAAACAAACCTAAAAACGACAAACAGACCGAAATGCTGGTTTCGAAGACGACACCCTCGACACGGAGAGCGAACCGGCGGACTCGCACAATGGAGTGCATACAAAAGCGGATCGATTCCGCTCTTCGACTTTTCACCTTTTCAGATTCGAAATTTGTTTTGACGACTTCCAATGGCGCGCTTTTCCAACAGGGGGGTGGGTGGGTGGGTTTTTGAGTTTCGTTATCTCGGCAGGGGATTTCCGCGGAGGCCTTTCATTGCCGGTTCGATCCGGCTCTAAGTACGGGCCAAGTTTCTTGGTCGCTGTGAGTTATTGGTGGAATTTTTATTTTATTCGTGTATGCGAGTTTAAGCTGTTCTGGGTCGCGTTTAACTCTTTCGGGATATTTATTTTAAGATGGGGACGTTAGAGGTGATCAATGGTGTCTGTTCGGTATAATCAGGTATGTGGATTCGTGGGTTCCATATAACTTTGTATGTTGTTAGCTTGAAGCTATTTGATGCGGTGTAGTTTTAATATAATAACTTCTTGAATATTGTCTCCTTTCATCATGCATAATTATGGTATTTATGAGGATGTATGAATACCGGAAATAAAAAGGACGTGAGTGCCATTTTTGAGATACAATGGTTTTTGTCAAGAAATTCCCATAAAGATACATATGTATGTACTGGGGATGTCAGATTTAATGTAATTTTCATTTACTAATTTGATGTTTTACTAATTACCCGTTCACCGGTAAATTAAATTTTAAATAAACACCGGAAAAAACAACATTTTTCCATGAAAACCGAACACTTAAGAAAACCGACTTTTCCAAAAATTATTTTCTTAAAAAACAACACTTTTCAAAAATATTCGAAACACAAAATAAATTATTTACCGGTAAATATTGGAAATTTACCGATGAATTTCTGAACCATTATTTGGGTTAATTATCGGTAATGACATATTATACCTAGTGGTATACAAATTCGTTGTTGATATGTTCTACTAAAAATTGATTTTGGAGACTTTAACCATATTTTAAAACATGGGCGTTGATAATAAACATTATAAAACTTGTTTCTGGCATTTAGGTCTTTTTTTTATTTCCGATATCCATATATTTTTCAATTAAAATAAAACGTCCTTCATAAATCCTAATATTTTCACCATTTCGAAAAGTTTCCATCTAATAAAAATTTAAGCATGTTACATTATACGATTTTCATAGTTATCTATTAAGAAATATAAAATTTTCATACAGAATAAATTTTGTAAAATGTTTTAAAGTTTCGATGGTATCGGAAAGATCTTGTTCTGCAGTGGACGTTTTATAGCCTGCATTATACTTAAATTTAACTGCATTCCTATTCATGTCGATATTGTTATTGCTCCTGAAACATATTATCCTATCGTTGTACGATCAATTATAATGAATAATTGAACAGAATGTTCGTGTATAGTAATCAATACCATAACTTCGACCAAAACAATAATGCAATTTCGACAAACAAAGGCGAGTCTACAGTTACAAACTTTATTGCAATCGGCTAACATCACATGGTTAACCAACGCCAATAAAACTCAGTCTATAGTCCCGCCCATTATCAGTACCTTAAACGTAAATTGTCAATTTGTCCGATGCGCAAAGACACGCTTTCGAATAAGTAATTCACACCCGATTACATCGAAACTATATAATCCCGCGAACTTCGGCCCGCCGACCTTTTCTCAGACGTTCGCAAACTTTTCCGGAATTAAAAGAGAAGGACGATGATGTGTGTGCGAAGGAACAAATGTTATAAAACAAGTTTCAACACTTTCCAGTCGCAGGCCCATTGTCGATGATGGATGTCGGCGGTCCTTTAATTTGGCCGCATTCATTACGCGCGCGACAATGTGGCAAATTTAACGGCCGGAAATTATTCTAAATATAATATAACGTGCGCTCGGTGTGTATGGAATATATTATATAATGTTGTGTTTTGTCAGGGTTCATCAACATTTTTGTGCGGACGCAAATCTGTAGAGGTATATCAGTTTTATGAGTCGATTTTATGAGGATTTGAATGTTATATGGGAAAGGGTGCTCTTGAAATGGATACTAAAACCTAAATAGTTTCAAATCGATCAAACGTACCGATCGTTGAAGTTAAGTGATATGTGATATGTGTAATATCGTACTGCAAATATTGATTTAAATTCCGGATGAAAATTTGATATAAAAATTCAGGATTTATCATACCAAAATTCTAATGTATTTGGATAATATTATTATTATTATTATTATTATTATTATTATTAGACAATTGAAAAAATATTAGTCTTTATATTTCATAGAAAATGAACGAAATTCACGCTCAATAAAAACATATACGGTTTTCTTATTTAATTTTTTGATTAGTTTTGTGATATATTTAATACTATCATACAAATCTTGATTCAATAGGAGATCAATTTTTCATCCCGAATTTTAATCGATATCTTAGTCACGGAAGTCTTTTATAGAGACAAAAGGCAAAAGTGTCTTTTATCATCAGTTTTTTTAAACAGTTCCGAAATAATACGGTTCAATGAAGAAAAATCGATTATTTTTTATACGGTTTTTTCACATTAACACGGTATAAAAATAAAAAGTACTATTATGCTACAATGGTAAGATATGGTGCAGGTGATACTATTATTATATAATTATAGTTATTAAATAATCATTTTCAACGTTTTTTGATGATTTTACATAGCAAGTTTTTATCACATTACATATTTTTTATAAAGTACATTTGGATGTACGTTCCATTCAAATATACTGATGAAACCTACCACCAATTTTTATATGGTCACGATTTTTTTACACGGTAGTCTCTGGAACGAATCCCCCTTATAAAATGAGGATTAATTTGAAAAACCTTAACTACTAACCAATTTATTCATTATACTCTGACAAATCCAAACACCTTACAAACCACATCGAAATTCTCAAACTCGATTTCGCCAATCCATCCAACTCCGAAGACGCAAACCCGATACCCGCCATTCTCAAAGCAGCAGTTCCCGACCACTGCACCTCACAACACAAACAAGCCCGTTTTTTACGAGCCCTGAAACTTTTAATGCGGCATCATCGCGAGCCTCCGGGGGCGAAGTCGACACTATAAATCACAACTTTTAACCGCCGACTCTTTCGCGGCCCGTCTCCTAATCCAGACTTATTACCGGCAGATTGAGATAAGTCTGGCGACCTCAAGTCAAACCGTGTGCGAGACTGGTGTCTCTCGAACTAAATAATGAGCCGTCCGAGTACACGGTGACCGTAAATCACAAGGGTGCCATCTGGATGCCGTGTTACGCAAAGAAAATTATTGCCGAACTTTGCGCGAGCGACAATTGTTGCTGCTTCGGTGCGAAAAATTTCGGGTGGGGCTGTTGGTAGTTTCGAGTTTGGTTTTACAGATGTTTTGTTGATTGTGTTGAATGGGTGAAGAATTGTTGTTTTGGGGGAAAAAATGCAGGTGATGGACGTATGCGAATGTAGCCCGAGTCCTATTGAATGTGAAAAGTATGAATAATGACGTAAATGTGTGCTAATAAAGAGTTTAGTATTGAGTTTATTGGATTGAGTTGATATCTTTCAGAGACTACCGTAGAGAAAATGTATGGTGACCATATAAAAATTGGAGATAGGTTCCGTCAGTATATTTGGATGGTACTTCCATTCAAATACACTTTATAAAAAATTTCGAAGTCATCAAAAAATGTCGATTTTTTTGTATTTAATAACTATAATTGTATACTGTTCCGAATCTTAACATTGTGGCATAATAATACTTTGTTTAAATACAGTATTAAAGTGGAAAAACAGTGTAAAATAATAATCGGTTATTTTTCTTTGAACTGTGTTATTTCAGAACCATGTAAAAGTTCAAACTTTGAGTGTTTTCTCGTGTATTATAATGAAATTTAGGTGTCGAAAACATTTCAATATGATTCAAATCAATTATATTAATGTATGATCAGTTTATTCATCCATCTTTTTATTATACTATATACCATATTTCACTTAGTTTTATAAATAAATAATGGAACAAGACCCATTTGATAGCATTGTGAAAGTATAAATTTATCATTTGTACTATCTGTGAGGAATACAAATATTTTTTTGTATACAGGAATTATGACTGTGAGTTATTGTCGAACTTTGCGTAAGCGACAATTGTTGCTGCTTGAAAAATTTTTGGCGTGTCTGTCGGTAATTTGGAGTTTGGTTTTATTAGTGTTTTGTAAATGAATATTGTGTAGAATGACTGAGTAATTGTTGACGTGAAAAATTTGTTAGTAAGAGTTTTTTGAATGTAAAAAGAATTTTTGTAATTCAATAACTTGCTATCGTATATATTTCACGTGGAAATTTTATTTTCGGTTTTGTTGGAAAGTGAGAATTTTATGTTTAAAGCAATAAATTCGGTGTTCAACACAATGACTGAAGAATATTAAGAATTTCTCTGTGTATGTATTATATAACTCATTAAATTTATTTGAAACCTTTTCAATTCTCTTTATCAAAATGTTCGAAGTAATCTTATCTTACTGTTACAGTTTGGCGAGAAAGTAAAAGGAACAATATTTCATCTTGTATTTTTATAATTATTTCATTGACCCGAGATAAAATTTTCAGATTGAAAAAAATTGATGAATTGAAAAATAAGAGCTTAGTGCCAATTATTTTTTGATGAGTTAACTTTGAAAATTTAATATTCTAGTAATATATATTATGAAATAGATTTTCACGTTGCTTTACACGTTCTTTTTAAACATAAAACATTGAAATTATATTTTAAAAACAAATGGCAGTAATAGTGATAGATTGCACAACATGATATGATATAATATTATATTATAATATAATAGTATGAAAATATTATGATAAGATATTTTTAATGACTCTGAAATAAAATTTTGTCGATAATTTTAATAGTACGGCACAGTAAGCCGATATACTTAGCGTACAGCATTCGATCGTTAAAAATTCATATTTGAATGTGTGCTAATTTGCGGAGCGACCCAATTAACCCTTCGGGATAAACTTGCCGTACGCAAAATGGGATGAAAAAAATTAAATAAAAGGACCGGGTCCTTTTTTTGGACCTTTTTTCAGTATAATTACCTGACCATGGGACATTAGGCTGGTTAAACTTGGCGGCTGATTTTTATGCGCGCACTTGGCTCTTTCGAAAATTATGCTAATTGCACTCAATAAAATGAGGAAAAACGGAAAAATTCATTCAGATAGCTATCGTCGAAGTTTTCCAGGAGCACTTCTCGAAAGGTATTGTTCGTGGGAAGTGTCTAAAAATGTGTAAAATTCCGTGGAAACTCGTGCCCGACTGTGGAAATCTAGCCGGAAAATTCTCGTGCCGTAAACGAAGATGTATCATTGTGTAATTTTATTTAGAGTTCGTCGACTGTGTAAAGGTTTTGTGCGAAATTAAATGAGAGCCAAGCTGGAAATTAATGTTATATAATATTTGCGAAAAATATTAAATATCTCGTATTTAAAATAATTAAAAGCGGCAGCCCGTTATACGCGGAAATGTATTGTTGCAGTCGGAAAGCACCATAATTCCTAGTTCCGCGTAAAATGCACGTTATACACATATTTCAACAAACTCGTTTACTACACACCCCTTAATAAAATCATTAATCAAATGAACAAATCTACATTTTTCATTCACCATCCCGAATCCATCAAGCCCTTAATTAAGACCGAAAAAGAGCAGACGAGCTTTTAAAAAGCTTTCCGATGGCCCGAATGATTTATCGCCGAAACGGCGCATTCGAATGTGCAAAGTGCAACATTGGCTGCATTCCGAGGATTAACTAATGGCGGCCGCAAGAGAAAGTTGAGCGTCGAAAACGGTATACTGTGTTGGCAGACGTTTGTGTTCACCGTGTAGCTGTTCGAAAGTCGGCACTGTTAACGTTGCATGCTATGGCCTGTTGGGGTTGTTGGGTGGGTGGTTTTGTTGGAGTGTGTATTAATTTTTTATATGGTTTATTGTGTGTTGTTATGTTCAAGAAATGATCTTTTGGGGAATATTCTTCGTTATAAAGATATTTTAAATATATTTTTTTGTAATAACAATAATCTTCTGAAGGTTAAATTCTTCATATAAGGAAAAATATTAAAGCTCTCTTTCTCTTTTAATTTTATCAGTGATCGTGCTTAATACAGTTAAATTTCATTTAGGGTATACTATATTTTGGAAAGGTGACCCCAGTAACAGTATTGAAATGTTACTGCGGTTTGTACTTAAACACGTTAATCGCAGATCACAAAATCCAAACGATTTTTGCTGCCATTAATCATTTCAGATTTAAATTATAAATCACGCACCAGATTAGTAACTAATTTGCAATGTTTGCTTTAATATTTATTACAATTTTGGATATGCGCAATTGCAGCCAAAGCTGATTAGTGTTGAATCCGCTAAGCTCTTTATTTGCACACGTTTACGTCATTATTCATTATTTTCAAGTAACACATACAATTTTTTTATATAAAAAAATAATTCGAAATTTGAAATTATAATTTCAGGTTATAATATGATAATATGATTCTTTAAAATTTATATATTTTTGTATCAAAATATGCAGTCTACGTAATATATTTTTTAGTATTGTTTTAAGCCCTGTATACCTACTGAAAGATTAAATCTATCACATTACTTAACTTGAGTGATCGTTAATACGTTTAATAAGACTATTCCTATAAAATACATAATACAGAATCTTAATAAATCAAAGCTTATAATTAAAACAAAAAAATAAACCACATGCAAGATAATATATTCTCATCACCAAGCGAGGATGGTCCACCACCAAACGTGCACGTCATCAAAACTAGGCCGGCCCAGTGGGACGACTTGACACGCAAATTAACAAAAAGGCAAAACGGGAAAGGGCTCGAAGGGACACAGGCAGGCATAAGGCGGTAATTTGTTGCAAAGTCCCTCGAAGTTTTCAAGCAACAACAGCAGCTTGATGTGCCCGCCTAATTATGACAAATATCGCTTGTTCGGGGGCCAAGTTTTTATTGTGGAAGTTGGCGTGTCCATATTAAATTACCATTTATCCGCCGGTGCAGCCGACGCCGCTCAAACGACAACATTAATTTTATTTATTGCCTTTTTTCGTCCTGGTAATAATTCGAGAGGCATCTAGGCGGCGGGAAAGTCCAATAAAACTTTGCGAATCTCTGTCGCGTCCCGTTTTCATATTATTTTTTTTTTGTTCGTGTTTAACATATTATTTATATTCTTGTTTATTTTATTTCAGCGTTGCGTAATGTCGCCGCGTGAAAATATGGCGCAATTGTTGAAACTAATATGAGTTTTTTCTCGCTTTGGGAAAAGCTAATGTTTTGAGATGTGGATGGAGATTAATCAAATAGTTTTGTTGTTTTTTTTAATATTGTTTTAAGTACTGCTTGTTATGTACAAGACTATTGTGGGTGACGACTAATTTGATGATTGTTTCAATGAAAAAAAACATACGCATAAAAAGTATTAGATAAAAAATTCATTCCCATATAAAAATAATATCACATTTGGAAACGAATAAGTCAACTTTTCATTTCATAAACCACACAAAGTATAACAAATGAATAAAAAGAAATACAAAATACACTCACATATCAAATCCTACATTTATAAAAACGGAAAAAAAACCATTTACAACATAAACGTCTAGCTGCAGTCAACACTCACCCTAGTGTCAGTCCTTCAACAAGTCACTTGTGTTAAGGGTCGAACGAAGCCCTCTTTTCGCGTTATGAAACCTTAGCTGGCTGAAACTGGGCCAATTCACCGCTGAAAAAGTCTACACATGGAAAAAAAACTTCCGGCAGCCGCTGAAAAACGACGGACAAGTATTTATGTGAACGCGAGCGAGCTCTATACGTGTATGGGGGTGTATAAACGTGGCCATTTTTCATGCGCTTTTTTCAGCTCTGCACCGAGTCGGGATCGTTTATTTCATAAATAATTAAAGGTGTGTCTTTTTGGATTGGGGTTTGATGTATTTTGTTGTGGGGTTTCAAAAAAATGTGTTCTTATATATTATACATATGTAGTTGTTTTTTAATGGTAATGTATTCGGCTTACTTTTCTCGATTGGATTCTTCGGTATATTTTCAACAATTTTATATAATTGATAATATTTAAAGTTTTTCCTTTTTGCAGTGTAAAAGAATATAATTTCAAAGTGGAAAAGAGAACGGTTTTAACTTCAGAGCATTAAGTAAATTTAAACGTTCTCGACTAGTGGAAAAATAATGTCTTCGAGTAAAAGACGGAAAAGATAGTGAAAGAAATAACTAGTTATGCTATCTTTGCGATGTTATAATATATTTTTGTGATATTTTTTTAAACGGACTCATTCTTTGAAAAAATGTATTATCTCGTCGTATTTTTTTAATGCAAATTTTATAATTTTCATTTTTTTTTCTAATTGAGTATTCATTGACCTTAAGCTTGAAAATTATTTCTTTCCGAGTATTATCACTGAGCTTTAAACTTAATGAAAAATTCAGCACTTTTTGATTTATCCAATTTTCAATTAGAGAAAAATATTTCGATAACATTTATTACATAAAAGAAAAACATCGCAATGCGAAAGTTCTCGAAATATTTTCTAATATTGCCGTATATAAATTACGAAAACGGTTAATTTTCGGCGGAATACTAAGAGAGTGTCCTTTCCGGCACCTTTGAATCGCGCAATCATTAAAGGACCCCGAAAAAGATAAGAAAAAGGGGAGAGATTTATGATGAAATATTGAAATGAAGCTCCCGGTCTGAATCCCTAACGAGATATCAAACCCGAATTATATTTGCGGAAAAAAGATTTATCTTTCGCGTTAACCCCTTGCCGCATAAAGTTTTTTGCCGAGGGAAGAAATGTGTGTCATCATAAAATAATAATGAATAAACTTATTCTCTTTTTGTCGTTTTTGTAATGTTCTGAATTAGGTTGGATTGTGCTTGGTTTTTTGAATGAAAATTGTGTGAAAATATTGTAGTTCAAAATGTGAATAAGATTAAAAATGTTTTTTAATTACTTTTTTAATAGTTATGGTGGTTTTAATTTTTTTCTAGTGGTTCTATGAAATTAAAAAAAAAACTTAAAGGAATCTCTATTATATAAAATAAATTGGTATCAAATGCAAGAAAATTTTTCTACGTTTATTATTTTTTCAAATAGTCCTAGCGGTTATTTAATATTACTTAAGACTTAAAGTATAAACATAATTGAAAAGATACTAATACTGTTAAAGTGAATTTCTATTTGATTTTCATTAAAAAAAAAACTCAACTGAGCAATTTTTATACTACTTTCATTTAAAAATGAACATTTTTGCATCAATCCTATAATATAATATATACTATCATACCATCATAATATGAATAATAATAACATGTAATTTTCTCAACATTTTTCATTAAATCTTCAAAAACCTCGAGATTAAAGTAACACATCAGATAAAGCTTACGTAAGGCGTCAACTCGAAACCTTCCACTTCGCATTCACCCCTCACCTAGTCTCAGCAAGACCAAAAAACACATCCCATACGTTTCAGCTGTAAACTTTCGGCTGCATCGGAATGCTTTGCAGTTACGGTCAAGTTTTCAGGCTGAAAGTTGCGGGCAACGATTTTCTTTGAAGCGTGGCCTTTCAGCGGTTTCTTGCGCACGTATATAATCCACCTTGAGGCTAGCACGAGCTGATTTATGGACATTTCTCACACTACATTTCTTTATAAAATCTACACAAAGTAATAATGTATTATGTGGAGTGTTTGTGTTTGCATGTTTTCGACTTTTGTTTTTCTTTCGAATTTTGTTAAATATAAAATGTATCGATTTGAAATATTGAAGAAAATTTAATTTTATATTAGAATATAACCTTATTTTTTGGAATTATTTAGTCTAAAATATAAAATAAGTTATATCGTAATATATTCATTATTTTTTGTTTTTTTTTTTTTGTTCAAGTTGGATAATCGAATTTTGAGAAGTCAAGATCTGAATAGTAAAAGGTCTGCTGCGTCCCATTTGAAAATTGTAAAAAGTCTTTTCGACCTGTTGGAAAATATAAATAAATTTGACGTTTTATAATATATACGTAAAAGGGTTTTAGGTCCTTGTAATGAATGCAATGAAAGGATCACTCTAAAAAATTAAATTAAAATTATTGTCTAGTTTCTGAGAAGACGGTTTACAGTGTGTAGGCAAAAACGCGAATATTTTCAATAGAGATTCTAGATTTCATTATATGTGTAATACAGGGGTGGAACAATAACTGTTAATATACAAGCATGTTTATAAAAAAGTTGTACTTCAAACGCATTTTGATCGGTTAGTTCTTGCAGGAAAAATATGTTTAAAAGATAATTGATTCAGTTACTTGAAAAACGTTTTTTTTTTTAAGTCTTAAATACTATTTGTTTTTATATGTCAAATATAATATTATTTTTAATTGATATGTCAATTTAATCTGGTCACTAAAGTTAAATTATAATTGATATGATCAGTACCTAGATAAAAGAAATCATGCATAATTAGTTCGAATCTATTTGACAAGGGATGAAAAGATGATCTTGTGATAAAAAGTTCAAACTCTTTTTGTCATCGCTATGAAATCTTACACAGATATATATTATATTTCTTAAAAATAACTTATCAATATGAATCAAATTAAATTTCATTTAAAAAAAACTTTCAAATACATAATAGCACAAACCCACAATTCACACTTACAAAACTTACAAAAGAACACTTAACATACTCAAAACATCAAAACAATCATACGCAATGATACACCCCCGCATATAATGCGAGATAGTGATTCGCAGAAGGATTTGCGAGGTCGGACCGCGTTTCGAGTGGATGAAAAACATAACCGAATTACTTAATTAAAATGGCAGACGACGGCGAGAGTTTACTTTGTTCAAAAAGGCTTTTACGTCCGACAATATTAGTTGGAGGCTTTCCTCCCCGTCTCCCCCCCGGATGGAAATCTTATTTTATTCTCGGCTCCATTATGCCAGGTTCACAGCTCGACGATTAAGATCTGCCCGAGGGTCTGAAGCGTATCCTGATTGCATATTATATTATACTATAGTTTCGCTACTTTCATTTTTTTCTTTTGATTAATTTTTGAAAGAGTTTTTAGTTTTGTGTTTTCTCGATTTGAATTAAATTTCATAAATACATTTATAAAATATTTGAAATTTTTTTTGTGAATTAAATATTAATACATTTGTGATGAAATTATGATAGAATATCAATTATCTAAATTTGATTGTGCTAATAAATATATATTTTTTTATTTTGAGTTGTGCTAAACTAGAAGGAATTATTGGATTTAATGAATTTTATGCTTAATTAAATATCCTTTCCGACTAACTGAATTTTTCGTTTCCCGGACCACTTTGATCTACATTTTCTTCAGTTAACTGGAATTCCGTTGTGTTGTAATTGATATTGGAAAACTACTTTCGAATTGAAAAATTCTTGTTTTCATTATTAAGCGATTTCGATTTTTAATCTATCCAATGAGAGATATATTTAAAAAAAATTTGTTTTCAATGCGATAGATGCAAACCTTTTACAATTGAATACGTACATCATAAAGATAATAATTCGACTGTTTTAAATTCGATTACTTAGTTAAAAATAAACATTATTATTATATTATTTTATTTTGTAGATTATGTTACGTTGAATACTCATTATTTTCAAATTAGATATTTTTTGATTAATTTTAAGAAATTTGTTTAAAAATAATGACGAAAATATAAATAAGATTATTTATCTTTAAACCAACTATTTAAAAATATATTATATAAATTAATTTCAAACACAAAATTCACTTTAAAACAACACATTTCCATATCCAAAACACCACGTCAACAGATCGAAACCGCGCACAATCATACAATCCCAACCCAAAAATCGTTTTAATTCCTCAACGATTAGATAGCGGAACACCCTAAGGGAAGAACCAACATAATTTTTTTATGGTGGATATTCAAAAGCCTCACATTGTGCGTGTCTGGAGCGTAATCTGGTACATTGACGTCGCCGCGGGCCTCGCAGATGGGCCTCGGATAGTATTCGGAAGAAAGGCGCTTTCTTCGAAGGCAAAAGATGGTAATCCAACGACCGGGGAAAATTCCGATAATATATCTTTCGGCGTATGAGAGCCAGATTTCGCCCGAGTCGGTCCATAAAGTCTTTTTAAAGTCTCCGGAGGTAATTGAATTAACGGTCCCATTGAAGGTTTGTACTATTATATTTTGTTAATGTATTTCTGATTTTTTGAGTGAATGAGATAAGATTTTTTTTATATTGGGAAATGTCTGTGTGTTTGTGATTTTGTATGTTACATTTTGTATTAACATGTTGTATTTTGTATAACATTAACAATAAACATGTTGCGAAATGTATTGGAAGTGCGTTGTTTGCTTAGTGTATTTGCAGTAAGTGAAAAAGGGTGTTTCGTCATATTGAATACGTGTTTCAATTTATTTTAATTTGATTGGTTTAAATATTTAAACCAAACTAAGAAAATTTCGACAAGGTACGTGAGCCAGATTTTCCTTGAAAGCCGGTCTATAAAGTCTTTGAAGGTAATTGAAATTTCTCGTACTTTGTTATAGAAAGATGTGATATTTTATTCTGTAGTGAATTTTAAATAAGATTTTGATGAAAATTCAGTTTTTAATCAAAAAATAACATAAAATAAAATTTCGCTTGACGAATTAACATTCCTATTGAAAGTTTATGAACTATTAAATTTTCCGATTTTTTAGACTAAATAGATCAAAATTTTCTAAAACTCCATATAACTAAATTTCGACATTTTTTTAATATATTCTACATCGTACGAGGACTAAATTTCGCCCGAGAGGCACTATATAAAGTCTTTTTTAAAGTATCCGGAGGTAATTGAATTAATGGTCCCATTGAAACTTTTCATATTATGTTATGTGATCGTTTCACTTTAGGTTGCGGATTTCCCAACTTCGTTTTATTTATACGATGTTGTATTTTCAACTGTATATATTAAATTAAATGGCTTTTATAATTTATAGCTTAAAAAAATTATCGAATCCTCCGAAACATTTCGTATCCATTAGCTCTGTACGTATACAGCGAATTCGTTCATTTCTCTTTTTATTTTAAATTTGAGAAAGGTTTACGCGGGAATAAAACGGCAATTCGGAGAGTCGTAAGTGCTAAGCAATAATTTGGTTAGGGGATGAAGCAATCGTAAAAGACGGAAAAGCCTTTGCCGTAATTATTTTCGTCAGATGTTGCACGTCCTGATGTTCATTGTTATTGCCGGACACAACTTTACAGTACTAATTTGCCTTGTGTTGATCTGTTTGTATAGATAAGACTAATTACGACGGTAATTAAACGTATTAGATTTATTGTATGTATATGGGAAAAAGTATAAATTTATCCTAATTTTCTTTTCAACTAAAATATACTTTTATTTTATATAATTTTACTGAAAATTTATTGAAAATTTGAATAACCGTTTTAATAAACTAAGAAAAGACATTTGTCACCACAAAACAATAAAATCTCGTCTGCAACGAATGAGTCATAAAATTTTATTTTTTTCATACAAATTCTAATGGGATGAAAAAACGAATAAAGGGTCTAAAATACTCATTTTCCATAACTCTATCTATAACAATATATGTAACAGAAATCTTCAAAAAAAAATTGTGCATTTTTAATCAAATATTTCATAAACATCCTTGAAATATCAATAATCTGTACGGATTTTTTATTGAAAATAAAATTCATCCGAAAAAAGTTTTTATTGAAAATTTTCAATAATACTCATAAAGTTCCGAACCACTTCAAAGCGTAATACGATACTTTTAATTTTTCCATTGGAAAATTACGATTCATAAAATAAAGCATTTAATATAAACAATCTATATTTTCCCAAACTTAAATCTTCATCAATATCCATCGGGTCCAAGCAAACATCTTCGAGCACGAAAGCCGTGCAAACTACAAACTACGCCGCAATAACAGTCGCTGAAAGTTGGCGTTTTAATACGAATTTTCATCGCTGTAGAAAGCACACGAGTTTAATATAATGAAATCGAGCCATTATGAAAAGCTCCCCTTGCACGCATTATTGTTTATTCATTCGAGGCGCGCTCTCCTCCGCTTTATTGCAAAAACGAAGCCTTTGTGTCAGAATACGTCACATTATATTATGAAAGTCGTAAAATTTTTACGGTCTTCTCCATTGTGCATATTGTTCGCAGATAAAATTTTATCGACGAGCACTTCGACGACTACAAACGGTACCAATCGAATTCCCATGATACGGATCGGTTTGTGTGTGAGTTTTCGTGTATATGGATGATGCTGTTGCTGATTTGTCTTATTGTTAATTGTTGATAGTTGATGTTTCGTGTTTGAATTTTGATGGCTTCCTGGGGAGTGTGTGTTGTTTGTTGAATTAAGTTAGTAAGAGTAATTATATTGATGTATTGCGTTGTTGCTTAAAGTTATATCATATTATAGATTCAGTATTTCATATAAATAATTAAATAAATTTGTTATAATATATAATACATACGTATGTATTTTAATTTTAATCTTTTATATTAAAATACTTTTTCGACTTCTAGGGAAGATGATAAATTTTCGTGTGAGTTTTTTTATTGTGAGTTGCTA
The DNA here is from genome assembly GCA_009617725.1 of Hydropsyche tenuis. NCBI lineage: Eukaryota > Metazoa > Arthropoda > Insecta > Trichoptera > Hydropsychidae > Hydropsyche > Hydropsyche tenuis. The sequence continues at coordinate 113,074 of VTON01000054.1, forward strand.
ATGTCATTTTGTATCATTTATATTATTAAAATTTTGCAATAAACGATTCTAAATAAATTTTGTTTCGTTTCATATATTAAAGTTTTTTAATTTGATGTAAAAATGAAATAAAAAATTCAACTGAAAATTGTTTTCACATATAATATCTTTTGTGTATATTAAAATATGCATAAAATTAGCTACCGCAATATTTCAAATAACTAAATCTAATAAACAAAATTATTTTAATACAATACCGAACAAATTCAAAACAATATACCAAGAAGCTTTAATAAACTTTGCAAAATTTGTTCTGAGTACATATGAGAAAACGAAATATTTTATCTAAAAACAAAGCAAAAACAACTCATCATTATAACCTGAAAAAAAAAGACAACATCGCCAGACAAAATCAAACATAAACTAAACCCACCAACCTATCAATCATCAATCAAACATTATTTCATCTCACTACGAATTATCACAAAATTTCAACCTATCAACAACACCCAAAAACAATCTCAATTCCACAAACACAACCCAAACCGACACGATTAAAATTACACACGAAACCTCCAAAAATCACCCACAACAAAGATCAAACCACCGCCCAAAAATCACAAACAAACCAACGAATCAAAAACATATTAACCCCCCAACACACACATCACAAACGGAATCTGTGTCACATTTGCGGCAATAAATATCAATTTTTTTTCGGCCCCGTATAATTCTCGTTGGCCAGTTGACCCGTTGACCGCCGCAGGCCCCTCTAATGATGGTCGCGTGATTGATGTATCAAAATAGATTATGGTGGATGTTTTCCGGCCGCCTGTCTTTAATCCCTGATAAATTGCCCAGCGCAAAATCGACGCCAAATTACGTCGAAGTGGAATTTTCGACTTTGCCGACTTTTCATATTGTCGGTGTTGGGCGTGTGGGGTGTTAACGGTTCGGGTTTTTTTAATTTTGGCGTGGGAAATTTGGTTGATCGGGGATTGGATTGTTGAGTGGTGATTTGAATGTGTTGAATTTTTAATTTTTATGTTGGTTATGCTAGTTTATTTTTGAAAAAAAGTTATTGTTTTTATTTTGATCTTTTTAGTTGATGAATTATGAATTATCGCTGATATAATACAATATTACTGTTTTTATACTTTAAATTTAATATTTTAAATTTCAAATTCAATGTTCTGCACTTTAAATTGGACGTTTTACACTTCAAATCAGATTTTTTACACTTCAAATTGGACTATAGGAAAGTATTATTAATATCATTGGCTATTATTAGGTAGGCCATTACCAATAAACCGGTAAATGATCCAAATAATCTATAAATTCGGTAATTTACCGCTAAATTTTTTATTTGCTTTTTTTTAGAAAATGCTTTCGAAGAAATGTCGTGTTTTCAGTTTCTTTTTGGTTTTTCATAATTTTTTCCGGTTTTCTCCAATTTTTATATAAAATTCAATTTAACGATAACTTACCGGTAGACTGGTAATTAGTAAAAAAATACCGAATTTTCGGTTAATTAAAATTACGAATAGTTTGGCCTCTCTAGTTGCTATAGTCATCAATGAAATTCATTACAATGAATTCTTCTTGATTTGTTGAGTACGTTGAATTTGAAGTGTAAAAACTGTACGTATTTGACAAATAGAAATATTGTTGTACATACAAAATTCAAATATTTTCGTATTATGTATCGTATAAAACATTTTGAATTGAAAAAAAGTTACATTCTTCAATAAATCATCTGCTTCCGTTGATTTGTAGTTTGAAGATAAAAAATAGATAGTGATAAAACAAATTAGTTCCTATCATTTTACCAATTTTTTTCCACAATATACTATACAAGATTGATATCAGTGTTTTAGTATCCACATAAAAAATACTGCAACATTTCCCGCCCATAAGAATTGTATGTTTTATTATAATGAAGAAAATTCATGCTACAAAACCATGAAAAAGTGGTGGATTTTTTTCGTGAAAAACTGTTTTGGATCCATAAATCACGTCTCGGCGTCCCTATCACACAGTGGAGAAGAGTTCATGAATATTTTAAAGGGCGATCGTTAAACTTAAACCTGCTCAAACAACTAATTAATAAAGATTAAAGAATTCCTATACGTAGTATATATAGCACGTTCTTTTTTTTTAAAATAAAAATCAAGGTTTTTCGGTGAAAACGTTGCGTAATTCTATACATGACATAGTCCGAAAAGTAAAAATAGATATTTTGCATCGGGTATTTATATGATTTTTCGTTGCAAATCCATTAGCCGACCAGGAAGTGGTCGCATTGAAATTAATGGCCATATTTTGTTTCGCTAATAGTCGACCTGACTAAAAACAACAACCCTAAAAATATTATTCAGAATTGTGGGGAAACACTGTAAATAAAAACTTCTATTTTTAATATATTAACATTGTCGGTCTAAATATGTAAAATTTGACAATTTGTTTATGATATGAAATGCGCGTTTCTTTCAAATATATCCAACCGAGTTTAATTTTTCTGTACGTATAAATAAATATGATTCTTAAATCATTAAAATATTTCAAAATATCATGATTTTATTATTAAAAGATTCATAATTAAACTCAATGATTGTTTTGAGATAAATTTTTCTCCTATTTTAAAAAAATATAAGTATTATAGTTTAACTTTTTCTCAGATTTTAATATCTTCAAATGACTTTTCAAAGATCCTATGTAATCGATTATACTTGGAAAAAACACATAAATATAAAACTTTTCGATAAAACACGAGCCGAAAAAAAGAGGTGGCGATTATGCGGTTAAAGCATACCGAAAAACGGAACGAGCAGATTTTCCGCAAGAAACGGTTCGCTAAAAAGAAATCTTTTTTTACTATTTGTTAACTGTGCACATACGCATATCCTTTTTTTTATTATTTTATCTCTTTTGCGGGCAAAAATAAAATAGGAACATATAAAAAAACAAGGAAATAACGATACACCTACGCACTCTATGCTCAAAATGTTCCGCGGAAAAACTCAATAAGCTCCGTGCAGTTTTCCCAGCTCGGAATTTTCATTGTTTACCGAGTGGAAAGGAGGAAAATATATCATCAACGCAAAAGTTTGGCATATTTATGTGCCTTTTGTTTGAAGGTATATATATATATTTTACGTGTATTTTCTACAAAAAGAGGATGCTCCGGCAAATTTCCATTTTCTCGAATGCACTCTGAAGTAGGTCTATTAATAAAACATCACATATAATTTAAATATTTCCATATAAATGCATTTTAAATGAATAGTTTTGAATGTAATAATTTAAAATATACATATTGTTTAAAATTTGGATAAAAAATCTAATGAATTAATTCGAATAATTAATCCCGAAAAAAATATATATACACAAAACACATTTGCATCATGTAAAATGATACAATCTTTTAATTATTTAACTGAAACTTTTTTGATTAAACTTTCCGAGATAACTCGCGAAAAAAAAATTTTTTTACAACAGTTTTGACACGCTTTAAAGTCAATGAATCGCTTCAAAACGGCACGCGCATAACGATCGCGATAAACGCGGAAACTTTTCAGTTTCGATTGTATATTGTATATGTGTGACGAATATACGGCTTATAGGCTTTTGTTTGTCGGTCCCATAATCACGTTTAACTTTTAAGTTTGTGTCGTCGTCGACGGTTAATCAAGGCGGATAATCCAATTTGTTTCTGCTGACGAAAGTGGATCAAAGTCTGGCGCTAATATCAATCAGCCGTTCAGTTTTTCCTTTTTGGTTTTAATTGCGAAAACCCGCAGAAGCCTCGTATTTGAGGACACGTAGGGATTGCGGGATCAAAGGTAGCATCGGTCGTTTAAGATAATTGGAGAAAAACTATAAAGCGATTGATCCGTTTAGAGATACATTTCTGAGAATTTTATTTGTAAAAATAGTCACTTTAATGTGCTTGAGAAGATACGTAGAGGTCGTTAAATATTAATGTATGTATATATTGGAAAGTAGAGGAGTAGATTTTTTAATATACAAATTTAAGAAAATCTTAGAATAATGTTTTGAAAAAAATTTTATCAGCTTAATTGATTTAAAAAATAGTTAAGCCATTAAGACGATTCAATTGAAATTAAATCTATTCAAATTGTAAGACAGATGGCTCTAATATATTATATCATATTGTTTTGTCTACAAATCTTGTTTCAATAAATCATGAAAATCGTGTAAGTCAAAAGATAAACGAATGTATTTTTCAAGCTTTTATTAACTTGTTAATTAATAAATAAAATCATGATAAAACCGTCGAAAACCATAACTTTTTAAAACGATCGATAGATGTCATTAAAGATTCATCGATCAATCGATCCGAACAAAATAAAATTTGTATTTATCGTTATCGAAATTGCGAATTTCGATTCGAAACGCCTAATACGTACAAAAACAGACGCACATGTGTAAACAAAATTTGAAAACTTGCGATGTCGGCAAACACCAATTAGTGGGACCGCAAACATGTCCTCGTTTACGAAACCTTTGATGATCCATAGTCTCAAAAATATCTTAACCGACACGGACACTCTCGCTTTTATTTGATCTACTTGATTGGATCTAATTAATCTTTTGTTTCTTACAGGTGGACATGACTGCCATAATGCAATACCCTGAACGTGGCTTACACGTGTGCTCTACGTTAAATTAATATAAAGGCTCCATTTTGATCCGGATAATATGTCAGGTTTGTATAGAATATTCATGTGATTAAATTATGCGCAGGTTATTTTTCAAAATATTCATAAATTAAAAACATGCGTATGTATATATCGCTGCTGAAATTTTTGAGGTTGGAGAATCTCCGGTTCGATGGGCAAGAGTTATTTTAAACTTAAAACAAGTTTCATAAAACATCTGAAAAAGTTTCCACTTAAAAAGTGAGGCTACTTTCCTCGGGGTGTATACTTAATTTTTCTCGTGTCAGACGGCAATGTTGGTTTTTCTTCTCCAAGGATAACTGAAACAGTATTTAATTCATTAAAGCCAACCCAGTAAGAAATGCATTCTTCAAAATTTATATTATACAATGTAATGAATTATTATCTTGAAGATAATTAAACTTGGTGTCTCGTAACGAATTTCTTCCGAGGATTTGTATAATTTAAATTCGCTTTGAAAAAAATATTGGAAACCGCATGTTACAAAATATATAAAAGGGCTTGCATATTAAAATTATGCGATACTGAATTTATATAAATAAAGATTTTAATTTTCTTAAATATATAGAACGAGAAGATGGGAATTTGAATAATTTAAACTGTAGGACCTGTCATAAAAACTTTCATGACTTTTAATTATCATTAAACAACAAGAATATACATATTTCCAATATTAAAAGAAAATCAAATATCAAAAAACAATTGGAATAGAAGCACTGCAATAAAATGCTACATAAAATATTTATATACGATATAAAAAAAACTTACCTACATACCAAGATCGACGATGCGCACTATTGAATATTGTCGGGTTTTTGTTTTATTTTCAGGATCTGCATAAGCCTATTTTCCGCTTACTTATTTTCAGGGATTCCCGGGGAATGCGTAGGATTTACGCATGTCACAAAAACTTTTCCTACGTTCCGTTTCTTCGGGTCAGTTTAATATGAATAATAAAACACGATTGATATCGAATTCGACGCTCGGATCGTTGTTTCTGTATTATTCAAAATGGAATAATGGGGAGTTTTCACATCGAAACGATTTAGACACTTGATGTTTTGTGTGTAATTGAAGTAGAATAAAAACCGAATCATTGATTCGATTCGATTGAAAATGTGGTATGAATTGATATTTCGAATGAATTACTTATCGGTGTCGAAGATAAATGTTTGTATTTGATTACATTTTTTTCATTTTGCCGCATGTTTGTCAATTTTATCAATGCCTATCAATCATGTTATTAAATATTCGTTAAATTGATAATGATCAAAATCATTTTTTTGACAAATTATTTTTAGATCGTATACGCAACTGAAAAAATGCGATAATTTTTTTTTAATGTTCGTCGTACTTATTTTATCATCAAGCAACATATTGTAGGGTCAGCAGATTAATCTGATGACGTATTAAAAGTGTTTTTAATATTTAGTTATTCAAGTCACCATTTTTCATAAACTACGTAAGAAAATAACTAAAGAATGGTGATATCAAAAAAACCATACGTATTAAATAAGCTGCATGCGATATTGATAAAATTAATCATATCATTTCATAACATACTTTTCCAATATAATATGTGGTCCAAAAGTTTAGGACAAGTCTTAAAGAAGCGATATGTCACGTTATTCGGAAAATTTTTAACCAAACATATTTAAAATTAGTCCCAAGTATCATAGTTTTTGAGATATTGTTACTTTTTATTTTTTAAGAAAAAATTCAAAATCTCGCATTTCCACACTAATATTCCGAAATGAAAGGTTATATGGCAGACAAACCTTTTTTTTTGTTTCTTTACTATATATTAAATCCTTCAGTAGGAATACAAAAATCAATATGAACAAAAAGCTATTAAAAATACCATGATCAGTTATCAAAAATTTAGACTAGAAATTTTTAATATTTCTTGTTTAAAAAAAATCCGAAGCCCAAAATTTTCAAACATATTTAAAAACATCTCTATTCAAAACCTTTTCGATTGATGCATCAAACATCTAACCAATTTTCAAAACAAAATTCATCAAAAATCACACTCGGATAAATCAACAAACAAATTTCCCGCCGTACGTACCTTCAAACTTTCCGCACGCTTACAGTTTAATAGATACAACTTAGGGTTTTTCAATGGCGTCGGGTAGGCTCGCAATAAGTGGTAATTAAACAGTTTCGAACAGACACGACACCGTCAAAGTTCGTAGATAAAGCTTTGCGTGTATCGGGGCGTAACTGGCGTCAACTTCCGCACTACGTAACTCGCAGCGTCCCGATATATGTTTAATGAAAATTTCACAACGAGGGTTCACTTTAACCGTCAACTTTGTAACGTGTCCTGGTGATGGTGTATGTGGAAGATTGTGGGTGTGTGTTCGTGGACATGTGTATGGGGGAGCTGGATTGATGTTGTGGTCGGTTAAAGGATGGTTCAAGGTTAAGGTTTAATCATACTTGTGTGTTTGTAGATTATTGTTTGTTTTAATTAAATTATGTTTTTTTTTGTGTTTTGTGTGTGGTAAGGTGTATTTGGAAGATTGGTGTTGTGGTCAGTTATATTATATAATAGAATAGTTCTAACAATAAGTCAGAGTTAAATTTATGAATTAAAATATCATTTCACTGCATTCAAATTTGTAAATTATTTTTTTTAACATTATATTAACTCATATTATTGCAATAACATAGACGATATTCTTAATTTTCTCTTTTGAGTTTAAAAGAACTAGATTTTAGAATCATTCATTGTTTAAAATTTCAATTCAATTAACGTCATATAATTTATTTTGAATCAATGAAAAAACACTCGAAATATAACAGCTAAAACTAAATTTATGTATGTATGTATATGTTTAACAAACAATTCACTTTTAAAATATTGATGCCGAATTGTTTTTTTTGCGAGTGAAGTCGATTGATTTATTTACAAATCGTTTCGATCGTGCTATTGCTAGTTTCTTTGATGTAAGCCAATGTGAAATTGGAATAGTTCAATCGGAAAAATATTTTTCATTTTGTATTTATATTTGTTGCATGTAGTTTCATGGTGTGGCCGGTTTGATAAGAGAGTTGTGAAATTCGTGACACCAGTGTTCTGAAAATATAATACAGCATGGCAAAGTCGGATTTGGTGCGGGCAAAAAGTATTATATTGTCATAATTAAATAAGATTTTAACTTTAAAACGTCACATATGACCCCGTTTTGTTTTTATGAACAACAAAAACTTAGTACACTTGAAATATTGTATTTTTAATATTTAAAAATAACGTATAACTTTTTTGTGTGTATACTTTTTCATGTTATGATAAGGAAGATGCCCATCATCCCACTTTTTATATCCACCCTCTTTTATATGCTAGTGTTATTAGGCCCCCCCTAATTGGTAGCATTTTTTTTCATATATGCTTAAGTATATGTAGTTTTCATTATATGAAATAATATAAATCAATTACAGATCTTTTAAAAGAAAAATTGATTTACCTTGAATATATTTTCAGATTAATTTGAATTGGATTATAAAAAGAAACGTTAATTGCGTACTTATGTATTCACATGTTCGAATAATGTTAATGTAGACTTTTCATCGTTTAAACTCTATAAAAGTTATTTTTTCACATCACAGAACTTCTGTTGCCACTGGAAAAACATCGTCCCACAAAAGTCTTCATATAATGAAAAGAAAATACCGCGATTTTTCCAACCCCACTATTCCCCACTAACAGCTAAGGATTACACAAGAACTCCCTTAACTTTTTCGTCGTTTTCCGCGCGACTCCGCCACATTTTAATTCCTCCTCGTCATAAAAATGCAGATAAAGTCGCAGCCGACGTACGAAAAGTGCAACGACGATTTGCATCCGCGGCGGAGTACCGCGTCGCGCGCCACTGCACACCGCATCATAATGCCATTCCGCGAAAATCTGCATCCTGAGGGATGCATCTGCTCGGAAAATGCTTCGGGAAAGCCGGGACATCTTCCGGGAAAGCGATCCGGTCGATGGGGCGAGGCTAGTCGCCGTCGGAAGTGTCGAAGGCGATCGTAATCGAGTTGGCGGGTTGGGTTTTTCGATTATGGTGTATGAATGTCGGTTGGTTTCGAATGGGATGTGATGGTTTGGAGTTTTGTGGGTCTTGAAGTTATTTTTGATTTTTTTCAATTGTTTCTGTTAATAATTTTAAATTAATATTCGCCGTCGGAAGTGTCGAAGGCGATCGTAATCGAGTTGGCGGGTTGGGTTTTTCGATTATGATGTATGTATGTCGGTGGTTTCGAATGGGGTATGGGGATGTGATGGTTTGGAGTTTTGTGGGTCTTGAAGTTATTGAGTCGTTTCGATTATTGAGTTATTTTTTTCAATTGTTTCTGTTAATAATTTTAAATAGTCGCCGTCGGAAGTGTCGAAGGCGATCGTAATCGAGTTGGCGGGTTGGGTTTTTCGATTATGGTGTATGAATGTCGGTTGGTTTCGAATGGGGATGTGTGGTTTGGAGTTTTGTGGGTCTTGAAGTTATTGAGTCGTTTCGATTATTGGGTTATTTTTGATTTTATCAATTGGTCGATACACCTACTCTTGCAATATTTGACGGGTCAAGGTGAGTTCTCTGCCTAGCTCACGCAGCTTGGTTTTGCGAAATGATTCTCACTGTGTCTGCGGAGAGATTCAGGATCCGGATCATATCCTGTGATCTTGTTCTCTGGTAGAAAATGAAATAAAGGGCAAGTTTTCTGGGTTTCACGACCGTTTGCCAACTTCCAATACAGACCTTGTTTCTTCGAAATTTGCCTCTCGTGCGTTCTATAGCCAAGAATGTCGGCTCGCAGAAAGACATATTTCGTTAATTTTTTCTCGTTTCGGCATTCCGTATGCCCCCCGGAAAGCAGGACCTTCGCGATTGCTTATTTTTAGTTAAAATTAAATGTAGAATTCCCAATAAATGTAAATGTGGCACCCGTAGTTTTGCCTAGTGTTGCTGGTACCCAACTAATATTAACAATAAGCCGGCGGGATGGTGGGCTTCCCTTCGATATTTTGTCAGTTGTTTCTGTTAATAATTCTAAACTAATGTGTTTACTTTAGAATCTTATTTTTTTATAACATAATTTTTGTTAATGTTTTAAAATTAAAAAAATTGTGTTTTTTATATGAACAAGTCCAGTTTAATTATGATTGACCTTGAAAACTGTAAAATATAATATGGAGGATGAGGATGAGGATGGAAGAGGAATATTAATTAAAACAAAATAATATCAAATTTGTCATAATCTCTTATCTAATTCAAATTTATGACAATAAAATCAATGGAAATTAATACAATACGGTATAAATTTATTGACCTTATAAACTAAACTTAATTATTATACATTTTAATAATTAAACACTTAAAAACCTTGCTGAATGAATTTACTTTAATTCGCCTATTCAAAATTACAAATAGCATCACGATTTTTTTATATATAATATATTCTATAATTATATAAATTTATCTGCTATTTATTTCGTGTAGGCAGTGAAATAGCAAATCTAATCACGTAAAATATCCCTGATAGTTTTTTCTCTCATTTTATATATCACACCAACGTACAGATACAATTAATTAAATCGTCGTATTTTTCACACTGAATATAAAAAAGATTTTTTTACAGTTCAACAATTACAGCAGTCATTTTTCGGTGGCTGTCGCCGTCCGAACTTTACATTTTTTTTTAATTAATTTTAATATATGCAATAATTCATTCATCAGCCACGAAAGGTGTCTCCGAAACGATAACAAAGATACAATTCAAAATATTGGTAAACATGTAAGATATCGCGTGAATCGATCTGTTTTTCTTTTTTACAAGACGCGTTCACAGCGACGCGGTTCTTTCAGCTGAAAAAAATCTCGCGTTCCGATTGGTTAAATTTAACCGCGTCGGTGTGAAGATTGTCTTTTTTAGCGGACACCAATTTTTACAATTATATAATAAACATATACATTGCTTTTATATTTACACGTACAATTTTATAAAAAAATATTTTCGACGTATGATAGTGGTTTTTTTTTTCATGAATGCGATGATGAAAGCAACAATTTTCCGAAAATTTTGGAAAAGCACATTGACATTTATATAACATTTTTTTTAAATTATGTATGTTCGAATTTGTTTCAATGATATGTGTTGAATGTGTGTATAAAAATTATATATACATTCTATCAAAAATGGCTGAAAACATATTTCATTTCGAAGAACTAAAAGGAAATGTTTATAATATAATATATAGAAAATAAAATTCATTGAAAAAAAAGAAAATTGATTTCTACAAATTTCATGAAAATATCACTACATTCACTAATTAAATACACAAAAAATCATTTTAAATGAAGTCAGCTAATGTAAAAAAAAAGTTTTCAATAAAATAAATCCTACTAACTTCATGACATTGTCAACATACAAAATGCAAATAAAATTACGTAACAAGTGCAATCAAATCGTTTTTGAACGAAAAAAAAGTTACAAGTTTAAAAAATTTCAAACATGGACGGAAACTAATTTGATTGGAAGTTTTTTAAACAGAAAATTTTAGAAATACACAAAAATTTAAATAAAACTAATCATTTCCGATAAAATTAGTTTGCGCACCTGAATTATTATAAAACAAAGCCTATCATGAACAATTGAATTGCTACCTAACTTAAAATTTAACTAAATTAAAGTAAAATGACTAATCGGCGTTTCCTGAAAGAAACACCAAACTACTTTTAAATAAAATGGCACAAAGTGCTTCAAAATATTGATTTAACATAATCAATATTATTAAATCAATGGCTCAAAAATAAGAGTGTAAAAAATAAAAGTACAAAAGAAACTGAAAGTTTTTCACATCTATGAAAAAATACAACTATTTTTATACTTAAAATATATACTGCGTATAAAAAAAAAAGGTTGAAAAAAGAAAGATTTTCTTTTTCGAAAACATTGAATACTTAAAAAATATTGTATATCTAGAGATCAAATAGTAAATTATATCATAAATTTGTAAAAAAATATTTGATTGTCTACCATAAATAAATTTTACAAAATAATTACATAACGTTTTGGAAAGAAACAAAATAATACTTTGAAAGATAATAAAAGATAACATTCAAATTTTATCGATCGAAAAATATTTGGAATATATATAAAAAAATATATATATACACTTAGAAAATTGATTAAAAATAATCTTTATAAACATTTATATAAGAAACTAACAAAATGGAATGCAAAAAATAAAAAAAAAGATAATAATTTATATAGAAAAACACACAATAGGTAAATAAATGCCATAGGATACATGAGCCGGCTTTGAAACCGATGTCAAATAATATAATAGCAGCCAAAATAACAAATCAATATTAAATACATGGCCAAAATGCCGAAAAGAGTGCGTGTTTGTATTACTTTTCTTAACATACAACCACGTATACGTCGCGAAAGTCAATTTTAATACAAAACGCACATTCACGACCGAAATAATGATAATCATCATATTTTTATATCATAAACAGGATTTCGCTTTGTAAAAAAAATCCGAACTCGCAATCAACCGTCGCGCACTCAAACATCGTCAATTACCAAAATACAATTATTGTTAACTATAATTATAATATTCAATTGTGCCATCCTGCATACAAATATGACTTCAGTGTAAAGTTTCGATTCGCCAACACGTGTGGAATGATCTCCGTAACAAGTAGCCTATATAAAAAAAGATTACACGATAACAGCCCGATATAGTTAGTCAGTCTATTTTCATTTCTTTTTTTTAATATTTATTAAGTTTATAATTTATTCATATAATTATTATACATACAAAACTGAATTATCATAGTTTATACAACATTCGACTGTAATAGTAAAATTTAGAGGGTTGTCGTATACGCACGAAACCGACCCATACAACAAGAGACAGCGAAAAAAATCAATCGATCGAAATCCTTACAATAAACATTATCGAATATCAGCGTTTATATAATTTAGCACATTTAAAATCCCGATTCTTCATTTATAATATAATTCATAATATATGTATAATATATAAATTGACTGTAATTGATGTGTGGTTTGCACACGTGTGCGATGGATGTCCATTACGTTTCTTAATCAGTCGGGGTTCGAGGAGGGTAACGTTACAGTTCACACTCGCTCCGTTTAATATAATTTAACAATTTTTTTGACAATTAGTAAAAAAGTACACTTGGTCGAACAGACGCGTCAGTACACGGCTAGGTACATACGGTATGTGCCTCGGGATACGTCGTATTTTGGATGGCTGCGTTAGAAGGCTACGTGAACGATTCGGTTGGGTTGCGGTATAACCCCAACTAGCACCAGCTTTCCTCGCCGGGAGCTTGGCTCTCGTCCTCGTCCGACGGCACTTCGCCGTACATGTCGGCCAATTTTCGGAATCTGGGGCCGAACGATGATAGGTAGTTGAACTTGAGGTCGCCCTCGTCGGTACCTGCAAACATTTTGGATTTATTGGATGTTCTTTGTGTGCGAAATGTCGCTAGTTTGAATGGTGTAGATGGGGAGGAGAGCTAACGCAACGGCTTTGGAAGCAGCGTCGTTTGTGCAATATCGCTCACTATTCGATGTGCCGTACTTCATGATTTTAACTAGGCAGTTCGAGTTAGTGGGGTTTCAGACTTTTTATTAAGGGTTGGTTCTGCTATAAATATAGCTTGTATAAGAATAAAATTTTACGAAATTCTTCGACAATTTTATATAGTGTTAATGACTTTGAATAGTAGAAAACATATTTTTCTAAATGGTTTCAGATTAACAGTATGCATGTCCATATACAGACAGCGTCACTTGTTGCTTAACTTAAGCAATCGTTTTAAGACCATTGATAGCATTTTAGAAAAAAAACAATTTAGTGCAGGGAATAAAGACAAAATAAATATTCAATCTGTCTTTAAAAACAACATAAAGGCTAGATTTTGGTACGAAGTTTGATACTGTGGATTTTATTTTATTTAAAAACCACAATATCAAATTTCATACGAAAATCTAGCTTTACTGTAGTTTTAAAGGAGCAAATATCTTTATTCCTTGGATTAACTTCAATTTTCAAAACCACAGTTTATCAAATTATCGGTGAAAGGTTGCAATGGTTGCATATGATGGTAATGTATTTCCAATGAAACAAATTATAATAAAAAAAACAAAACTTACAACTTGCTAACGACGACAACGATCCCGTGGTGTTGCCGTCGCCTTCGTACGCGTAATGGCGCACGTCGTCGAACGGATTAGTATCTGGATCTCGATCTATCACATGCTTTTTGTCGTCTAAGAAGCCCGAGATGTCTCCAGGCATCATTCCATCGACTCCCAAACCACCAGGAGCTGTCAAAAACAAAACAAATTGTAAAACCGATCGAACCCCAAACGTCACAAACACCAAAAAAAATCCAAGCGCCATTCCTTAACAACATTTGACCTCTTCCACGCACACGAGCCGATTAATATTTATTATTTCGCTTCCTGTGAAATTTACGGAAGTTGTTACCGGGGACGTAGGATATATAGTCAATAGGACCGAGCACGCCACTCGTACGAAATATAAAATATGCATAAAAAAGCGCGTGCGTACCGCAGCCACCATAAAAGCGAGCATAATAATTCTATTTCGCGGCATATTAGCCGCCGTCCCCGAGTAGTGTACACACACTCAACAGCCTCTGGTAATAAAGACCGTCCACTAAAATATTATAATCACCACACACATTTGCATTCTGTTACACGGTCATTATGCCAGATTTACGATAAAGCGGACGGGTCGCCGAAGCCGGCGCTGCACAAACTGAGATGTCGAATTTTGGGGTTGTATGGTGTTTATGGGGAAATTTTGATAAAAGATTGTTTATAATTATATGTGGGGGGTGAGTTATAGTTTTGGATAATTAAAAATGTTTTGTGCGCGAGTCGGAAGGTATGGGGGTGTGTTTTGAATTTTTGGGGAACTTGTTTTTTGGTGATGAGTGTAGGGGGTTTTTGTATGAAGAAAATTTTATATCAAGTGTGCCCAATCCTCTTTTATGCGGGGGATACGTTCCGGAGACTACCGTGTATATAAAAATTGGAGATGGGTTCCATCGGTATATTTGGATAGAATTGCCATACAGGTGTATTTTATAAAAAAATGTGTAATGTGAAAAAATTTCGCCTTATAAAATCATCAAAAAACATCGATTTTTTTTATTTAATAACTATAATTATAACAGTATATTGGCTTGTACCGAATTTTACCACTGCATAATATTTTTTTTTTAAATGGGTTTAAGTGAAAAAACCGTGTGAAAAATAATCGATTCTTCTTTCTTGACCGTGTTATTTCGGAACCGTGTAAAAAGAGTATTGGGTGTAGTTAAATACAAAAATCATCTATTTTTAAATTATTTCAAATCAAGTATTTACTCAATTTAACTTGAAAATCAGTGCATAAAACTAAATTATTGATTTTGTTAACTAATCCGATTGAAATTTTTAAATAAAAATTATTTTTATGTAGATTGTGAAGCAAATATAAGATAATTACCTTAAATTATTATATAAAAAATTGGCAAAGCCTTTTATTTTTTTCCACGATTATAAATCGACTTTGCATGACAAATTTACGTATTGAAGAAAAATAATATACAATATTTTCAGAACGAATTCTCCGAAGCCCCGATATATTTATAGGAGCCGAATGAACGCGCAGCTTTCTAAAATGAAACATGCGAAATTGATATTTGTATTGAGAGCACGAAAAACCGACGCTTTCGCAACGACCCATTTTTGCTCCGCGCGATTTTCCGAAACGGAAAAACCTCACCCAAAAAAGAAAACGGCGGTTCACTTAATTAATTAATAATTCGTCGAAACATGTTTGTTCGCCGTCAAAATCGGAAAACGGTTATGATTAATTTTACGACCGACCGGGCCCCGATCGGATCGGAAAAGCCGGAAAAACCCGACTCGAATAATTGGATATCATGCAGCGGCCGACGAAAACAACGATTTGGCATTATCGGCCGCCAATCGCGCCGACGGCAGATAATTAAGACCTTCCCCGAAATAGACTGGCGGCCGTTTTTTTGAAAAAAGCGCGGGAAAACCAGTGGAAGATCGATGGGGTGGGCCACACGGTCGGAGATTGATTTTGAAGTTTGGATCGATTGTTTGTTTTGGTGAATGGTTTATTTATAAGTGTTGGGTCGTTATGTTTGAGAGATAATATGTGGGATGTTCGTGATGGAATTTTTGGGTCGATAAGAAGGAATTCAAAAAAAAAATTTTTTGTTATTGATTGTGTATGTCGTAATAAGATATTTTACTGGTGGTCGAAAGTATTCCCGCCCCTATTTTTTCGTAAATCAGATCCTTTTCAATAAAATTTATACATAAAACTAACTACAAATTATAGAGAATTTCATTTACAAAATAAATAGGTATATTGAATATCTCGGGAGTGGCGAAAATTTTAATTACGAACTTTTCCAATAAGAACCACAAAAGGTTCGATGATTATTGCTATTTGGAAAATCCTCTACATCGAGAACCCTCTCACTAATATTGCTATTTGGAAGAATAATCTTTAAAAAATATATATAAGAATATTTCCTCAAAAGAATATTCCCCTTGAAGGAATATTCCTCTTCGTAGTTTGAAAAAATATGGATGTCTGTCCAGAATTTTACATTTATATTTCTAGCATCTATGTGTCATTTGTCCTGCAGATACATCTATATTTTTTCAAATAAGGGTGATATTTATATATTTTTTTAAATAGAGCAACATTTACACATATGTATATTTTTATATTTTAAACTACGGAGGGGAATATTCCTTAAGGGAAATATTTCATTGAGAAATATTCTGAGAAATATTTTCGTGGGACTATGTTTCTTGATAGCGATATACGTGAGACGGTTCATCGATGTAGGGGATTTTCCAGAGAACGATAATCACCGAATCTATAAGTGTATTGTTCAATCGATAATATTTCATAAACATAACAAAACTCGAAAAATGTATACGTCATTACTATTTGTAAGTACATTGAAAATAAGTTTCAAAATAATACTTTTCTCTATAAACGTAGTAAAAGATTTAAATATTTACAAAACGATACAGAGAAATATCATTACACGATCAAATAAAAGAAAGTCTATACATATAATAAAAAAAATACAACTCAACAGAACATCCTCGACTAGGACACACAAAATGACAGATGCGAGTCGAGCCCGTCGAAAGCACGGGCCGACATCACGCACCATTAAGTGGCAACAAAGCAGCACTGTTTTAAGATACTCACCATACGTTTGAAGATTGTCCTTTTCAGGGGGATCGTACATTTTCCGCAGAACCTGCAGGTCGTATCCGGCGTCTCCTTCGCCGCCGCCTTCGTCCTCGTAATTGATGATATTCTCTCTTATGTCGTCGAACTCCTTCTCGGCCCAGCGCTCGGACTTCCTCTTGTGTACTACCACGGCCAGCAGCAGAACTGCAAACAAACGAAAGGTTAGAACGCGGGAAAACAAAACAAATTGAAAATCGATATGCTAATGCGGCCCCGGATAATAAAAGTTTGCGCCAACTTCGCGAAAACCTATTAAACGCCCCCCCCCGCGAGCAGACACCCATATATATTCGCGGTGCACAAAAAAAGCTACCCTCGAGTGATCGCCGATCGCGCAAGAACCTAACCCGAGGAATGTGTGTATGTGTGTGAGCTTTACACGGGAAAAACTTTCTCAAATGTCGGGTTGTTCGAGTGGGGACGAACATGAAACCCCTTGACGGCACACGACTACGGACATCTTTCTTTCGGATCGGCCAATATTAAGTTTCTTTATTCAGAAATTCTCGTGCGGGCGCGGTTCTATGTCTACCTCGATATACATGTGGAATGGCGAGTGGGATTGCACGAGTAGTATACTCGATACCTTTGTCTAGGGCAGAGATCTTTTCTGCTTTGATGCTTTATCGATAATACTCGAATACGACTATTCGCTATACGAATCTCGATTATTGCATATAGAAAATCTATCAAGTATGATAATAATAATGAGTCAATCTACGAACTGTAAATGGAAACAATAGAATGAACGATGGTTAAATTGTGTGAATTGAATTTGACGAGGATTTCTCAAGATAACAAGAGGATTGAAGAGATCTTCGTACATATATAGTCAATCAATAAATAAATAAATAGTGAAAATGTACTTACTCAATAATATAGCAACGCACACGAGGATGGCAATCAAAAAGCTGGTGTCAATTCCAAACGAAACAGCTTTGGCCGTGATTACCGAGCAATGTGGATCAATATTTTTCGCGTCGCTTGGCATCCCAAGGTTGTATGTCTAAAACACAACACGAAGTTTGTTAATATAATAATAACTCCGGCGATAAATCAAACATGCTTTACACGAGCGAATCAAAATTACCTCTCCACCGAATGTTAAATTGCTGATGCATCCCGTAAACGGCGTGTTTGAAGGCGTATGGTTCCAGCCGTGTAATTGTCCTAATCTTTTCAAGTCGACGTTAGCACCTCCTAACTGAAGCGGTCCGTTGACTGAAAATATGAAAAATTATTATAAAATTTTGTAATTATTCAATAATATACGAATTTCAGAAATTTCTTTTACCATTGAGGTATTCGTTGTTTCCGACGATTGCACCGATATTCATGCAAGATGACAACCGGCAACGGTCCACGAACATTTCGACGCCAGTCTTCGTCAAAAAAATCTCGATCAAATGCGATTTTGAGTCATCGATTTTCTTGTGCTTGTGCTCGATTCTCATCGTGCCCGAACCATAATTCACCAGAAGCACCAGCGTGCCGTCAATAAGCTCCAAAGACATGAAATCTATAAAACATCAACGTTCAAGCATTCGGACGGACTGAGTGAAACGTGCTAAAATGGCAAAAAAAACGTCACCTTCGACTTCCATGAGTTTGTTGTGTATCAGGGGTCCGACGTAGAAAATAAGACCGCTCCTGGTGCGGGGTGTTATTTCCAAAGCGAGCATACTATCGTCACACGTCGGTAAGGAAGGATATATAGCCCAACCTTCTCCACGGAAGCCTATGTAAGTGTGTTCGCAGCGAGGACCCGAAAGTCCATCGGGACACTCGCACCTGTCCGAAAACGGTGTACCTTCGAAATGCAACGAAAAAATAAAGTTAAATGTGCGAAAATTCGGCGATCGATT
Source organism: Hydropsyche tenuis (assembly GCA_009617725.1). Taxonomy (NCBI): domain Eukaryota; kingdom Metazoa; phylum Arthropoda; class Insecta; order Trichoptera; family Hydropsychidae; genus Hydropsyche; species Hydropsyche tenuis. The sequence goes on from VTON01000054.1 coordinate 131,991, forward strand.
GCTCTACGTAATGCTATAACAGTTACCTCCGTTGAAACAGACTAGTTCTCTTTCGGCGTTGCATGTACATTCGGGTTCGACTATGGCTGAAATTCCGACGAAGCTGGTTTTGTTCGTATATACGGATAAGGGGACTTTGGACGTGTTCAATTTGTTTCTACAAGATCCGGCACATACGGTTTTTTCTATCAAGCATTCATCGATGTTGAACATTTGGATTTGAAGGTGTAATAGTGATTCCAGCTGAAAAAAAAAATTTTTTTTGAAGTTTTGAACGTCAAAAATTAAATTTTATTTTATTAAAATTATTACCTCTTCTTTTTTAGCTGAAGCTAAAGAATTGAGTTTTTCAGCGGCATAGTAAGGCGAGCCGTGAGCTGAAAATCGTACATCCAGCACTTTGTGACCTGACATATTTTTATGAGAATATACAGTGAACAAATCCACGTTTTCGAGGCTGGTATTGAAAATTAAAGACAACTGCTGACTGAGAATATCCTTTTTACTTAAACCCTGAAACGTAAAGAAAATGATTAGTCGACGGAAATTTCCAAATCCGACAAAGATTTGAGCCACCATAAAACTTACCTCGCGCTGCTGAACAGTGATGAACTCTTCAGCACTGGTATCCATAAAACGAATGGAACCCGATTTATTGACGGCTTCTTCGGGAATCACTTTGACCGTGACGTTCACAGTTGCCACGACCCAATGGAAAGGTATCAAGGGCAGACTAACTTCCGTCACCTGTAAAACCCATACATTGAATCAAAGCCGACTAAGCGAAAAAGCAAAGAACACAAAAAAAATCAAGCGATACACACGTTGAACATGAGGGAGTAAATGCCCTCAGGCGTCTCAGCAGTCATGATGATCATTCCAGTGTCTCTGTCCACGTCGAAATAGGGACTCTTATCAGTGTGCGAAGGTAGCCACATGAACTTTTTGTCGTGAAGATCCCAATCGTCGGGATCCGTGACGTAAACTCGTCCAATTTCCGTATCCGGAGCGCTTCCCTGTAAGAGAACGGAAAAAACGGAAATCGTATTCATTTCGGAAAGTTTCAAAAAATTCGCCTGGCAGGCGGAATCTACGAATCGCCATTTAAAAGTTATGCCTTTTAGCTTTGGTACACCTATGTCAGTATATATGTGCGCCGATTTATTTTGTTCGAAAGTTTCTCCATTGCAAACAAGCGCGAAGTTAACGAAACAAATCGCTTCCCCCCATACACGCATGATTCGTGTGCGTGAAAAACAGCGCTTCCCAAACTGCACGGGGCGACGGAACATTTATAATTGCGAGAATTTCCCGTCGATTTTCCGGCGCCGAAGTTTGCGGAGCGCTGCCCGTCGAGAGATAAAAGTGAAGAAGTCGCGGATCGGAAAAACGGTTTTCCGTTTTAATGAAGCGCGAACGGAAAATGCAGAGCGAGGCGAAAATAAAACCGAAAAAATATCCCCGTTTCGCCTTTATGAACATTTCTATTCGCAACACAATCATATCTTCGTAGATTGCTATTATGCGCGTATACAGCTTAGATGTTTGTGCGAAAAGGCTGCGTCTTTTTATTTCGCGATAAAGTTTCTTATAATAGAGCGATTTTCATTACTGAGATGTCATATCTGCAGTGAAAAATAATATTTAATCTCGGTGCAGTCGTATAAAAAAGTTAAAAACTATCAATCGACCGTTCGGAAAGTTTGTATGAAGTCGACTGCTGGGAATTTCAAGCATGCAATTCAAATAGAAGTAGTTGAAAATTAATTAAAAAATAAATAAACAAATTCGCTAACTATATTTGAAACCAAATATAATGCGTTTTCTTTAGAGGTTAATTCTAAAGGTTATCTAATTTTGTTCAATTTGTATATAACATACAAAATAAAAGCGCTTAACAAAAATACACCTAAAATATTTACATTTTTAAAACATATCAAACATTTTCCAATCCTAAAATTGTCTAAGGCTAAAAAACGAATTCGTATAATAAGTAAAAACTTAGCATTATAGTGAAGAGATTAAAATAAAACGAAAAATGTGTTTTAAGCAATTCAAATGACGAACCGAAGAAACATTAATATTGTACACATCAAATGAAAACATCACAATTGAAATAAAGCGCACACGAACGCCGAAATGAAAAAAAAATCTCGAAAGGTGGTAAGCGGATAAACCCTCGAGCGAAAATCACATTTTTCGCTTCATTAATCATTTGTAACGACATCTGAATGGGGTTTCAGAAGTCGAATAATAATAATATGAAAAAAAAAGTGAAAGAAGAAGAAGAAATAGAAGAACGAAAGCTCATTCATTCATTCATAATTCATTACGAGCGAATCAAACGAGAGATGGAAAAGAGCGTCTTGCCGAGGCGCTTGCGCGCATGAATTATGCAATGAACGATGACAATGGCGTACGAACTCTTTCTTTTTTTTTCGTGTATATCCTCCTCTTCGGCTAACAATGACGGCGAAAGGGCAAAAGTGTGAAAAATTCGGCGCGAAAGAAATAAAAGGGATTTTTGATACTTACGTAGACGTACGACCATCTTTCTAGGTACTCGGAAGTGAAAGGGCCTTCCGCCTGGGGCGAAATGCAATGCAAAATACACACGAGAACGGTGAGAACACACACATAATTTATTTACAGTGGATTTTCATTTCTGATGTTTATTTTATTGGGATTGTGGCTCGAATTTAAAGCGCGACTGTTGACTTTGTCGATTTTGCGCAAATCAAATCGAATAGTTTCTGAAGTGTATGAAACAAGGCACGAATTCTGAGCTTGGCAAAAAGGGAAATTGAAAACGTGAAAAAATAAAACCAAGAACCCATTAATTAATCAATCGATACACGACTTGAACTTTTCATATGATAGACAGGAAATTCGTCATAACATTATGAAAACAACGAGGAATATCCAGACTTCTTACCATGTAATTATAAACTAGGATATCACTGTGGCCTTCCTCCATCGCATTATCGTTTTCGTCTCCGATGATTACGTGCAGCATAGAAACTCCAGACATTGGAGGACTTCCAGAATCCGTTATTAAAATTGGTAGAAAATATTCTTTGATTTCTTCTCGATTGAATTTCACCAAAGTCTTCAAATAAATGTCTGCAAATTAAACAAAAAAAAATTATAAGTTTCAAAGAAAAATCAGAGTAGACGCCTCAACAGTTGAACGTCGATCAGAATCAACCAGAAATAACACAAGTTCCATTTTCTATTAAACGATCACGAGGAAATCGCACCGTTACGAACACAACGCCATTATAAAAGTATCAGAAATAAATCACAAAAGCTCCGTAAATTGCCAATTAGCACTATTCGGCGGCAACTGTTGAATCGCTGCGACGGCCGCGCGTGACGATGAAGTTTTCAAAAACTATAAAAGCGCAAATAAAAAAGGGGCCAATGGCGGCCAATCGGAAATGAAATATGGGGATGAGGGCACCCAGGGGCGGGCTCTTGTGATAAAAGTTTCGCGTGTCAACCGGCACTTTCGGCCGGTAATTTCGAGTGTCGAAAGCCGACCCGCCTAATTTCCATACTACGCACACAATACGATACTATTTACAAGGCTTCGGGATTTTTCCGGAATATCTGCAATGGTGTGTGTGTGCAAAAATAAATAATGGACGGGTGTTTTCGTCGTTTTCGCAGATTTAAACCGAATGTCGGTTTCGCTGTGTGTCTCTCTCCCCTCGAATCGATGGCGATTTTTCAATTATTTCGCTCCATTGTGCGAGTGAAAATTTAATTTCGGCGAGGCATAGAAAAAAACAGGGTAAACAGACGGAATTTAATCATATTAGAATGTTTTTAATGGTTCAATAGAAGAATAATCCGTCAGCTATGATTTTTCGATCGCACGAAAATTAAACTCGAACGACTCTAGCATTCCAACGCATAAAAGCTAATTACGCCACGAAAAACGACATCGATTAAACGAAATCAATTTCACTTTATTCACTTTTTTTTTAATTTCCTGCAAGAAAAAGTCACGCAAAAGCCGATCTATTTTCGTAACGAAAAAGTGTGCCACTAATCCAAGCAGTATCCAGGCATCGAATCGCGGATTGTTAGCGGCAATCGAGTCCAAATCGTTTTATATTTGTTTACAGTATCGAGCGGCACGCACGAATATGTTCAATCATCATAATTCGACAATAAACGAAGCTTTCATACATCTCGGTTCGAGGTAAGTATAATATACAAAAAAAAAACAGCTTTACAGGTTTCGCTACACGCTATACCGGAAACTAGGAAGCTCGCATTGTTTGTGATCGCACCTTTACATTCTAATTAATAACTAATTTTAGATTACCCAAAGGTGTCATAGAATTAGTGCAATTTTAGCCGAAAAGTAATATCAAAACATTCTATGTATATAAAATACAAAGTAATTATTATTTATATAAATTTCAGAATTTAATTAAAAATTATTTCAATTCAAATGAAATCTGAAAATTTAGACATTTTTCGACGGAATTCATATACTCAAATTAAATTATTCAAAAGCAAAACAACCCAACTTCAGAGTTTGATTTCAATACAAAATAAGCCCAAATCTGGAGTACGGGTACCCGAAAAACAACCCCATTTTCCGGCAGATATTTATAAATTCGCGTCCGATAATTTAATAAAGCGCTTTTTAAAATACACACGCGTCAATCGAAAGTGTCCGGTAATTGATTCCGGAATACGACGAACAACAGCGGGGGCTGATAAAACCTATTTCGAGCCTACCATATTACATTACCGGACTCCGGGAATTTATTACCTCTATCGACAGCAGATAGGCTATAAATAATAAGACGTGGCATTTTTCAATATAAATTTGTATGATGTGAATAAATTTCCGCAACAAACATTTATGTTTGTAACGATATCATATTATTTTCATGAGTTTCGAAAAGTTAAAGAATGAATTTAATATTCCTCCCCACTGGATAAAAGTTATCTATTATATGTATATAGAAATAATATTTTTTTCTTCTAATAAATTATCTCTTTCAATAGTGATGTAAATTCGTAATTTATATTCAAACGAAGGGTAGTATTTAGGGTGTAGTTACGAGTCATCTACATAATAACTAATCGTTTATGAAACAATTTGATAAAGCGCTTTCAGATGAAATATTATATGTGATCTTACAGTTATTTTAGAAATTGTATATTTTTTTTCAATATACTTCATATCGATCACATTATATTTCATAACTTTTCATTATTTATTCCTATGTATGAATGCAGCGATTTCGTTCACACGATATATTTTCGAGTGGTGTTATTAACCGTAGAGATTTATCGATGACCCTATTGCCGTTGATTGGTCCACGGGGGTCGGTTATTATTTGCTAATAAATAGCCAGATGTTGTTTGCAGCTCGGCAACCCCTACTGCGATATTTGAAAAGTGGTTCTATTTTTGCCCCTACGATAAATTGATTTTCCAGCGAATATCTCGGCGTGTTTTTTTTTAATTTTTTGAACGATGCTGCGATGTTATGTGAGACGATATTTTCGAGGAAGATGGTACATAAGAGTTAAGTAAATTATGCACAAAATTGAAATAATTTAATTTAGCTATATTTTCCTCTTCGTTTTTGTTATATAATAAACGGAGAATGTAACTACGTTTTTAGTTAATCATGAAAATATTCAGAATTTATCATGCTTCTGTTATCTTTCTAATTTTATAATTATCTCTTATTTAGTTCAAGATATAAAATTAATTCCAATAGAATTCTAAGTTTGCTCTATGTTTCTATAATTGGTTTAATGATTATCACTATTTGGAAAATCACCCACATCTAGAACTTTCTCACGAATACCGCTTTCTAGGAGAATAGTCTCACGAAAATATATCTCGCAAAATATTTCTCTCAAAAGAATATTCCTCTCAAAGGAATATTCCCCTCCGTAGTTTAAAAAAAATACATAGATATCGCCCTAAGGTTAAACCTATGAAGATTTAATGGATTTTGTGAAAGCGTTATATAATTTTAAGCATGTTAATGACATCTGAAATATAACAATATATTTTTGATGATAAAATTATCGCTAGTATCTAATTTTCGTAAAATTTAAATTTCATTCATTTTCATTAATAATTTTTATATAAATATTTTGTGCTAGAGAGAGATGTATATTTTTTCAAATAAATAGGATTGATATTTATATTTATTTTTAATTATGGGTATATCTATATATTTTTTCGAACTATGGAGAGGAATATTCCTTTAAAGGGGATATTCCTTTGAGAGAAATATTCTGTGAGATATATTTTCGTGAGACTATTCTTAGTGATAGAGATATTCTTGAAAGTGAAATCGATGCGGAGAATTTTCCAGATAATGACAATCACCGAACCATTATAATCTATATTATATAGAAATATTATATAAATTGTAATGTCTCGAATAATTATTGAAAGTATTCAAATCTCAAATTATATTTACATTTATGATATTATGTAAATAACATAAGCTCATAAAACATTGTAATCTGAAACTGTATTAATATTTCAGAAAATGAAATTATGAACACAATCAATCATTTGTAAACAATAAAGAATGTATGCGATAAGTTCAGTTAACATATTCGTGTTTCCTATCACGCAATTATTTTTTTCAATGAAATTAACTCTTTTCAAAACGTACCATGTGTGCACTATATATATAGGACATAATGATATTCGAATTAAACCATGCACATCTATTCATCCGATTTTGTTAACACCACGCATGTAGGTCGAAAACGACGTGTCGGATCCCTGCGGTCAACCGAAGACTTGATTTAATTTTTTTTTTCTATGAATGATTCAATTTACATTTTTTTGTCAGGGCATATGGCAACAATGGGTTTTTGAGTGACTTTCGTTCCCATTGTAGCCAACTGCTTGGGGCACGATGCGCTCGAACGTGTCCTGCGCGTGTGTGTTCGAATGTGTATTTTACCGTTATGGATGAGAACTTTGACCGAGAACGCATTAGCATTATGTCATATGTGACTATAAAGTGTGTCTAAATAGCGAAAAAGTGGTGTTATGTTGTTTGTATTTGAAATTTTGTGCAATTTTTTATTGAATATGAGTTTTTATTTCGATTCGCGTACTTCATTATCTTTTGAAATGGAACTTACAATGAGTTGCGCAGACTTGAAAAATGTGTATTTTTTTTTGTGGCATTTTTCAATATGAAGCTTTCGTGCACCTCTTCATGTCGATGGGGAAAAAATATTCGCTTAATGTACGTGTGCGTGCGATTCGGTAAACACCGAAGCGAATTTTCCGAAGTAAATTGAATTTATGAGGGTTCGTTTTTAATCTTATGGACTAGGGATTTTTTAAAATTAATATAAACATGTTATTATTCGGGCGGTGAAACGAATGTGTAGTTCTAAATTTGTTTTGCAGTCTAGGCCTAGGGTCAAAGTTGTATCTGGCTTTCCAGCGGGGATTAAATTGATCCAGGACACATATACTATCCGGATGGCAAATTCTTCATATACAGGTTGCTCTTAAACAACGCGTACACGTTTGGGTCGTTAATTACGCGTGTTATATTAATTTTCGTAATAAACATCGTCGAATCATTGTAATATATGGTTGACGTTCAGACACCGGAATGACAAATTTTCAGTGAAAACTTACGAAAGTTGTCCGAAATTTTGTTTGAAATATTAATGTACATTTCTGATTCATTAATTTTGCCAACTTTATTCGGCGAGTAATTAACTTTGTCCTTCGAAATAATAACTAATTTAAAATAGATAATGAAAACAAGTGCCTTAACGAGGTTAATGTTTCGTATAATTCTTAAATTCTTAATCTAGTGTTAATATTTCGGGAATACCGAATGTGAACTTTAGTGAATGTTTTTAAATAAAATGTACAATAATTACTTACTTTTTACACGTACTTTTTAATATAAAAATCAGAAAATCGGTGACTTTCAAATTAGCAAAAATAATCTTGAAATGTTCAATTATATTCATAGTTTTAATATTTTTTAATTTCTCGATTTTTAATTTAATACACATACTCGAAAAATATTTTGACGTGCAGTTTAGAGTTTTTTTGGACTATAATATCAATAAATGGAACAGATATAATGTTTTTATTACAAAAATAGCAATAAACACGAACTAACGGAATATGATATGGCACCACATCACCCGATAGTTCAAAATGAAATTTCGAACATAGAAAATGCAGCATCAGCCGAAAGAAAATAGCGTGCACCTTTCGAGGACACACTGTATACATATAAAGGAGCAACAACATCGCTAAAATATTAGTTTCACGCACTTTGGGCGAAATTTATTGCCCGGGTGGAAGAAAGTCGTCGTCACTAATTTTGAGAGTACGGGCACAACTAAAACAACGTCAACTTTGTCAACAACACACGGCAACAACAAACGGAAACGGTCCACAGTTTCGATCTGACATTATTATTACACGGAAAACTGCTGAAAGTTCCAAATGCGAAAATTGCACACGATCGGAAAACAGCCCGTATAAAATTCAAAGTATATTGTATTTTTCAAATATCGAAATTATCCGCGCACTCGTTATAGCTATGATCGAGCGAATCTTAACGACTCGTGTCATCATTCTGTTCGATTTTGCAAAATCACTTTCTCGTTCACGTTAATTTCCGTGATGGAAAGCCTTGAAACATCGAAAGTTCGACGGTCGAATTAATTTTTAGACAGAAAAATCTAACGAGACGATGGCGATAATCGGTTAACGTTTCGAAATTGATAGTTTGCACAGCTCCGTCGTCAAAAATAGTCGGAGAACCGCACTCGATGGCGAAGTTTAAATTGAAAAATAGAAAAGTTGCTCGACGGCAATAGTGGAGGCTCTTTCTGAAGTAAAGGTAACAATTAAATTAAGCGGAAGCCAGACGCGTTCGAATAGACTGGCAATAATTTAATGGTAACTTTCTCTGCATACCTATTTATTCCCACTATACACAATTTTCCGATACGTTTCGACTTAGTCGGAAAATTTTGACCAAATTATGCGAAAACTGCTGACGAAAAATGTAAATTAAATTCGGCCACAATATTGTCGAATGTCTTTTTTTTTTTCTTTTATTTTGCCGGAATAAAGTTGGAAAGGTCCGATTTGGTCATAGGAGTCGGGGAACAATTTGCACTGGCGGACGAGAAAAAAAGGCTCAAAAGGAAAAGAGCGACGTTAATTTTGACAAAATAGGAGGAATTTAAAAACGGCGAGGCTTGAACGACACCGTTCCCTTTACGTCTGATGGAAATTACAATTAGGCCTTTGAATAAATTGAATCTAATTTGGACTGTAGGATATCGAATTCGTTCGTTGTATTACGAAAGTATAGTTGGTGCGGCATTATTTCGGTTTTCAATGATGACTAGAACGAAACGAAGGCTAGATTATTTTTCATATGATACCGTTTTATATTTTATTTTGCATAGTGGTTGTACACATTAGAGGCAGACAGCCGTCAAGAGACATTGTGTCCCAAAACGACAGGAGGGGCCTCGCTTTCTGGAAGATTAAGCATTATCCCGACCGTGACGTATACACTTTTCATCGACGTACTTCCATTAACTAATTTAACTAAAAATTTCTTCAGTATTCAAGGCGTGGTCGCGAGATTTCGTGAAAATTTAATGGAATTCTTCACAATAAAATTAGATTATTTTAAATAAAATACTTAATTATTAATACATACCACGACCCACAAGTTCAATGCTAAATTTGCTTCTTATGTCACTAGTGGCGTTATCATTTAATTGGAAAGCAAATGGAGCTCCATTTGTATCAGAATCATAATCCACTGCAGTGAGTTTAACTACTTTACCGGGTGGTTGATTTTCATACCAAATAACTGGTTGACTCTGAAATTATTCATAAAAATCATAACGGGAAGTACAAAAAATATAACGTTTAAATAAAAAATAATGACATACATTGCTAAGAATGGGAGCATTGTCGTTGATATCTGTTAAATTGAGGATCACTTCAGTGGTCGATCTGAGAGATGTCGGACTACCTAGTTGATCTCTGGCCGCAATCAATACTTGCCAAACGGAATATCCATTTGGTGGGTCTCTATCTAAGGGCATTGTGAGTTGTAAACAGCCATCGTTGTCGATTTTGAACATTTTCTGTTGATCCTCTTTGACTAGCGAATATACAATTTTTTGATTCGCGTTTCTGTCTGGTATATCTGGATCGTATGCTTCGACCTATTAAAAAAAACGTATTAAATCCGTTCAAATTAAGAATATTTTATTTGGAAAAGGGGAAATACTTACTTTGCAGATACATCCTGGGATGAGTCGTTCTTCAACAATGGTCTCGGTATAGTTCTTAATGAAAACTGGAGTATTATCATTAACGTTATCGATGTTGATTTTAACTTTTGTAAAATCATCTTGTGATCCATCGAAAGCCTTTATATGAAGTGTGTATTCAGTGATATTTTCATAATCAAGCTTATTATTGACTCTGATTTTTCCCGTAGTATTTTCAATAGAAAATGCATCGTAAATATTACCATCAACAATACTATAGATTACTTGCGTAGCTATAAAAAATATAAACATATAAAAAAAATAATAAAAAATAACGTTAAATATTAAAAAAAAAAATTATGAAAAAATTACCTGTATCTACATCTTCAGCAATGACCTGGGTGACGAGTTCGTTGATATTAGCATCTTCAGCTATAGCTTCAGCAACGTACGTATCTTGGGTGAATTTTGGTTTATTGTCATTTTTGTCGGCGATTTCTATCCTGAATACCTGCTGACCGGAATTAGGTTCCCCCGAAGAAAGCAAGGCCGAGGGTGAGTTATCAGTAGCTATCACTTTCACGTTATAGAAATCCTTTTTTTCTCTGTCAAATTCAGCCATGCTGGTGATATTCCCCGTGTATTGGTCTATCTGGAAAAGGTTCGTGTGGTCGGCTAGCGCATATGTGACCTGGTTATGTGCCGATGTCCCGTCCGCGTCTATGGCACGCACTTGCATCACGGGAGTTCCTATGGGTTCGTTTTCGAGAATGCTGCCTGATCTTGTTTCTATAAAAACGGGTATGTTGTCGTTCACGTCCTCAACGATTATATTGACTTTGGTCACGGCCGCCATCTCGAATTTATTCTGCAACGATTGAATCCATAGTTATTGCAATTTTTGAAAGTAAGTCATTTTAAATATTTAATAAATATTGATGATACCTGTACTCGGACGGTGAGAATGTAATCGGTAATTTTCTCATAATCGAGATGACCAGCCTGTTGTATTATAGCTGTGTCATTTTTTACCACTAAGAGAAAAGTCCTAGCTTTGTTCGTCTGCTCCGTGTTTCCGGCGCTCAGTTCGAAGAGCAACTCCTTTTCGGGAATATTCGATCTGCAAAGGAATTCGAGACGTTATTCTACAGTCGTCGAACGACTTTTCAAATAATCGACGTTGAACGCAAAGCTTACATTGCATGAAGGGTGGCTATGGGGAAGGTGTAGTTCGCCACGTTCTCCTTGAGTCTAATAGGTTGTATAGGCACGTCAGTAAAGGATGGACCTTTCTTATTGGGTTCTACCACTCGAATGTCCAAAGTTATCGTACTGCTCAAAGGAATTTCGCCGTTGTCGCGCGCTGTTACTTTTATTGTGAATTGTTGTCCAGAAGTTTTCTTAAATTACGAAAGCCGAAATTAAATTAGACATTAACAGAAAAATTGAGGTTGATCATGAGTTGAAAGAAAAAAATATACTCACATCTATAGTTTTATTTAAATATATCACTCCAGAGTTTTCATCAATACGAAAATAGCTACTATCTAATATGTTTTCTAAATTATAAAAAACTAGAGAATTATTGCCATCGTCTATATCAGTAGCTGATATTCGCATCACTTCTTTCCCTATTTGTAAATCTTGAGGCACAGATTCGGTGTAAGACTGCAAAATGTAAAATAAATTTACAAATAGCACAGCGGGAACATTGACAAATATTCAAAACTAAAGTAAAACTAAACTAAAGTAAACAATATAAACACTCCACACGATCTTAAATTTTAAAACTAAAAATACGTTGATACGAAAAACGCGCAAAACAAACCTTCCAAATGTGTTCCCGATAGACCTGCTATTAAATTCAAAGCTCGTGAATTGTTTGTAATTTTTTTATGATTCGTGGATTTTTCAAAAAGAAAATTTAAAAAGAACCTACCGCTTTATCGAACGACGGATAGTTGTCGTTGATGTCCGTTATCGTGACTCTGATGGTGCAGGCATCGCCCAGTGGGGGGCTACCATTGTCAGTAACCATCACTGTGATGTAAGCTTCTTTTTCTCTTGAAGGTTCATCACGATCGAATACCTATAAAAGTGAAGAAAATCTTTATTTGTATGGTGCGCGTTTCAACAGCTCACAATCACTATGAAGATATCTGAAACGAAGTGAATTTCCAAACAGCGCCAATAATTGAAATAACCATCAATGTTCGGTTAGTAAGAGGATTAAGGTATGGGTGGGAAACCGAAGTGCAGTATGTGTAGTGAATAAGGTTAATAGGGCACATAAATAGCTACTGACATATTTTCTTCCGAACAAAATTCGGAACGCTGTTGGCGATTCACAGCATATTTATCTCATGTATACGGAAGTGCATAATAAATCTATCATATTGAATGTATAATAAAATTTTCAAACTATATCTGAATGAGAGGATTAAATGATTGTAATAATACAAATGAAAATTTTGTATATGCATATATAGTGAAAAATTCGTTTGAAAAACGAAATGTGCTAAAACTAATTGAAAATATTAAGATTTGTGAATTCGCTAAATTCAATAGCAATATAAAATTTTATGTAGGCGATTCTCAAACGAAAGATCGCTCCATATCTTGAAGTATTTTTCCTAACAGTTTATGAGAACTTTAAGTATAAGCCAAGTCGCAAAACGGATAAAGTTGCCCTAATAGAGAAAATCTGAAATACTTTCTGAACGAATGCTTGTGTAAGAGTGTTGTTGTTTTAGAAGTTCATAAAAGAAATATACCTTCCGATAGAAAAAATAAATATATATTGTGAGCACATTGACATTTGAAATTCACAGTGCTATTAAAATAATACAAATCAATGAAATTGATACAAATTGAATACAGATTTATAAAGAAAATAAAATAAAAAGAACAGAAAATTTATTATTTCCAAAATTCTCTAAATTTCAAATAATACTCACATGCTTTGTTTTAATTATTCCCTTTTCAGAATCTATAGTGAATTTGTTCTTTTCACCAGACGACGTCACGAACTCATAACGAAGAGTGCCTCCGCGCTCCGGAGGATCCTTGTCTTCGGCTCTCACCTGCGAAAATATACACGTTGAACGATCGAAAAATTTCAAAATTTAATTATTTCGAGATGGAAACGGGCGAGTTTAAAGCCTGCTTGATGTTTCTAATCTCTCCAAAGAGGAGAACAATCGCTGGCAATGTTCGAATTTTCGCGTTAAGCCCTCGACCTAATCTTTCCGGCCGCCAGGACGAACAAAAACTCCGCGGGATTAGTCTCGTTCGTGTCGGCCGAAAGGGTCAAAACGAACATATTTTTGATATTTCGTGTCTTTTGGATGGACGCGATTCAAGATCGCAAAAATTAAAATCAAACGTTCCTCTGGAAAGAATAAACGTTTTTGTATTTTAAATAAGGAAGCTCATACAAATTTATGTCTCGGATATATTGTGCGAAAAAGTTTAAAAAATTGCTTAATGATACGGAAGTCACAATTTTCTTTTTCGTTTCACGATATACGCGCTTTTATGTGTTTTCCTTTTTTCGCTTTTCCTTTCTTTTTCGGAGGAACGAGAACTTTTCGAGAAACGAACGTTATAAAATCATAAACATAAAGGGTTAATTGAGAATATAAAATACATAAAATTGCAAAAGAATGTTAATATATTATATAATATTTCTTACCGTCAACAGTTCAGTTCCTGCCACCACATGTTCCGCTAATGTAGGCTGATAGTGTGAGCAATTTGTAAAAATTGGCTTATGATTATCCATAATGACAATTAAGTCGGGAGAATTATTAGCTCTCTGGTGCTGCAACAAAATACAAAATGTGAAAATTAATTTTGGAAATGGGAGATAAAACTCAAAATTTAAATTAAAAAAAAAAATTAAGTGAAAGAGTGCAAACGGTCGAGTTTAAAACTGGCGGAATTGTGGCAGTTTGAGAAAATTTCCGCTTGTAAACAAGAAAACGTTTCCCTCAAAGGGCAGACAAGTCAAACATGGCCAAAAGGAAAATATATTGTGCGTAACAAACACCAAGAGGATGTGTCATATATATAAAAGTATAAAAAAAAGAAAGAACAGAATATTGACAATATTAAAATACATAAAGTCTGCCGAAACAAAAGTGCGCGTCGGCGGCAAACTCTAGCTAGTCTTTTTTTTCCCACACAATATGAAAGTGGAAACTTACTCAGTGCGCGGCGAATATTAAAATATGGTAAAGTATACAAGTACACAAACAATATTTATTACATAAATAATTAAAAAGACCGACATTTTCTCAAGGCTAAAAATATTCACATATCCCATCCGACATTTCCCGAAAAGCACACCATATCGATTATCGTCATACGTAATTTCTCCAGAAAACGCTAAATATCGAACGTGCCATCATTTAATAATCACCAATGGCCTTCCGAGGGCTCTTTCTACCATTAAAATTTTCATAGGGGCGTCGTATTTTTACGCGTCCCCACTGACACCATGGAAATGTCATCGGATACCTCCGCCTTGAAATATTAATAAGGACGAACGTGATGGGTGAACGCGTCCTACACTTTCCGTTTTTTCCCTCTTCGTACTCTTCTTGCGTGCCCTTCGATTTTTACACTTTTCTTTATTTATATATCGCAGAGAAAGCTCTAACCGTCGATATTTATTTATAATGTGCACACGTCCGAAGGACCCGGACGTTCACTACATCAAATTGGTGTAAAGGATCTCTCAAGAGCGGTCGACAGTGGCGTGACCAGGACACGGCGGCTGGGCGAGTCCAAGAAGGAAAATCATCGATTATGAATATGATTTTCCATGAAAAATTTAAGAAAATCCATTTTGAATAACGGTTTCATGGTTTCATGTATAAAAAATTTCTATATCGTCTTAAAATATGATTGAACCGATATAAGGCATCAGCATAAAAATTGTATGGAGTTTGACCTAGAAAACATCCATTTATACGATTTTCATTGAGGCGTTCAGTATTGTTTGGGAAAATATTTCTATTTCTATTGAAATATCTTCATTAACTAATTTTCAATAAATATTAATTGATTGAACAATTATAGAAAAAGACTACAAATTAATAAAGTTGTATAAATGATGATCGATAAATGGCATGAGTATAAATTATTTGAATAGATATACTTCTAGAAAAATCTTTTTATTTTTTTTATCATTTAATCTTTAAAAGGTTCTTGCATATATCTTATATTATGTTATATAAAGCATAGTTATGAAAATATCTAATATGTTCAGCATATATACGACTTATGTTCTCATTTCCAATTCTGATAAAATTTATATATTTTTATGTCAATCAGTTATAATAAATTGACGAACATTCCTAGGGTCCATTCCCATGGGTACGCCACTGGTCACTGTAGTAACCTATATATTTTTCGCAATGCTGAAGCTAATGGACCGTTACATTTAGAAACACGCACGTTCATGGCACACGTAAAATATTCACAGTCTCCGAAATACATCTGTACCGTTCATAATGCACATTTGTCAATTTTTGTACGTCGTACACGATAAAAAATACTCCCTATCTCGCAGGGATGAAAAATTGCAATGTGAGAAGAAAATCGATATTTTCACAGAGTATTCATTGCGAGTGACGCTTTTTTCAGTCATTTGCAATTATTTTGAAGATTTTTTTATTAAAGTGATAGCGAATAGATGAATTTTGAACAAGTCGGTGGGATGTAGGGACCTTACCTTACCTTATAATGAGCGATGTAGTATGTAATCTAATACTTAAATTATGATTGAACGATATAACTGCAGTGAAAATTTTGAGTGGCTTTTCAATAAAATATATAATATGTACTTGTTTTTTAGTGGAAAGATATTATATTTTTTTCATTGTGTAATAGAACTAAAAACTTGTTAACAAAAAATGAGATAATCGATTCAATTACTTAATGATTAATTCGAATAATTACTTAATGATTAAATTGATAATACAAAGTATCCTACATGCAAACGAAAGTAACACCAAAAAACGAAACTATACACCATAAAAATCTTCACACTCGAACGCAATTTCACCCATCTGCCGAAGGAAACCGCCTTCGGAAACTTTTAACGTTCACTTCTTTAATTTTGCGGACAAAAAAAAAAAAATTCAAATTAAAAATACAGCCTTCAATAAAACTCGCGGAGGAAACGACAAGTTATTCAATGTGTACTTTGACTATTAAACGCGCACCGAAATTATTATTAAATGATACGGCGCTTTTCAACTTTAAATCGTTAAAAGTTTCCACCACCATACGCCGTTGAATAATTGAAGGGCCGACAAAAGACTGGAGACGACGACAAAGTTTCCCACCGCCCTGTAATATTCATTACGATTTTTCGTTGGATGTCGAATATCGTCACTGTCATCGGGATTCCGAGGCCTTCTGTCATTGTTCCGACTAATTTCGTGTGGCCGTGTGGGAAATTTTCGATGAATACGCAAACGGTTCTGAAACGTTCTTGGCGTGTAATCCGATAAAATTCCTCTGATGTGTGGAAATTAAGTTAGCATTATACGATCATGAATACAGTTGCTCTTTTACTAATTTCTGAAATATAATCCTCTTTTAGAAATAAGAGTAATAATAATACCATCATGTGCGAAGTCTTTCTGAAAACGTTTGAAATTTTTGAACAAGTCTCGAGGAGATCTTTTTGAAAATTTCTTGTTAAATTACCCCAAAAAAATAACGGTTAGATTCTCCATTTAATTTATAACTGATTTTAAGAATATGGTTCGAATTGAGTAAAAACCAGTATATTTAAAACGATTTGAAACAAATAAATAAATAAATAATTAACAAGCCTAATTCCATTGAAAAAACAGTTTTGCGGCAATTAATCTAATTTTTTTAATCATCATCATCATTAGCAACCTATTAGTTGTCCACTGTAAGAAAAGGTATTTTCGATTATGACAAATTATGCTATCCCGTTAGTCCAAGTCGTATTGATAAGGAGCAGGTAACAAAAAGGTCAACCCGTCTCCTGCCAACGGAGGAGGTTCTAAGGCCAACAGTATGCGTACATATATGTGCTAGATCCTTTGGTCGATGTCCACTAAACATATCGCAATGACAACCAGTGAGGTAGACGAAGTAGGAACTGAGCAGACTGTGCCCTTGCTAACCACTTTGCGATCGCAATGACCACCAGTTTGACAGAGAAGACGGGACCGTTGGCCCTATATGGCACAGATCTCAGAATAACACACGTCATCGGCCCTTACCATTACCAAAGTTTTTTTTTAAAGTTAAGTAAATGATCAAAGAAAATACGAATATGTTACAAGAAAATATTTAATATAAAAATTAATTTAAATTAAATTTTGCCATTAATTTTTTTAAATATCATATCTTAATATCTAATACAAAATTATATTATTAAGTATATTTCGCTAATATAAAAGAATTAATGTGATAAAAACTACTTACATTTCCAGAGAAAGCCCGTGATGACTCTAATTGTAAGTGGCGAGAGTGCCGAAGTTTTGTGGTGTGTAGTTGTGCCCATCCTAAGTCGTCTGAAACAAGAAACAGAAACAAAACACCATTAGTCAATTAAACACATTAAGTCATCCCAGGCATAATTTTACGGTTGTTCGATTGAAATTTCATTAACGCAAATGTTACGAAACAATTTCACGCACTCGACAAGCCTAATCGAAAATCGATGCGGACGTTCCGTACCGTTATTGTTGTTGATATGTTTGTGTGCGACTTTTGTGCGACGAAAAAAATATACGGGAATCCATTACATGAAAAATGATAATGTAATGTCAACGACAAGCGACACAAAAAAAGCGCACGGAATATTTAACGGCTGAACGGATAAGAAAACCATATTAGAATTGGGAGTTCGATTTAAGGTCGCATGTCAATATTGACAACAAACATAAATTATACAAGCGGATGGGCGCAGAAAAAATAAATAAATTCGCATTCTTCGAAGCGAAACCCTGCGGTGCATGGCGATTCGATGTGTTTGTACAAAGTACATATATATTTCAATTGAATCCGTTTTGTATTAAAAATATATAAGAAAGCTCGAATGCTTTTTATGAATCGGTCATAATAGATTTTTCAAATAAAGATCACTCGATGAAAAAATTTGTATGAAAATTATAAAATCGTGGATTGTACAAATTGAAAGGATTTTAACAGCCCGATTTCTGTGGTCGAAAAAATTTAAAAAGAACGTTCTATTCCGAAAATATTCACACAGAGCGTACGCACGCACATCGGCGACGGGTATAAATGAGAAAAAGATTTCCACGCGAATTTCCCGCCTCTCCTAGACAATGATACACGATTTAAGCTCAGAAATGAAGCAAGAAAACGCCATTTGCCGCGAAAGCTCGCAACGAACGTACGAACAATGTAAACGCGTCGGGAAAAATGGGTTTTAATGAGAAGAATGGCGAGCTCGGGTTCCGAATCCGCGCCGACTTTTGTTCAGGCTGAAAACGACGAGATCGCGCCAAAGGCATTCGTCATTGTGTCTTTTGGCGAGAACCTCTCGCGTGCCCCGAGTGTGGCTAATGTTAATAACAATACGTCGCTCAATGAACGATATCGATCTGGAAGGGGTGGAGGTTTGAAATGCGACGCAAATCGACCGTTTCGAACGGTTTGGTCTGAAACGAAATAGTTCCGAATGACATGGGTCTCCGGGACAAGTTTCAGTCGACTTTAACCCTGAGTGGATCGGTATGGTCGATGTGTGATGTTCGATCAACTGAAATTCACCTTTGATCGATGTGATGTGAAATTATGTAATTTTCGATTTAGCTTGTATCAGGGTGAAGCGTTTAAATGTGATTTTCTACCCCTCATATAAAATATAGATAATATTTTGATCAAAAATTTAATTTATATTCTGAAAAAGGATGAAAGCACTCCCATTGAAACAATCAGTTATTTTTGTTGCATCAATTGATATAATATAAATGAAAATATCCTAAAATCGTTCTCATTAAATCTGTTGAATATTGTAGTAATATTCGCATCGTAAAAATGTATAGGAAAAGATAAAGAATCGGATAACTATGCAATAGTAAAATTCTATGGGGTTGTGAGCATAAGCGAAGGTGAGGTAATAATTCGGAGACGTGCCCGTCGTATCTTCGGCTCTGAGTTATACATGGACTTTTTATTTAAGTCGAATTCGAATAGTTATTGACAAGTTACCGAGAGGCAATATAGGCGGTCCCGATAAGAAAAAGGGCTTTCGAGGTGCTTTTTTCGTCGGCGGTGGCAGGCCGGTAACCTTATTGGTTACGTGATTCCGTGTGCCGAAACCCCATACGCACGTACGCGTTATATGTATATTTGGATATATGCACATTCTTATCAGGCCTCTTTGTTGGCATACTAATGTTGTAAACGAGCCTCGACTCTGAAGGTAACTGCACAAAATAAAAGTTTACTAAAATTAGAAATAAGTCGTCGGTTTTAGTGCGGAGCGCGCGTGTGTGAAGCACTACCTGGCCGTAGGAAAAGCGCAATTTCACGCCGCGGCAAACGGAAAAATCGAAACGAAAACCGAATTTGAAAGTTTGAAGCGTCAGGAAACGAGATTTTCGGGATTTTCCCCTGTTCTACATACCCTTATTCACACACACACGAAGTCTCCCCAAACGTGTAAAATCTAATCGATTATTTATTCACGCGTCGTTCATTACGAACGGGACGTTCTTAATCGTTGATTCGGGGAGTTTAAACGATTCGTAACTTGTAAACGAATGACAAAGCGGTCAAGCAATAAAATAATCAACAAAGCGGAATGGACAAATCGAATCGATTCACAAGTTCGTAACTCGACACGTTCGGCGTCAACTCAATTAATTCGATTAATGCTAGAAAGCCGCTCCGGCTGTATTGTGTGTTTTGGTAGAAAGCCGCCAATGTAAATATTTTAATGGAAGCCGAGCATAAATTGTTATGCTTTTAAGCTAGTTGTTGTTGAGTTAGCGTAATTCGATTGCCACCGCAACGCACGACTAGACACTACGCATATTATACATAAAACACTTCGAATTACTATATTGCGTTATTGGGTTCACTATAATTTTTGGCGGGCAACGGTACGGGAAACCGCACTTAGTGAGGGAATGTAATCCCGAGAAGGAGGTATCGAATAAATCAGCATCTCACAATTATATTCGGCGGGAATTTGAATCGTTCGAACGAGCAGCACTAATGCAACAACGTACTTAATCTCCTCCTCAACCATACGTCGCGGCTAATAAATACAGCCTCTTCTTCTTCTTGGGGCTTAACCGATTAAAATCCTCCACATCCCATCCCGACCGACGAGATATGACAAAATGAGCGTGTTCCTCGAATAGCTTCATGCTTCGGTTGGAAAGCGGATTTTAAAATATGCGGCTTCGCTGTGTAATAAGGCCAATGTTAGGCGCTTTGTTGCGACGCGAATGGTTGTTTGCTTTTTAATTTATATAAAAGATCATATTGTTATGGTGGATTATAATTCAGCGTAAACTGTGGTGTCAATTGTTCGAACGAACTGTTGTGGAAAACTATTATGTAAAATTATAAACGTGTTAACGGCAAGTTGGGTTTTGTCGAATGCATTTTAGTATTCAAACTTTTTGAAAGTAATCTTTATCAGTTAGTAAAGGGCATACCATAACTAAAAAAAATATGTAAATTTTCAATGTTTTATTGAAAAGATCTTGTCTTGTAGTGGTTGGTATAAAAACTGCATTGTGCCGATAATGATAATAATGAATGACGTCGTATTCATTGACAAAATAAGTTGTGCAAAGACATTTCTTATTTTCTTTACTTTTTTCTCTAGAAAATATAAAACTTAATTTTCAATTAAATGTAGAAAGGATTCTTGAGTTTTTCTATTCCAAAGCTGTACCGTAGTTATGAAAAACATAATTAGTTTTATAACTCCAAATATGAATCCATACACGAAACAGTAAATAATCAACGACTCGATTTCAATACACTTTGAATAATTAAGTTAACAGAATTTTTCGTCCGAATCCAAAGCATTATAAAAACATTAATCTAACAGTCCCTTTTTAAATCATTTCATTAATCCTCAGCTCGGATGAGCACAGTAGGCAACTCAATCAATTTAATCAAAACGGTTATGTAAGGAAAATTACAAGAGTTCGTCAGACAAACGAAACGGAGCGAACAGAAGAATGTTTGTATGTACCGCTACTCCTTTGAGAGACCAAAATGATAAATCATCTTTAAACCGGCGAAATATTTCGACATTGCGGAATCGAAAACGTTTTTCTTTTTCATTGAACACGACCGACCATTACAAATTAAATATTTTCCACAGCGGCAAAAAAACGGAAGGAAAGAACGAAGGAAACGGACCCTCCCGAGCCCTGGACGCGATCTCAGAGGCAGTGTGAGGGCGGAGGGCCGCTAATATATTTCCGACACGATTATTACTTTATTCAATTCTGAGCTGCCGTTTAATTATGCCGGCGCCTCAGCCTTCGGGCTCGTTTTATCTCCGCCGCAGGCCGCCCATCCCCGCCCCGATGAATTATAATCCGCCTTTCGTCGGTTACCCCACTAGAGTAAAAGTTTACAGATTGCCTCACCTGGAAAACAATCTAGTTCGCACCTTCGGCCTGCTCGTTAATTCCGCGAAGCGGGAAAAAAAACACTTTGGAAACTCCGCATTTTAATTACGTCGGGGGAGACTCGGCTTGTTCGACGGTGCGTGTTTGAGGTTTTAATAATTATTTGTCGAAGATATTTGATGTGATGTTTAAGACTTTGTTTCTATCGAATGCATGTTTTAGCAATTGTCGAGATCAGAAATTGGATATGGTTGTGAAGAGTTGATCTAATAAAATTGTTGGGATGGTTTTTCAGCATTCGAACTTTTATAGATAAAAAATGCTCAAATTTTCGATGATATATTAGGTATTATTCTGCAGTGGATATAACATATAATGTTTATCCTGAATGTGAAGATGATGTAGTGTTGTATTTTATGATAAGTTCAACAGATATTAGGATATGTTTCAAAATACACGAATAGTTTCCTAAATTTATTTGTGTGCATATGTAGTAGATTCAAATTTAGCAAACGTATCTTAAATGAAATTACACGGCGGTTTGCTATGCGACTACCAAACATAGGCAAATGATATTTATACAGTATCTAGAATAATTCTCTATCAAGAAATTATTCAAACACTAATGAGTTCAATTTAGTATCTATAATTGAATAAAATAGTCACGCAATTCAATATCAAGATCCTCTTTTTTTCCGTTTCATAAGATTTACAGTGAAAGCAATAAAATTTTATGACTCATTTGTTGCAGCTGTTTGTTTCATAAGAAATATATACAAAATCAAACAAAATTCTAATCTTTCCACGACTAATTAATTGTAAAAATAATAGAACGCAGCACACATTTATTCCAATCGTCAAAAAAGGAACACAGAAAATAATCCTCGAATATCATTACATCGCTCAAATCTCCCCCGGCACTTGTCGGCACTTAGCCCATACATATACGTACCGTATCCGTCGAAACCGAAAAGGTTCCATACCCGGGTATCGTGCTCGATAAAATCGAACAATGAATATGTCGTGCGCTGCGAGAAGTTTCTTTGTGTGTCCGTATATAAACAAAGAGACGGATGTGGACGCGTTATCAACATACAAATGAGGACCGAAAGGGTTCGAAAGTCTGAAAAAGACTATCAAGCAGACAGCTCTTACGCACAAACGGACCCACAAATGAAGGAGTGCTCTTTGTGTGTACACAAGTTCGTAATGAATCGGACGCTTGTCCCGAGATGGATGTTTAAAATCGGGCACGTTGAACTCCGAGATTGTGTTTATTTTTATTCAATAACGAGAAATCGTTTGACGTTTATGTAATTTGATGGATTAATAGTCGGATATATTTCACGAACGAAACTTTGTTCGCGTCACGCGATTTCTGCACAGTTGAATAGTTTTCGTACAATATTGGTTTATAAACATTAATCTGAATTATATGAATTATTCACTGTATAAATTTTTTATGAAAGACTTAATCTTGTTAACTGAACGTGTGACGCATTCGATTTCAATATCCACCTTTCCCAATGTGTTACATATGAAGATAAAAAGTATGACGATCGAATCAATAACGATATCAAGAGTTGATCCAGGATAAAAGGATGAGATTCAGATGCACAGAGAATATTTTCACACGCAGAAAATAATAATTGATTCGTTATCGCGGAGCTAATACTCCGATTGAATTCCTATTTAGAACCGGGGACAGCGGGTGAGGACAAAAATGAATAACGGTCGCATAAATCACCGGGTAGGCGTCAAAGTGGCGATAGCACGCATCGAGTGCGAATTTAATCCGATCGAGAGGAACAAAGGGCTTGTTTGGCGCTAGAGTTGGCTTTATGGGGATCTCGCCGGCTGAATAATTTGCCCCTCGTAAATAAACACGCGCAGAGATCAGCACTAACAATGAAAAGTTAGTTCTGTTTTCGGCGCGAGGAGTTTTAAGGTCGCGCGAGGGCGGGCAATTAGCGAGAGCAAACACACTGCCAGCGGTTCCCAAAGATCGTGTGGGTATAACTGTTGGATGTGAGAACCACACTATCCGAGTAGACACAATCATACGTTCTGGAGAGTTGGGCGAATCGATCCTAATCAAATCTTTGCTAGTTTCGCGCGACGCTCACGGCAAACAACTGACGCTCGGTAAAACTTTGCGCTAACCGAATTTCGCTAAATGAAACATTTCCGATGTAATCCGTTCGCGGTGTGTGGAGAAATTTCTCCGGCGAAAAAAAATCCGAGAATTGTAGAATAAAATATATCCTCGAGTATCTTTCGGATTTTCACACGCGAAAACCCGCTTGTCGATAGAATGAAAAAGGATTTATAGACCTTTTTTTCGGTAGCGTGCCGTCGCTGGAAAAAAAAGAGGAAATCCCTTTTTCACACAATTCCGAACACTCGAAATGGTTTTAAAGTAATTGATATAATAAAAAATATCTAACGATTCGACGTTTCGTGTTCTCGGAGTGTTCCACCGTCTCTTTTAGAGGTATCGAAATGTACAAAAGAAATTAGCACGATTGCGTATCTCGACCGGGAACTGATCTGCTTCAGATATAAATAATATGTACTTATGTTAGCTTTGTTACGAAAGCGGTCGAGAATCGGTCGTTTCATATAAACGGTAGGTATACGAACTAGAAGTCAGGAAATTCTTTATTGTTCATTTCCGAGCCACAATAACGGCGAGTGCAATCGTTCTTTAGTGGGTATACATCGGGCTACGACAACCGACTCAGATTTAATTCGAACAATACCAGTTATACATCAGTATGAAGATAAAATCGAGAAAGTACTATTGAATAGATCATAAAAAAATATATACAAAATATTATAAAAACGACCTAGAATTTTTCATTAAAATACTATAAATAAATGAATTGTTTGACGTCTGCAAATAACAGAATACGACTTCAATTTCCAGCAGAACTCGATGAATCATTTTCACCTGTCATCGACATGACAAGCGTCGCACGAAAAATATACAAAGACGTTAAAGGAAGAAGATACGGGTATCCAGAGCGATATAGGAAATTTCCCGCGGTATATAACGAACTCGAGCGATCCTGGGAATCGCGATAAAACCGTCCCTTTTCTTGAAAACAGCCGCGACTGAGTCAAAGCACCGTGAAAAGTTAGATGATTTATCGTATCGTCGGTCGGCCGGGTTGCAGTCGTAATTTGGTGCTGAGATTCTTATTTTTTTCGTGCTCGGAAAGAATAAAAATGACGAGATTTGGGAGTATGCAATAACCGCCGTCGCGGTGGGGAGTGCGATCGTTAATTTAATACGAACGTTCGGCTTTCGTAGTTGTGCGTTGTAGTAACGCAATAAATTTTGTCGTAAAATACCAACATGCTCGTCTGAAGCGCAACATAAACTGAAAACGGCAGAAAAATATATAAAATCGTGCGCTGAAACAAACAAGCGTTTAAATCACACACAAAAGGGTGCACCGGAGTGGAGCGAATCCGAACGTGCGTTTCCAATACGATATTCACAGAAAAAAATGCCGAAATGAAAACATTTTCGATTTTTTTAGGTATGCGTAACGTGTACAAAAATGTACATGAAATTTAATTTTGATAAATGGAAAATAAAGAGATTAATAAAAACAATTTTCAAATCCGATTAAAAATGTTAAAAAAAAAAATTCAAATAATCTCGCGTACCTTAATTAATATATGCCTTTGTAAATTTAATTTTTTAATTACTTAATATATTTCATATTCTTTTATATAACGTCTATTGGGGTATAAAAGACCTTTTCGATACTCTTGGGAGTTAAGACGTTTTTTCTTCATTGCATATACACTACACGGTTGTTAAAGAATACCAACTTTTAAACAGTAGAATATTGGATCCATTGCCGAATTCTACCCTTCATTTAAAAACTGATCACGTCCAACGACATTCATTCCAAAAAAAAATACATACTTTTCGCACACCATCATCACAAAATCGACAACAACCGACCGAGCTTTTGCACTAACGGCTGATCTGCAAACCCTCAAACATACTCCGTTCGTTGTTCCTAGGCCATAAAAAGGGCACAGCTTTCGAATTTAATTCGATAAGGTCGGCGACAAACACGCGGCCCTCAAGGGCCCCGTCTAATGATTGTAAATATTTGATCGACCACGCTCCACGCCGCCCTTTGAAGGCCCAACACTCGAGGGCCGGCTGTCATTTGCCTAATTGCCGATTAGGGCCGGTGTGATTTCTGGCCCCTGTGTCGCTAATTAACTTGTCGCCGGAGGATTCGCGAGGACGAAGACGCAAAAGGAGGGGATTTGTGGTGCTAGGTAGTTGTGGGTGGTGTTTGGGGGATTTAGCGTGTTAGGGGTAAAAAAAAATGTTAAATGTTGATGGAAATGTTTTTTTTTGCGGTGGGCGAAAGTCCGATTAATAAAATTGTACGATTGTCTGTCACATTATTCACTCATTTCGTGCGATAAATAATCCCAGGTACGCCAGGACTATTTATACGATAATCCTCTGACTGGCATTTATAGAATGATTTTTTGAAAAATTTCAAAGAATTTTTTTGTCTGAATAATATTTATATTATAATAATAAAATGAAAACATTTAAATTTATTTGAAAATCAAACAAATTATCGTTTTGTGTAAATAAAAATGACGTAATTTCTATATCACTTTCGGCAATGAAACATAAATTTTGCATTAATTAATACGTTTAAATTTGATGTGTAAAGACGTTAATTATTTAGTTTGCTAAATTTGGTCACTCGAAAAGTAATGCTCTTTTTTTTCTCGAGGACTATTGATTCAATATAAACGAAATTCAAACTCAATAAAGCCACATACATACATTTGTGCCATGTAGGGACTGAAACAACGGTGGCGAATAAACCTTTTTTTTCACGATTGCGTAAAGCTACAAAACTAAATAGAAAATTTTGAAAAAAAATCACATATAATAACAAATATGTGTAGTTTTATTGAACGTATATTTCATGCATGTTGAATTAATAGTTCAAGAAAAAAAAATAAAGAGCATTATTATTTGAGTGACCTGATATAACAAAAAAAAAACAAACACACATCGAACAAAAGCCTTCCGTCAATCTCGAATCATCAAAAAAAGCAAATAACGAAAAAAAAATCCAAAAAAAAACATGCTAATTCCAGACAGCGTCACTTACATCGAAAATCGTCCGAAGCCCTATCGCCGAAAAGGACCACGAGATGAAAAGGATTTTTCCGTCCTTCCGCCATATAGGAGGGGCGAGTTCGAAATTCGCATGCACATACGTAATACGCGGCCTGGGTAAAAATGTAAATCGAAAGTTGTTGTGAGGATGTCGCGTATGACGGACATGGGACCACTGGGTCCCGGGAACACCTCCCGCGGGACTCCCTTGATAGACGGCCGCTGGCCGCATAATCAGTTTAGGTTTCTGATTTTCCAACAGTGGTCTGCGCTTAATTTGAATAAATTTATTCAGTAATCCGGGGCCGAGTCCGCAAACTCCCACTAGTGGACCGGAGAACGTCTCGTATCGACCGGCTACGTTAACTACGCAATGGCAATGTAAATGTAATAATTATCATGAAAATATTATAGCGATTGTTCGGATAGTTTGTTGGGAATGTTTCGTTCTCTCGGCTTGTATTAAGGTGTTATTAGATTTCGAATGTTTCGCTCGTTGGACGGAGTCGGACTGAATAAACGCGTCCCGTTGATAATTATTGTTGAACGGATGAGACAGATCGAATGTTTTTTTTAATATTATTAATCTAACGATAAAAATTCATGGGTTCGTTCGCCAGATAATATATTCATTGGAAATAAAAAATATCACAATCGGTTATATTATATTACGCAAACAAGAAAATATCCAATTAAAAGCAACAATATCGATTATTGTGCAAGAGTAGAAACACTCCTTTGTTAATTTAGAAAAAAACAAATAAATTGTATTAATGGTTATGTCAATAAACGTGCTTTCAATATACATAAAATATACCGAGTGCACGGTTGGAAAAACGATATCGACGTTTCACTGCAAAGGAAGTTAATCGAAGTTTTGCGACTCGGTCGTGTCTCTGTCGCCGTTTACGAAATTCATTTTATTTGATGTGAACAGAAGAGAAGAACACTTCATCAGACAAACGGAACTTAGAAGTTGAAAATGGAAATCGTTTCTTTTTCGAACAACGGAAAGGTACACACTAAATTATATATTTCGAACAGAAACGAGACGTGGTAATCAAACCCTTTCATTCAAAAGTGCATCTATTATTCATGCGGCAAAGACTTAACGATTGTAACAGCGACAAGACAGAATATCAAAAAAGAAGAGTTCTCTCGAACATCTTGATATACCTTGTCTAACTGGGTGCATCAAATATTCAGAGAAAGACAAGGGAAAGATTTGGCAACAAGTTTTGCGGGGCCAACGATGAAAATGCGACGTTGAAAACCTAATAACATTATGTACAATTGCGTAAAATAAAATAAATCAAATCGAGGGAGCCGCAGGGGCGAGGGTGAAATCACAACCTCTGTAATTTAAATCGATCGTGTTAAAAGGGTCGTTTGTCCGCTGAAAATTAGGTCGTTAGCACCATAAATGTTCGAACCTACGGTAAAAACTTCGTTCAAATGGTACCGTGCTACAGTTGTTTGCAAACCCTGTGATTCTGGCAATAAATGTAGAACGAACGAATCTCGGGAATGTTCTCATATATAATCATATTCCATATTTTATTATAAGAGTCTCGAAAGTTTTCCTAATTTTTTCCGAATTCAAATTTTTCTATTTCACATTCAACAAATATTCTATAATATGTACATAATACATATAAGATAATAAAGCGCAGAATGAAAATATTTAAAAAATATACAAAAAACGCCTATGACGATTCGAAACTGATAGTCGAATTGCACAATGAGAAAACTAAATATTTTCCATTCGTAAAAACCGAAGCATTACCATATTCAAATCCGACACGGACGCGACGAGAAAATTCCCGACTCGAAACTGAAAATATGGGACCGTTCTCGCGGAAATTTCGAATTGATCGAACGACGCGCAGATTTCAGCGATCACTTCATTGAGCATGCAAAACTTGACGCGATCAGATCTCGCCAAAGCGAACAATCCCATCGTCGATGAAGAATCGCCTTCGAATCCCCTGAATCGCGTTATCGAGGATCGCAGAACGCCAACAGCGAATATCTGACACATGAGAATCTGCAAGGGCTGTTGTGGATTCCTCGGGTTTACACCGCGGAATGGTCGGGAAGGTAAAAAAAATATTCGCGAAATTAAAGACAACGAGGGGGAATAAAGATGAAAATAAAATCGCTTACAATGGGGAAAAAGGCGAATTGCTGATCGCGCGGGTATCTCAGAATCGGACGAAATTCGATTTTCACGTGGGTACCGGTTACCGTTTCCGATATTTAATTTAATATGTATGAAAAATAAAATGATAGGAGAAGTTGGTGGAAATGTGAAAGGAAAAAAAAATCCAGAATTGGGACGGAAAATAATCTGGCTAACGAAGTATAAAGATTTTAGGTATCTACATTTATTTCGAGCGTATTCGTTCAAATTTTCGTCTATATGAAAATGTTTGTATTGACTCAAAGTGTGATATAATTTTATACGATCGATATGATCGTTAAAAAAACATATGATATAGATTATTTTCGTGCTAATAGGTTAATTTTTATTTTTAGATACAATAGATGGTGCTGCGAAATGAGATTGATACAAATTTATCAATGTTTACATTTTGTACTTCAACGGTATGAATTCTCTTTAAAAAAAAAAATAAATAAATCGAGATGTACTTTTGATTTTTTTTTAATAAGGCCAAAGTTATGATTCGTGTAATTCAAAAGAATTTCGTTTTTTCAGTTTGAAAAAATTGATTTGGATTAAAAGAAGATGACATAGTCACCAAAAAAAAGCTTAAAAAATACGAATGACGAAAATAAAACTGACGTAGACGTAACTCTTACTGAAACATGAAAAAGGGTCATATTTTTTATTTATAACACGAAAATATGTACCATCTCTTTTTCATAAATTTCCCCGACTTGCAAAACCTATCCACCACATAAACCGGGTGACGACTCTATCCACATAATCTACAGAAACGTCACCCAAAACAAACGGAACTTCCCAACCGAAAAACCCCACGTAAACCAACCCGATTATGAAAATAAAGAATCACAGAAACCCACACTGGAAGCACACTATCTATTGCACCGAGATAAGGAAAGTCCAGCGGGTTGACGATTAATTAGTCACGTAAGAGTTGCGACACGTCAACACAGGCAGAACTAATCGCCGGCGATTATGCGCGGGCATTCCTCCGCGTCACGTAAGACGCACCCCTCGCACTCACAAATGAACACAAATATCATATATATCGGATTAAGTGTGTACAGGGTGTCGCGAAAGTGTAGCCGTTTATGTAACGATACGATTTGGTGGAGGAAATTGTCGATTTTTGTTGGATTTTCGGTGTGGATTTTTGTAGCGTCGTTTAATGCAGATGAAAGGAGATGTTTGATAATTCGTATCGTTGAATAGTTTTTGAATTAAAAAAAAACGTAATAATCATCTAATGATTGTGATATGTTAGTTTAATTTTAACGATCTGATTTACTAAACGAATACCATTAAAAGACTAAATAAATACCGGAAATAATTTTATTTTTAAATTTTAATATACAAAAATGACTTTTACAATCAAACAATACAAACATGCTTTTGATATACATTATTAAAAAAATATTTTACATATTAGCATATAGAACGTATTTTAGGAATAAAACCGATTTTTGACACTTTTGAACATCTTATCAGATACGATCTTAATTATTGAAGGACACAAAGAAATTCGACATTGGTATTATACAAATTCTAAACAATATCACGTCGAATTCATAATTCACGAATTGTTAGAGCGCAAACATGATAACCAGTAAATTACGCAAAGCGATAGCGGAATCTGTTTTATGGGGCTATTCTCAGTAAAAATATTCCAAATAAATTTTATTCTTTCGAACAGATACGGATATTGCGGACAACCTGTACGCCCAAAAACGACGGAAAGAAAAAATATTATGTAACGTAAGAAAAGAAAATAAACGACGCACATTTGTCATCTGCGTGGTGGCTCGTCTAATATCGCTAATTGAAACGTATAAGGGAGGGCACACGTATCGCATATGCCCATCGATGTTTTTCATAAATAATATAAAGGTCACTAAATGAGGTCTTCGTTTCATTTTCAGTGATTCATAACTAAATACTATTGTGGTCTATTCTCAAAAAAACTTTGTACCAAAAAAAAACGATGATTAATAATTAATGTAGGTCAAAGAAGTGATTCACAAAATGTTATTTCAAACGTCGAAAAAGTGAATGAAGATAGTGGAAATGATGAATAAAGCATTTCGTAAGAATTTACGTATATCAATTTTGGAATACATATATTAAATATTTCAGTTTCATAATAGTATAGATAAAATATATTCCAAACCAATATATAATTGATTGATTTCGTAAAAATATAATGTTTTTTCTTTAAAAATTTATGGTAAGTAATATTTCGCTGATGATTGAACGGTATACACTGTTTTCATAAAAAAAATACCACTCTTCATTTTCGACTAAATAACTCTATACCGACCATAATTTACCATGAAATTTTTTGTGTTATACAATTTTATGACCGTAGACATCCATTCATCCGTTTAACACTAAAATGAGATAATTTTTATCGGAAACATTTCGGTCATCAAAAAAAAAAAGAAGACGGTGTCGAATTACACTGCAGCACTCTGAGAACACATGTTTGTGATTTATGGATACTTAAATTCATAGGAGATGTTAGCTATTTTTTTTTGCTCTTTTCTGAATGTTTCATCATTTTTTTGTAGATTTCAATAGGATTTAATAAATAAAACAATTTAATAAATTTTAAATGATATTTAATATCTAGTGACTCCACCATTATTTCTAATAACTTCTAAAATTCTTTGTGGCATACTATTATATAAATTTTTTAATTATATTTATATCGATTTCTTTTCTCCAAACATCAGAATATATTTTTTTTAAATCTTTAACGTTGGACGGCTTGAACTTTTGAACTTTTTTTTTCTTTAAAATGGCCCAGAGATGCTCAATGGGATTTAAATCTGGGCTATTACCAGGCCATTTTAAAGAAGTCATTCCCAATTCTTCTTTGTATTTATCGATCTGTAATTAAAATATGATATTAGTTAATGTTTAAATCAATTTTGAAGTAAAAGAAAGATTATTTTTCTTACCGTGTGGGCTCGATGGCATGGTGCAGAATCGTCCTGAAAGATGGGCTCTGCGGTATGTTGCGTCAAATCTTCATACGTCGGAAGAACTTGTTCTAGTATGATGGTTTTATATTTTAATGCATTGACTGAACCATCTACAAAAATAACTGACCCCAATCCATACCCTGTCATGCATCCCCATACCATGACAGATGGGGAAAATTTGACTGTGGGGTGATACAGTTTTCACTGTATCGTTCACCCATCTTCCGACGCACAGACCGCACTCCATCCTTGTTGAAAACATTGAACTTCGACTCATCTGAAAAGATGACTCTATTCCAGTCATTAGAAGTCCAATTTCGGTGTTCTTTGGCCCATTGCAGTCGCGTTTCTTCATTTTCGGGGTCAAAAGTGGCTTTTTTCGCCGAGCGCCGCGAGATGTATCCTTGCTCTATGAGCCTTCTGTGTAGAGTAGTTGTCGAAATTTGGCTTCCAGTTGTAGAAGCAAACTTCTCTTTGATTTCCGACAACGATTGGAAACGGTCGGATCTCAAAATTCTCGTTATTTGACGATCATCCCGGACGCTCGTCGATCGGCCTCTTCCGCTTCCTTTTCTTCGTTCTAACGAGCCACTTTTCCCGGTATTTCCGTAAAAAAAAATTATAATCGAACTATGAGCAAAGCCTACTTTTCGAGATATTTCTCTGTATGACTTGCCTTCTTCAGACAAAGCCACAATTTTCGCCTTTGTCGCAACAGACATTTGTTTATCGTTAGGCATGTTCACTCGTTGGAAGACAAAACGAAACTAACAAAAGCTTTAATAATTTTTGAAAAGGGACGAAACTTAGTCACATGTGTTCGCAATGAAAATAGCATTCAGCGAAAAAAAAATGAACAGAATTTGTACAAAAATGTGGGAAAAAATACGGTTTGAACGCAGTGTCTTAGAGTGGTAGTTTTTTTTATGAAAACAGGTGTATTTTTCGTACAAACATTTCAAAACGTCGATCTAGCTCTTCGTAGAAAATTACAGAATGTCTTATCTTATCGTATTTCAATACAAGCACTCGAGGGACAAAGATATTATAGAACTTTATACATCTTATCAGAGCTCCATGGAGAAAAGTCTGTGGAAGTGGAAATTTATTGGAAGACTTTCGAGGGTCATCGAAACGGTACGAAAATTTCTACACAACGGCCAATTTGAATGTGGCCAATAATCGGCGGGGATTTGATCCTTTCTGCCAGGGTCGAACAAATTGAATCACCCTTAACGGCGGTCAGAACGAACCATCCGTCGATAGTCAAAATATTTGCCCTATCGGAAAACTGTCAATAATTATTCGAAATGGAATTCGCGGTCGAATAGCGGCTACTCGAAATCAGACGATGATGATGGTGAAGAGTTTTTTGATGGAATATTGGATGTACGAAGGTAAAAACGGAAAATAAGGTAAAACACATCGATAAATCGTTAAGCCAACGATTTTATCGGCGGCAAGATAAGCGAACAAAATATGAGAATAGATATGACAAGTATATCAGCAACTGTGTTTATATAACGAATTTAACTTGAATCTACGCCAATCGAGATACAAGGAAACATGAATCATAATAAATGTTCCCGGTTTTTTTCCTACAACCGTTAACATTTCACTAAAATTTCCATTGAAACTCAACGGCAATATTGAAAAAACATTTGCGCTAACAAGGAGACGCTAAGGAAAGTTTCTCCGGTTCGAGCTTAAAACGCGGACAGATTTTTTTTCGCGG
The DNA here is from genome assembly GCA_009617725.1 of Hydropsyche tenuis. Classification (NCBI taxonomy): domain Eukaryota; kingdom Metazoa; phylum Arthropoda; class Insecta; order Trichoptera; family Hydropsychidae; genus Hydropsyche; species Hydropsyche tenuis. Next base: position 166,005 of record VTON01000054.1, read on the forward strand.
CCAGTAACGAATGTTGAAGCGAAAACCGAGAAACAGAAAAAATCTCCGGCCCCAGAACAAGGACGAAAATTTTCGAGACTCCGGATTAAATTGATGTGACAGAAAAACATCTCGCCGGGAGGGAAATTGGGGATACCGAAACTGAGAAAACCCAGTTAACGATAAGGGGCATGCAGACACTTCCCGTCCCTTCCTACGGGAGACGACGTCCTTGTCGGTATAATCCTCCGGTGTCCTCCGGAGGACCGATATCGTAGCGTTAGCCAGCTTCGTCTCGGTTAAATACACCCGGGCAAATGCGGCCTTTCAGCCTCAAACGGGAGATTTCGGACTTATCGATCACTAGTGATTTCCACTTTTTCAGCCTACATTTGCATAAGGAACGGCTAGTTTCGAAAGGCGATAAAGCCGCTCGGTATAATTGTTGGTTATGAAAGTTTTGACTGAAATAAAGTTAGTTTTGAAAAAGATTTACAATCGTCTCGAGAGAGATAAGTTTCTTTTTGAATTTCGTATCATATAGTCGTTTTGAATGAAATATATTTTATTTTTATCAGAAAGTGTCGAAGTAAAGTTCACAAAATTGCCTCCCGATTCGTATCACTACAGTTGGCATAACTTGTGCTGAAACGTGTAACGAGAAAACTATTATCTAGATAGGTATAAGTTAATATTCAAATGCACAATAGATATAGAAATTCAACATCTATTTTTTAATATGAAGTTTGATATTTGCAAATATTGTAAAATTTATATAAATATTCAATATGATAAACGAAAAAGTGCAAACGTCAAATAAATCGATTGCTATTGACCAGAAAACACGTCATACTGATACCGGCATATATTCATACAGTAATACACTTTTAATCTATTATGATAAAGAAAATGAGTAATTTTTCGAACGAAAGTGCTTACAGAAACGTAGCAATTTATAAGAACCGTAGTTTTACAGTTTTCCTCGGAATAAAATGTTTGCTAACAAAACAATGGCTAATAATCACTTGCAAAAAGGTTTCGTGAAGAAGTCTCAGCTGAAATTTTCTTCAAGATTATTAAAATAGTTTCAACATTAAGAAGTTCTAAAATGTAAAAGTTTCCATTGTACTTACAGGTAAATTTGCGTTTTTCAAATTACGACGATTTTCTCGAAAGAATGCAAAACCTCTTTCTATTAGGAGAGATTCGTAAAAACAAGCAAATATTTCAATAAAAAATATACATAAACAAATCAGGTTTTTAACGTTGTACTATTTTACAAACAGTATACATATATAGTAATGGAAGTAAACAGGCTTTTCTTGTATACGCAGAAGAATCGTCATATACGCAAACGAGTTTTTCAAGACGCGGCTCCGTAAGAATTACGATATTGTCGGTTCTGTTTAATTAAAGCCAAGACGACTTTTCCGATAAAACACGTTCTAGATTAATGAAGTGGAAAATCGTTCACTCCGAGACGTCCATCGTTTTGAAATGACTTTTCGAACTTTCGCCGTTAAAGTTTCCGTAAATTATTGGTCACAATCCGCACTTCGAAATTCTTTCGCAGAACCGAACGAAAAAACAATACTACATACATATACGAGCACGCGATAAGAATAAATCTAACTTTTAAAAAGGTAAAACAAGAAAGAAGACAAAGAGATAACTCGAATTGTTTCAGGTTTAGCAGACGCACAGAAAGAGAGAGGCGCACTGGAAACTTTTCATAATAAAGATTGGAATAAAATATTTATGGACGAAAAGGGGCCTAGAACTAGAAAAAAGAGCTCTAGGCGAGGTCCTAAGAGGACGCCAGGATATTATGCGTAACTATAATAGGGATACCTGTAAAACGCATACGCCCTACACACACACATAAAGGCTTCAAAAAAAGGGCCATGTAATAACAAAGCCGGGAAGAAACGACCGTCCTCCAGCGAAGATTGGGTCGCGTGGAAATAGTCGGTCGTGCAAACAACGCGAGGTCCGATCTCGTCCTGTGCTTCGGACCAATTCTGACCCATCGGGGTACGGCCCTTTTTGGCCCTTGTGACTATTTACACTGGATAATTAAATGGGATCCGTCTCCAGGACCGTTGGTGTTTCTGGCGTGCTATCCACGCGCTGTTTGTCTGTTTGTACCGGCTTAACAATTTCTCGATTGCATATAGCTTCGTTTGATCTTTTGTGCGGATTAAAGGTACTCTGAATATTTTATTATGTTCGGTTATTGTTTCTATGAATTAATTATTAAGATTCGGGATGCGGGAAGTTTAGAACTAACCACTAAGTGAATCGGTAACTGTATTTGTTTTTATTAAACCGAAACATTGAAAAAATCTATACAAATTAACGAACTTCTCCACCGTTGCTATAAAAATAAAGTTTATTTAGTGATTATTATTGGGTGCGATTTAACTGTGCATTAAAAAAAGTTGCGCCTTAAAACGAATCACTTGTGCGTTAGAAAAATATACGATGTGCATTATTTCTCGTGCATTAAAGAATCTCGTATCGAGTATTATTTTATTTATAGTGTGCAATAGAAAAAAAATTATGCAGTATAAAGTGAGCATTTAAAAAATATGAAATGTGCAATAGAATGAATAGTTTGTGCATCAAAATGACAATAGGTGGCAACGTCGCCTTTCTCTATAGGCAATACAATACAAATGTCAACTGTCAAAATGTCAACGTTTACATTTGTTTATGTATGACCGGAACGAGAGAACGTTATACATTTTAATAATTTGGTCCATTTTTGAATCAATGTTGATTTTGTTTGAATTCGGTTTGTTGCGAATAGATTCTATTATGAAAGTTGTGAATAATGGTCGTGTGGTTGATATTTTTTGTCCTGGTCACATTTGCGACGTTGCCATTGTTTACTTACATTAATTTTAATGCACGTTTATTTGTTTTAAGGTACAGATATTTTTCCAAAAGCACACATTTAGCACATATTATTTTTATGAATGCACATTCGTTTTATTTAATGCACAATTATGTTTTTTATAAATGCACGTTTAAATCGTTCCCTTTATATTTACTGATTTCAAATTGTGTCGAAAAATAAAACAATACATTAGTACTACTGAAACAAAATGAAAAATTCGAGAATTTAGGATACATTTTTATACCAAGAAAATTCGAAATGTCGAATAACGTTTAACTATAACTAGCGAAAATTGAAAAAAAAATCAACCATTCGCATTCGATCAAAAGAAAAAAAAACCTACAATCATACTCAAATAAATCGTCCGCGAATCGAAACACCCACACGCCCGGAAAACTCGGGATCGTCGCGGAAAATAGTTTCGCCAAAGACATTGATCTATTTGTGCGACAGGTAAACGCGTCTGCGAAACGCCCCGACTGAATTTCAAATGTTCAATCATCTGCTTTCACTTTGTATCCGTTTCCTGCATCAGATCATAATGGGCCGTATGTCAAAAACAATCAATTCGAAGCGGGAGCCGAATACGAAACGACTCCGATACACTATAATGTCGGCGTATTGTGTGTGCGATCGATTATGGACGTGTGTGGGTACGTTTTAAGTGAAAATATGGATCGTTTCGACGGGGATGGGGTGTTTTGGTGAAATATGGTATTTTTGGATTGTTGAATGATTGAAATTTTTATCGATTGCGATTTAAATAAATCCGTGACGAAGCGGTTTATGTCCGAATGGAAATGAAGAGAATTGGAAAATACGGTGGGGTTTTTAGTCGGGAGAAAATTGATTTTCGATATTCGAAAATAGATCTAGCATAAAATAATATTGTATAAAAAGCATGTCGGTGTTTCGAAATCGTATGATTCGTTCTTAAGTCTATTTGTTTTAATTTTATCAGTTCGTAGAAAAATGTTGATAAACTACTGTTAATAATTTTGTCAAGATATAAAATAATATATTCAACGATAAAAATATAAATAGAAATGATAAAAAAATTACCATGTGTTAGAATTCAAGCGCTCTAATTTCTATAATGGAATATTCGGATAAGACTGCGTATTGAAAATCCCAGAAAGCATTTAGGTTTATCCTAAGAGGGAAGTCGCCACTTCACCCGCAATATTTTCATAGACTATTTTAAGTGAATTCCAATTATTAGTTATAAATGTAACACAAATTTCAATGCTATTCATTTAATGAATCATAAGTTTCGAGAAGATTATTGTTACTAACTAAAATCGGTTTCGATATTTGCATAGTAACGACTATACGATTTCGTAAAGAACGAAAAAAAAATACGTTCGAAACAACGTTCGATAGACTGGAACAATTCGGCATAGTGTCGTTGCAGATATACGAATGAAACGATCGAAAAAAAATAGAGTATCCGCGAATCCTTCGAACGAAAAAAAGCGAATTTTCAAAAGCGAAAAACGCACGTAGTTTGAGAGGGATTTCAGTCAGAAGATCGACGCAGACGGACGCGAAATTTGCATAAAGACCGTGATTATATTACGCCTCTCCTCTTTCTCTCCGGGGGCCGAAATAAAAACGGAAAACACGAAAAAAATATGAGAAAATAATAAAAATAAAATAAAAAAACGAACGGAAAAAGTAATTAGGGAATAACTGGGCGAAGGCCATCAGAGGCACGCACAATCGACCGCCGAATTACATCATATTCCGCTGCTGCAGATATGGGGCGACAATAATTTCCTGGGTCGGAGCCGGCGGGGGACGGCCGCAAAATGGATAATTACGCCTCCCGAAGTTGAATTTCGAGGCAAGAAGGAAGAAGCCTAGGGGGTGGTAGCCGGGGGTCCTTTGTGCGCTCCTTGACCGGCCTTTGTCTCGGAAAGTGAATTAACTGCCGGCTAAATCGGAGGCCAAGGTTTAAACGGACGGCTTTGCTCCTCCGCTGCTTGGAGTTCGGCATGAATAATGAGGGCGGACGCCGAATGTCGCAGAGTCGTCATCTTTTGCGAATTGTCAACGTGGACGTGGTTCGATCATTGAAACGAAGAAACGAAGATGAGGGATGCATCGCTGCGGGTTTCTATGCGAAGTTTCGACGTGTTTCAGAAATGCTCGATTTTTATTTAAAAATGTATAATATAAGATTCGGTGATGTTATGTTCTTTTAAAAGAAGAAATAATGTTTTGAAACTTTCAATATGTGTAATGCATAAACCCGAGACCGAAGTACTTACACGAAAAGTCCCGTTTCAACAGCAGTGGATTAACCTATATTCTGCTACACGAAACTACTTAAAGGATTTTGCTATTATAATGACGAAACGTACACGCCCATTTTTCGCAAAGTCACGATTCATTATCACAGAACAAATCCTTCCAAAAATTCATAAAAAATCCACCTAATTTCACTAAACTCCATCAATATAAAAAAAAACCTCACGAAACTACGCTCGCATAATTTCCTCGGAGGTGAGCGCCGTTTTTCATTTCGGCGCAAAATTTCTGATACGCGCGCGCGCCGCTTTCGTTACATAAGTGAATTTCGCGTAAAATAACTGGCTCATCAATCAACAATAAAACGCCTTCCCCCACAATCCGGGGGGCGTAGGGGGGTCGAAATTGAGGCGGTGGATGTTTTGAGTGATTGCCCCACGGCGCAGCCAGCGTAATTCAAAACGCGCGCGAAATATAGGCGACCGGCCGACCACTTTGCGCACTCGCGCCAACAATGGCCCGCGAAATTAAAAGAGGGGCCATAAAGACGCGGCGGGTTTATGCAAATTGTTACCTTATAATTACAGACGGGACACGGAAAGTTATTGCGCTCAAAGAGAGCGCGCTAAGTGGCGTAATTACTCCGCGGGCCGCGTCACCTTTTCTCTCTCGCGGAGTCGTCATCGTCGTCGAGTTATCTGTCGCCGAGAAATGGACCGTAAACGAAACACTTTCGCGGTTCGAGATATCGCCATCCGAGGGAAATTCGGAAGCGACAAAGAAGAGTGTTCAAAATCAACAGCGAGATGCGGTCGAGTTCTGTATAAATTTTGATGGGGCTCGAGTCGTTTGCGAAGTTTCCGCGCGGGTTTCGGTTGTGACGTTTATGACTTGTAGTATATGCGATGCGAAAAGATGAAAAAAAAAATTATTTACTAAGATTTGCATTACCGGTTAACCGGTAAAAAGTCAAAAACGTTATCAAACTTACCATCGGTAATTATTGGTAAATTTACTGGCAAGTATCGAAAACGATTTTATCGCGAATTAAGGACAGATATAGGCATATTATAATGAAAGATTATTGTGAAAAAAAATTTGAAAGGGCGCTTTTATGAGTGTGAGGGCGCCACAATGGTTTTAATAACCTGGGGGGTGTGGGGGTGTGTGGTAATCATTTATTTTAGTTTCAGCATTGAAAGCCACATAAAAAATATATGTATGGATTTATATGACATTATTCATCTATAACGTGATCGGAAATGTGTAGATCTCAATCAAGGCTAATTACTGTTTTTAGTAAAGGTAGCCATATTCAATTATACTTTTATCATCTAATCTACATACATTTATTTTTTTTATTTACCGGTAAGTAACCTGTAATGGAAAAATGACTTACCGTTTACCGGTAATTGAAATTTGATGCTAAATTGCAAACCCTAATACATACGGAATGGTTTTTCGAAATTATTAAATGAATTTGTTATTACAACAATTTAAAGAAGACGAAATATTTTATACTAGAAATTGATCTAATAAAAATCATTGTGAAAAACTTGTCTGTAAAGTTTTGCAAAACGCAAATTTCGGTCGACAAGACGAATGGCCGTTCAAAATTATTACGTTTCACAAATGGCACAGTGATAAAAATGAAATATCACTAAATGAAAATTTCTACTATTAATTTTAAAAAAATACGTAGAATTCGTAATCACAATTGACAATATTGATCTGATAATGCGATATCAATTTATCCAAATTAAATATAATTTATAGACCATTTCATTTGAAATTAATTAACGATTCGAATTGATTCAAATCTACGAAGTATATAATAAATCATTACCAATTTCAAACAAAATTAGTCATTTATAATGAAGAAACTAAAAATTTTAAAAAATCGAAAAATGCATACCAAAGAAAACGATATACATCCGCGTCTAATATGGAAAATAATATCTATACTTGGCAAGAGAAATGTTACGAATTCTCGAGCTCGCGAAGAGATACGAGCCTTCACCTAAGGATACTCGTGATTGAATAAATTTGCTTATAAAGTAGGCCGAAGATTACACGTAAACACATAAAACAGACTTCGCATGTACGTGTTTCCATGTATGGGCGAATATATGTACGTATGACTATGCTGATGGTAAATCTTAAATGAGTTATTGATAGACGTTGATTGAAGGTCGGCTGAGCAAAGTCGTCAAGTGATGTGAAACCAGGTATAAAATGGATGCGAAGTAATTATCAAATGGAGATACAATATAGGGAGGAAACTATGTAAGTTTCGGAAGAACTTATCGATTCAAATTTGATATTTATTTTAGAATGTTGCGTAGGAAGTGATCGATAAACTATAATATTATATTTTGTTCTCAAATTAATGTATGAAGGAAGCGATCCGTAAAATATGCTGGTATACAATAATGCTGTGTTTCTCAAGCCGCGAGTATCATAATAAATACAGTTTTAAAGATATTCTTACGTGCATATAACAAAAACAAAATTATGAAATGTCACAAAATTAACCGAATATCCTCATAATGTCAAGTATGATACTATCTCGATCATGAGTACTTTACTATATAAAACACAAAGGATCTGATAAAATCTATGTATAGATAAGACACAGTCGCGAGTTTTGAAGTTAAATTTTAAAATAAAAATTGTACAAATAGCTTCATTTTGAACAAATATTGAGAAACTTTAAAGTAAATGTATTCTTTGTGAGTCGCTTACGGCTCTAGCGAACTGTGGGAACTGAAACTTCTTACGTGCAGGTGCAACCATCACCTGAGGCAGAGGACCCTATCTTTTTTTATCCTTTTTATTATATCTTTAACCGCACTAGACAAGTTAACGAGTTAACACAATGTAGATTACTATATTGTGCATGATATTCCTGTCTATTTTACGTCCCATCATACGCATGCTTACATAACTCACAAGAAATTCAATAACTCCTTTATTTCAGATATAAAATTTTCAAGTAGTAATACAGCTGACTGATTACAATTCTTATCGATCAGAAATACTTCAAGCAACTACTAATTACAGATAATTGGTAGTAAAACAATCATAAAATGGATACGCTACTTCGACCGCATGTCGTCGTACAATCAATAATATTACACAATGAAATATCAATGCATATTTAATTCTACAGCACTATAGTATTTGTTAAGCGAAAAATTATTCAATCGAGAATAATTTCCGAAACTCATTCATTTGTGCACAACAAAATTAAAAAAAGTGTAACATAAAGGGTCGTCGTTCAAAAAGCAGCAGTGACTCACATCCGGAGCTACAGGTAAAGGTAACGCATTAAATTTGAGCTTGGATGCCGCATTTTTTTTGTAGCGTTGAATTTGCACGAAGCAGATGGTCGGTAGGTGTAGGTTGAAGGTGGATTTTCCTTATTCTAAATCGGCAAAAAATCAACTTTGTAGATCGACAAAGATAGCAGGGAATGCACATTTCTAAAAAACGATTAGATGCGAGTCGTGAGTCGGAGACTAATCGAAGACCGCTTCATGGTCGATAGAGCAATTGAAAACGAAGCAGAGCTCGGTTTCTTGTAATAAATATCGCATTATATGTTTAGCGGAATAGAATCGGAAGACATAAAGTAACCTTTATTGTCATTATTTCATATCATGATACCGTGATTCATCGAATATTTACTCACACCAAAGTGAGGCTGTGGTCGAGATGAATCACTGACTTCTTGACGTTGAGTCAGAAATTCCTCGGTATGAAATCCGGCTCTCGAAAAGTACCAAGCGTTCGATAAATCACCAAAATATAAAAGCTTCCCAAAACCGATACCGATCTTAATGACTATGAACTATTGCGTCAAGCGCACTTATCCTACCGGTATTACGAGATCCAAACTGCGAGCACGCAATTAAAACATTTCAACATTAAATTATTATGATACAATACACAATCCTTTTCCAATACCATCCCTTGCCAAATCGCAATAACGTCGATCGGCTCAATATACACAAAATAAATTGTATCCAAACATACGTATTGCCTTCGAACACGCATACCCGAAAAATCCGAACAACCCCAAAAAATCGATGGCTAATTAAGGCGCAGAGTCAACAGAGCGATACCCATGCCATGTTAAAACACCACACATAATACGCGGACAATATCCGGAGTTGAAATCGTAACGTACACAGAGAGAAGGCGAGCGTTGCGAATTTATCGCTCGTACAAGAGCCGCGTGTTCTATTTGGCTGCGTTAGGGGTTCAGAGGTGAAGTGGAACGGCCAGGGGTAACGAAGGCCGGGTCGCACAAACATAATACATATATTATACGCTGGGTATGTGTGGAAGTCGAGGTAGTGGGTGACTCGACTGAAACTAATGCGGTCGACTGACTGCACTCGACGTGGTCAAACAACGCGCGTACGTGTGAGAGCCTCTCTCCGAGGCGGGTGTGGTTCTCAATCATTTTTTGAATATTTCGAATGAAGGGATTTTCGATTAATGGGGCTGTGGAGTGAGGATTGTTGGGGAGTAAGAGCGAGCGAATCGATTCGCGAAAGTGACTGCTTCTGTTTGTTCGATGCATGATTCATGAGTTTGCGTCTTTTAGCATGTTTGCGTTAAACGTGTTTGTTGATAAAATTCAAGTGAAATCGCGTTATAAATGATGATAAATACAACTGACATTGAATACAAGCCAAATAAATACGATTGAGGTGTAATCGATCAATAATTAAAATGTATACATACTCCGGAAAGACGGTTTGATATTCTATGAATTGGTTGGAGTTGAAATTACCTGAAACAATAAAAAACATCATTAGAAAACATCGTGATATTGAATTTAGGATCGATAAATCAATCGTATACTACACATATTTAGGGCGGGGTCGAAAAGCAAATGTTCCACTAATCTGTGATAAGATAAGATAAGTTAACACGATTAGTAGAAGACGACTTATCGTTCACTGAAATATTGCGTTAGTCACATTCATTTATCGGAAAAAAACAAAATAAATCATGGAAAATAGGGAATTTCCTTGCAATATTCTTAAAAGTATTTATCGATTTATAACGGAAATTCATAAAATACTATTGAAATATCAATGTGTCTTTTATATAAGTGATATAAAAAAAAAACACAAGATAAATATACCAATACAGTGGTGTAAAACATAAGTGGACCCAAAGTAGTAGAGATGAGTATAACACTGACAAGGCGAAGGAAACACAAATTTCCCGTTTTCCTGGTAGTGAAAGAAAAGCGTCTTTCCGCAAAAGTAAATGAGGTCAAGGCTGCAAAGCTTTTTCTCAATTTTTGGCTGTGGTTCTTTATACGCAAAGCAATTTTAGTCAAATAATTTGCAAAATCTATTGACTGAATTTCCGGCTGCGAAAATTTAAAAACGGCCTCTTTATCATATGATATTAAAACGTTAACGAAACTTTTTCTATTACATAAAATTAATGTTCGAAAATTTTAAGTAAAAACGTTCAAATATCTACACAAAGATAACTGAAAAAAAATATTAAATGCGTCCCTGACCTCACCACATACGCCCAAATTGAACCCACGACCCCAACACAATGCACAGCCGACTCCAAGATCGTAATTAATAAATTTTAATTTTAATCAAAGCGAATTCGAACGAAATACAGAAAACTCAATAAAAAAAACCAGATCGCGCAACAATGCTGTGAAAATGAAACAATTTCGCGCGGCGCACACACGCATTCATAAAAATCGCGATCTTATTAAAAAGCCTTAATGGTCCCATTGTTCTGAAATTTCAGAAACGAAAGGAGTGCGAACGTGTGCGAATATTCTCTCCACAAAACACCTAGACGAAGTACGTAATATTATATTAGCAAGCTGCGGTCATCCGCCTACTCCAAGGTCTGCGCACTTAAGGAGTTCACGTATGATACAAGACAGGCGTGCTCAATTCGAAGCACACACAAAACACGAATAAATTTGCACGAGCAATTTCCGCGGGAGAATTACGCGAATTGTGATTCCGACGGCGTAAGTTGTTAAATCGGTTATTAGAAAAGTTTTTGAACCGTCGTGCGCAGATTTGTGTGTAATGCTATCGCAATGTGTTGACAATAAATAATTAATGTGTGTTTATTGTTGTGTCGGTTGTAAATAGAACGATTGATAACTCCTGGCGGTAATAACCGATAAGTGACCGGTGTTACATTGGTCGTCTGAAAATACAGAAATAGAGCGGGGATATTTGAGACTTTGATGAAATTTCTCTTCTTTTTGTGCTCTATTTCGAACCGATAAAACAGCGACGTGTTCGAAACAAGATTTCCAAATATATTTTGCTGAAAAACTATTTTCTTATAAAACTTTATATCCGCGGACGACACAAAGTGACTATCTTTCGTAAAATGAATTATTCAATAGAAATATTCATTTTCGCCTCGTTCGAAGCGTAAAAATGGAGAAGTTCTTTTAGAATCATCATAAACGGAGTTTTAAGGCACTGTAAAACAAAGAACCAGTTTCAGTGGAAGCTGGTTTACTAAGAGCAGTTGCAATCTGGCGCAACCCAGACCTGGCCGCGGTGCCAACGCAACTGTTAAATGTTACGAATACGAGGAAGTTTCAATAAGTTAGCATACAAAGGATCATATATCACATAAAATTATTAATAAAATGAGATAAATCGACGTTAATGCACCATTATCTTTTATACGTAATGTGTAATTTTGATGATTCCGGATATCTATTCTTCATCGATTTTTCCACTTGGGATAATTAGATACTAAAATCTCCTACTATATTTTATTATTATATAAATTTTCTCGTTTATACGACGATATAAAACAGCTATAACCGACTACCAACTCATCCGGGAAAAATTTTCTGTTTACTTTCCGAAGCACCTTAGCTATTTCTTCGCCGAATAAACGCTTCTTTGAACCGTCTTGGAAATCGAAACCACATCAAAACATTAAATCCGGAAGGCACCGGGATGATCGACATTCCTCATCGTCGAATTAGTAGCGTGCAGAAGAACAATGGAGCGTGTTTTCTTCGTTTGTTCAACGAGTTTCGGCGGCTCGGTTGGCAAAGTCAACTTTTCGATTGAAATCGCAACCTTCAATTCAAACATTTATAACCGTTTTCGGTTATTATCAAAAAGAAGCATTTACATAGAGAGCGAGAGCGTATAACAATTCGAACAATGGTAAAGTTGGGTGGATAACGGGCATTCCGGCCAACTGACGATACAACTTTGCCGAAAAGGTCCTCGATACGTATACTTACATGCAAATCGTATACGGAAAATTTGTTTTATAAAATAATATAAACTATAGTGTGTGTGGGATGCGAGGTCGATATTTATATATGGACAAAACGGAAAGATACACGTTGGAAATAGAATAAAATTCGAAAAACGAACCAAACGAAACGCCAGCTCTTAATTTATGATCCGAGATACTTTTATTATTAAGGTTACATGAGATACGCAACCGGTAGTCAAAATATTTTATTACCAGCAGAATTGACTTTTACGAAACATAAACTTCTCAATTGCTATCAAGCGTGTTTTTCTTTTGATCAACATATTCACAATATTAAGATCGTGCGCATTCCCGAACTCTATTTGAATATTACATAATACTCTCGCCGATAACATACAATACAAAGTATCGATAACTCCGAGCGATTTCGCGACAAAGGAAAACGTACTTTTAAACATCGAACCTTCGAACACATCCCAAAAACTGCAAACACAGCAAACGGAGCAAGTTCACAAACCTCTGACGTATTAAATTGAATTACTCGCGTCTTAAGCATGTGTGTGACTAATGCACATTTCAACTCCGGCAGCTCGGCATAAAATTCGCCCGTAGCTCGGCAAATTTACTCAAACACAACCGACCCGACAGAGAAGGAGGGCATGTTTGTCGGAGTGGTACGCGGTATTATATATTTTGCCAGGGAATAGTTGTCGCCAGTTATTCGCCCCCGCCGTATGGCCTCTGTCTGCCATTGTTGGCGGGATCCTGAGCTGATGAGGGAGGCGAAGGCGCACAAAGCCCACAAGCGTCAAGTTATGTTACCAGCAATTTTACACGCGAGAGATAATATCTTCAGAGTATCGGAATGCGGAATCCGGCCTCTAATGAAATTCTCCCTTTTCGCTCGAGTGCGTGTGTGTGTGGCTGCGAGTGTGTTTGTTGTCCCTTCGACCCGTTCACCTGCTCCGGGCCGATGTTGTAAAACGCGAAATTCTTTTGGTCGTTTACGAAAATATCGCAGCTAATTTACCTGGGGCAGCTGCAAAGTGTACAAGTCTTGAGGAAATTTTAGCAGGGTTTATGCGTTATAAAAATATAAATCTTGGGCAATTACCGATACAGAAGCATCACGTAATGAACCTAGGTACACGATCAGGTAAGCCCCGTATCGATTTGCTTTTATTGTATCGCAATAAGAGTAGAGGTAGACCATCGAGCCAAAGAATAGACCCAAGAGCAGCTGCCGGTGTTCCTGTTTAGCTGCCGTTCGGAAAGATGATTCCTTTTTTTATATTATATCTCGAAATTATTGCCTCTTACCTGTTCGAAGGACTAGCCCACCGAAACAAAAAATGAATAATAAACTCGAGTGTCAGACGAAATTGTTTTTCTTTGTTATCGCCTCGACTAAAAAATATATACGAAAAACATATTTCCATCAAAAGCAACGTCGATCGAAAAATTCATTCGGCGTACAAGCGGAACATAGTGAAAAGCCAAATTCGAAATACGAAAATTGCGCAACACACGAGTAGCATTTCGATAAATAACATGCGAAAAAACCACCTATAGATTTGACGCGAAAAAAATTAACATACACACGTAAACTCGAAAAAAAAGAGGAAAAGACCGTAAATAAGGCGAGCAGATGCCATAGGAAAGTCGTTTTAAGAGCACTTGAGCATATCTGGATTCTATTACACCGCAACACGGGGAAGATAAAGTGCAACGAAGCGCACGCTGCCATTTCGCTATCTGAGCCGAACACGTTCCCGGCAAACAATATTTCAATTTGTGTATTATGTTAAAACCCGATCGCGGCTAATGATTGCTCCATTGATTTTACGAGCGAAATGTTACGTTCCGGAATGGAAAAAATCGCCATCGATCGTGGGGTGTTTAATTCGCCTCGAATTATATCCAGCATGAAAGTTTTATCATTTTTCACGGTCGTCAGCTGTATTCTATTGAGCGGACGGAATGAAAATTTGAAAAATTATTTATGATGGGGTTGCGTGCGTTTCGAGATAGTTTCGACATCGATTACCGTATAAAAAGTATCGCCAGCATTATAAAAAATGAATATAAGAATATGGTAGTTGAATGTAGATAGATGTTGCGTTAAGATAATAATTGTGTAAAGTACAATTCACGATGTAATTATATTTAATTGGCGTAGTGTTATGGATGTTGGGTGACTATCTGATAATTCAATCTCGGAAAATAATATTACGTGAAAAAAAATTATATATATACTTCAGATGTTTTTGGAATATGCTTTCAGCGGTTAGCCGTATTATCTAGCCAAAGAAGAAACAAAAATAAAACGTTCAACGCCTCATTGGGTTGACAGAAATAACATAAATATTAAGCTGACACAGGATTTGACAATAAGTACACAGATAATTATTTAAAATATATACGAGATAAACGAGATTGAATAAATGTGGTGAAAGATATATTTCATAGATAATCATTAAAAAAAAATGAAGGGCTATGAAAAAGAATTTACGAAACCTATTTCAGAAAATATTCTAAAACTATTCTATCGGAATTCGTTTATTTTACGAGATGTTGACTATAAAGGAATACTTACATATAAAAAAAATCGAACCTGAAGATTATGCAAAGAAAGGATGAAGACGGTTATCCCGATGGCATCAGAAAAAAAAACTACTATAAAAAGATATCAGATTTATACCGCCGTTATACCCAACTAAGCATATTGCGCTATACTCATATGCGAACCCCGTATAGTGTCCAGTTACACAATTTAACAACGTTTTTAGTAGCACCACATAAATATATAATTTGATATAAACCATAAAAATAAATAGAGTTTGCTTTATTTTTCGTTGTATTCAATGCACTTATCCTATCCTATCAACAATCGAAGTTAAGTGAATATTACCTATATATGAGTAGCCTATTTACAAAGCCACCCTGGATCGGTTTTCATTTTTTGATGGATTCTTGTTCTACACGAGAAGCCCGATCTGGTTATGTATCGCTTGCTTAACAAAGTTGATGAAAACCGTATGAAAACGATGATCAGCTCAAAAAAGAAAAATTGCAATACAAAAAATCAGCTGTCGTGAAAAATTTTGTAAAGTGGCTTAAGCCGTTTTTGTAAATAGGCTACTCATATGATATATTCAAATTATTGAAAATCAAATTTTCATTCCGAAATTTAAGCACAATAAATCATCAATATCTCCAACATTCGACAACAGACAAAAGTGTCACACGACCTAACGGGGCACAAATCCCAAAAACACGATCCTGTCCATCCACAGCACACAAACAACGGACCGAATCAACGAACAAAACCATCGTTCTCGAAACGACCATCATCCTTTTCCCAGAAGAAAACGCGAGCAACGCAAGCCTTCAGTGTTCTGTCGAATTATTGCGGTCGTCAATTCGCGCTCGGCGGCCTCCGCTCGTTCATTGTTCGCATGCAAAACGACCGTTTACACACCCGGTGTTGATAATTTTCGCCGATCATCGTCTCGAACGTGCTGACTGCGCTGACGATAATGATGGCGGCGCTAATGATGATGGCGATGGCACAACTCGGAATTCGCAGCGCGCAAATGAGCTTAGTCGCGTTTCGAATGTTATATATCGAAAAAATGATCGGTTGTGTCGCGTTTTGAAAGCGAACGCGATTTAAGTTTTTGATGTACGGATTAGGGTTTGCAAGTTACCGTCAAATTTCAGTTATCGGTAAACGGTAAATTATTTTTCCCATTACCGGTTTACTGATTACTTACCGGTAAATAAAAAAAAATAGACGTATGTAGATTAGATGATAAAAGTATAACTGTATATGGTTACTTTTACTAAAAACAGTATCTTTGATTGAGACCTAAATATTTTCAAACACGTTATAGATCAGGCTTGTCCAAAATTTCAGTATGCGGGGGCCACTTGCAAATTTCAAATCTCAAAATTTTAATTGTTGTAAATTCGAAACGTAATAAGTATTAAAATATTGGTAAAGTTATTTATTTCCATTATAAAACTATTTCGATGAGTACATTTTGGAATAAATTCAGTTTGTTATGTTTATTTTTGTGTGAAAAGTGGGGGCCACTTTGGCACTGTGGTGGCCCTTTGGACAAGCCTGTTATAGATGAATGTCATATAAATCAATACATATATTTTATATATGACTTTCAGTGATGAAACTAAAATAAATGATTACCACCCCCCTCCCCAGGTATACAAAACTATAGTGGCGTCCCTCACACTCTTCTCTAAATGTTTTTCGCAAAAATTTTGCGTTATAATCTGTCCTGAATTCGCGATAAAATCGTTTTCGGTAATTGCCGGTAAATTTCCCAATTTACCTGTAATTACCGATGGTACATTTTTTTGCTATTTACCGGTGAACTGGTTAACCGGTAATGCAAGCCCTAGTACGGATCGAATCGGCGGAATCGTTAATTCGCGTTCGATTTGCGGCACGTTTTTGAATCGCGCCGCTGAAAGGTTCTCTCCGATCACAAAAGATGAGGAACGCGGGTAACCCAAGAACAAAAGTCTCCATTGTGATTTACTGTAACCCGATATAACTACCGGCATGATTTTCCCGATGCCCTTATAGCTTTGGCCATTCATTGCGATTATTCCCTCTTACCAATGCGCGTTCGCCCTTCTTTTATATCCTTTGTATGTGGCGGCCGACATTGTAATATGTATAATGTAGTTAAATAATAATCAACAACGCATTTGGTTCGATTCGTTCTTAAATTTTTTTTTCGTTTTTTGGCAAGTACGAGGATCTCTTTCTTTGTTTTTTTTCGGAATGTAACGAGTCCAGTTAAAATAGGCGAAGTAGAAGAGCGCTCGTGCGAATCCGACGCCCTTTTGATTTATTTCCGCCTCGGATGGTTATAATTTGGCTTTCGTTTATGTGTGCTATATGTGAATACAGAGCCACACGAGTGTGTATTATTGTGTTTTATTTCCGCCTGCTGGTTTTAGGACAGTGTTCGTTAATGTAATTATGCCCGCGAGAATCGCCCTGAGTTAAAATCTGGGACGAATATAAAACAAAATTTGGTGAAAAAACATACATTTTGTGACTTCAACATTAACCTTGTGTGTTTTTATATGTTTAGGAAACAAGATTGATCTATAGATATATTAAGCCAAGGACTTCTGTTGATACCAAATATGGGGGTTGCAATTTGTTGAAAGTATGAAGGCGTGTTTATTACAGCTATTGAAATATTTTTTATGAAATTAAAACATTAATTAAATAAATTTAATAGATCCAAATAATTCAATTCGGGAATTATATTTTTTCAGGAAATAATCGAATTTTTTTTCTATGGCACCTAATTATTTCGCAGTAAAACAGTTCATACTCGTGTTAGCACTCGATACCTTTCACATACGTATGAAAGGTACAGAGTCAATATTTTTTTCTTGACGCATGTATAACTAGATTACGCGTATCAGTCACTTTAGCAGTTAACATTCGTAGTAATGACAACGTCCGGAGCAGTGAGCCCTTTATCGGTTGAACACAACTTTTGTGATTTACTGCGGAAAATGACCCCCGTAAAAATACACTTGCCTTCGCCCGTGTATATTTTTTATCTTGATGACATCATTAGGAAGAGCGGAGTGGTCTCTTTTTTATTGTTCTTTTCGTTATTGCGAGTGGTTTTCGTGGTGCACGCCTCCGGTACGTTACTGGACGCCTAAGTACATATTCATAATTTTATTCGATTTTTTTCCTTTATTATGTTCTCGTTTGTTGCTTGAATATTTAATGCATTATCAACGTACACTTTTAGAAATTATATTAATATACTAATGCCTTCCTAAAATACGAAAATCTTTATCGTTGCTTTTTAATATCAAAATTTAAAAAAAATAATTAAGGTAAAAAGCAAGCGTTTCATTTAACATTATTTATAAAGTATGATATAAAAAACAGACAATAGAATGTTTTTGAAAAATAATATTACAATACATTATGATGAATAAATAAAGCGCTAAGTATCCCTTTCAGAACTACACAAATGGGAAGTTGAAAAAAAACCAATTGAATAACTCAATAAAAAATACTCCCTTGAATACAATCGACGCAAAATTAGTTCGAAAATATGTTTCCGAACAATCTAAATTTATTGAAAAGTCATAATAATAACAATTTATCAATTGCCTATGAATAAGTCATCAAATTTCGTCAGATATTAAAAGCGCCCGGTGCGCCTTTGTTCTTTGCAAAAATGCATCGTCGGCCGACTTTAGCGATCGTTCAAAAGTTCCTCCGTTTTCTCTTTTCGCAATTTCCTCGGCCCGTTTTAAGCTTTGGCGATTTATGCGCCGTTTGACAGTCTGAGGGGAGGTCTTTGTCACAATTTTCCCATCCCCACGTTTTCATCTCTGACCTCTTTATTTTACCCTTTTCGCCGGAGCAAAAGTGTGAATTTGTAAACTAACCCTGAGTGTATTAATTTCCTACTACGAAATTCCGCACAGCGAAAATTAATTATTGTTTCTGAAGAGCCGTTTCGTTTTGTATAATCGTGCGTGTATGAGTTATGTTCGTACGCGCGAATTTGTCACGCCGTGTGTCAAAATTTAATCAAATATTATATATCCCGAGAAACTAAAATTCGATTCGATCATTTTTTTTTATTTAGCAAAATCAAAATGATCGAGTTTCAAAGAAGTTTCTTATTAAAGAATTAATAATTCAATGCGTGTGATTCTTCAATGGCTTACAATTAGTTATATCGAGCATACTGAATTTGGAGTTAGTTTTCGGATCGGTGATCGTTTAGTAAATATGGTTTTAGAATTAAGCTCTTTGAGAGGTACTTGAAAGTGGATGATATAAAACTGTTTATGATGATGAACTCTAAAATAGATTAATTTAAATCGTCCAAAGACCCAATCTTCTTTTTATACAGAGGATACGTTCCAGAGACTAGCGTGTAAAATATATGGTGACCATATAAAAATTGGAAATAGGTTCCGTTAGTATATTTGGATGGAACTTCAATTCAAATAATACTTTGTAAAAAATTTGTAATGTGGAAAAATTCTGCCATTTGAAATCATCAAAAAACATCGAATTTTTTTCTTTAATAACTATAATTGTATACTGGCCTGCACCGAATTTTACCATTGTGACATAAAAATAAATATTTTCTATTGTGTTAAAATAAAAAAAAGTGTAAAAAAAATAATCGGTTATTTTTCGTTGAACCGAGTTATTTCGGAACCGTATAAAAAGAGAATTGGGTGTACGTCCCGAATAAAAAAACAGATTCGAATACGAAAACGGGAAGTAAAAGCAAAACTGGCCAAATGGTATCAAAACTACATGAAATTATGTGACACTGAACACAATCAGTATTTAAAAGAAAATCCTGAGATACTTAAAAAAATGTATTTAAAAATCACAAAATTTCTGACAGTGCCAAAGAAATCTCGCCATATCCCGAAAAATAAAATGCATACGATAAAAC
This sequence comes from Hydropsyche tenuis, assembly GCA_009617725.1. Lineage (NCBI taxonomy): Eukaryota > Metazoa > Arthropoda > Insecta > Trichoptera > Hydropsychidae > Hydropsyche > Hydropsyche tenuis. Next base: position 185,904 of record VTON01000054.1, read on the forward strand.
CGACGACCTCGCTTCAAACGTAAAACCTACAAAAGCGGTTCAAACACAAAAAAAAATTCAAAACTCCCACCCATCGAACGGGATGATTAGTCGATGATATGTAGGTGAACCGTGATCTGCTCGCGAGGGGATAACGGGTACGCGTTACCCGTGCGCACTTTCCGTGTCCCTCAGGCCTCGTAAAACCCCCGCGGGGCGAAAGTGCGAATTACGCCTTTACGATATACTTAAAAAGGTTACATCGCCAAAGTGACGGAAAAACGTGTAAAAAGTGTCGTCTTCTTCCATTCCGCCCGCCGAGCGCACATCCACCCACGTCCTCACGTCCGCGGGCTTATTTACGGGCCGCGTGCGAATACCCCATATATATATATGTATCGTATAGTGTGCCCGGGATGTACATATTTATTATGGGGCGAGTGGGATGTCTTCTCGAAGACGGCTCAATCACCGGGCGATGGTGAATTTACGAGCTTTCGCCTCCGAAGTGATTGCGGAGTTAACGCATGCCGATGTCGCGCGACAAATCTGTCGGAAAAACCCTTCGGTTTAATGCCGTGGTGTGGGATATGGATATAAAAATATATGCCCATTGACACCTTTTACGAAGAGGTTTTCGCTTGTTATACGTGTTTCGCTTTATGTTCGGCGACGGCGGAGAGCTCGGCGCCGAAACTGGGAACGTCGCGTTTACATTTATCGAGAAATTTACATTTATTATAATATCAAAACTGTCGCAATGGACAGCTCTTGGAGGGGGTGTGCCGAAAGCAGGAACAGTGGATTGTTATGAATGGACATCGTTTGTCATTTCCACTGTCTTTGGTTCGTGTTGTATGAAGGTTTGAACGCAAGTATAATTTTGAATATGTAGATCTAAAAAAAATAAATTGTTAGAAAAAATTTTGATGGTTATTATTCAAAAATCGAGAAATGATATAATAGTATCAAAAGGGGGCGTATTGATAAAGGTTAAATTTAAAAAAAGATCGAAAATTATCAAAATCTTGCAGGATCCTGATAGATCAATGCTCATAAATTTTTATTAAATACCAAATAAAAATTAATAAAAGTTAATATAAAAGTTAAAAAAAAAACTAAAGTAAAATCTAATATAAAAACAATTAAATTCATCAGTGTCCTTATTAGGTCACGATAAAATGCCAACTAGTTTATTTACCAAAATAGAAATTTGTAAATAGAGATAAATATTTTACGACACCTTTCCAATATTCAAATCCAAACCAATCAAACATTGAACCAAATGAAAACAGAATACATTAAACTAACCTTTATGCCTTTTTATAGAAATCCCAATTCAAAAAAGACATGCATTATACAACAAATTAGCCATAAAATTTTATTGTTTTCACAAAACCCGCCGTATATTTTCAAACGAAATATTCGTTACTCCGAAAACATATCGCTTTTCATCCAACAATCAAACACATCAAAACGCAAATAAATCGGCCGACATACACCGACCTCCCAATTAAAACTCCCCGCAAAAAAGCTCCCTTCTGTAGAAAAAGCGCGCGACAAAAACGGCGTCCAAATTAGCCCCGAACTCGTTCGCGGCCACAAAGCTCGAACGCAATTTGTATTCATAACAATAAATAATAATTCCGCAGTGGCCCGAGTTTATTATTAAGCATCCCCGCGGACGCTTTCAACGTTTACAAATTGCCCGAGTAAATTACCGAGACGAACCGAGAAATCTCGAGTCTCGACCCGGGACGGTCCCCAGGAGACGTGGTCAGGGCGTCATATTTTCGACGATCAGCAACGTTCCAGTGCTGAATTTTACGCCGGCAGTGAATATTATTAGTGTTGTTATTACGGGGGGTGTGTGTGTTCGCCGAGCGGGCTTTATGAAATTTTTCCCGGCCGGAAAATTGTCGGACGAGGAAATATATCAGTGTGAGCGACTTAATTAAATTCGCCCCAGTGTATAAGTAAATGGAGAAAAATGTCAAATTCGATTTTTTTTACGTGCCCGGCGTATATTGGAACGGGCGTATAGCTAAATATTTGATGTACGATGCGAATCGTAAGTTTGTTCGGTAAATATTTCTGCTGGATACATAAATATTTGAAACGGATTCTAAAATAGTAGTAATAACATCGGAGAAAATGCAGTTGTAGAAAGAATATATTCGACGTAAGTTGATTGGATATTTTATGGAAGCAATATAATCTGATTTTTATCTATTAAATTCAAATATAATAAATGGAAACATTCGTATACTACGTGAACAATAAAATTTTAAAATATTTCGAAATTTAATATGATTTTTAGATTATTAAAAAAAAGAGAATATTAAAACACTTTATACAAAATCAATGTAACTTTTGCTAGCAAGGCCTAAGAAAGCCACCGTCGATCGATTGATTTGAACAATACAAAGGTGATACTGGAGAACCAGCTCTTCCCTTCCATCGCATCCTTTCTATATATAAATATATTCGAAATTCAATTATCGGTCCTTTGGAAAGAAAGCGTTCTCGGAGACACGAAAAAGCACGAGATCTCGCTGAAAATGTAATAAATCAATTTCTTTGATATAAATGTACATAATAATTTCCCGTACGCCCACGCCGATGCCATTGTCTACGTCGTTTCCGTGAATTTCTGCGTCACCAGCAAATATTGTTTACTCTTCAATTCCGATATTCTCCTTGCAATTGTTACCTGATTGTTATGTATAAAATTCATTTTGCGGTCCATTTCTTGTTGTCTTTCGTTTTCTTTCAATATCGCGGCTCGTTTGCGTTGGTAACGTTTATATTTTGGTTACGGAATGCAAACTGTGTTTGTGCACATTGTGTGAAGGCATACATAGAACACGATACAATTTTTCTTATGTATTATATGTATGTTGTGTACGTTCATATTTTACATCGTGAAAAAAATGATAGGTTGACAGGTAAATAGACTGTAGGGTATGAAATATCATCTTTTTATCCTTTTATCGCACCATTTTAACGTTTTTCAACCTTTTCGGGTATACAAAGAATAACTGAAGTGAAAATAATTTTAACCTGTATCGATCATTACTCGATCAGTATGTTCAAAATGTCAAATCCAATGTCAATTCTATCATAGATGTATAATATAAGAAAGTTTTCAATAAATTCATATAATTCCATTTAGAGATAACAATTTACATATCATAAAATTTAGTTGACGCAATTATGAAAGAATTTTCATGAAGTTGAAGATTTGAAGTGTGTTGTGAATAACAAAACCTTCATTACGACGTTGAAATGCACACAAAATTATATGAAATGACTAAAAATAAAATTAACTACAATAGAATGCCCATTATATTATCAACAAATTCTATACAAGAAAAGATAAGTACATGTATGAATATATGTGGAGTTCTAGCTGATTTATTCGGCAATTCGTGTGTTATTTCGATAACCACTTGAATAAATACTCTCACGCCAGGCAGTATTATTCTTAGAAGTCACTCTTTCATTAATCATGAACGTATATAAGTTTTATCTTTCATCAAAGTATGTTCGTTTTCTTTTCATCTAGATTCAATATTTGGAACATTCATACCAATTTATTGGGACTCTAATATTAAATGCGCTCAAATATTGAAAAAAAATATATTACTTATGAGGAAAAAAGGTAATACGGAATTTAAAATATTTAGTCTGGGCGTTTAGTAATGGGTGAAAGCAGTCTTGATAAATGTGAGAAAAAATATGCGAGCCCCACAATCAGTATCTGCCATCAGCCGATTCTAAGTCTTATAATGACCGAGGACGTTCCTGGAGTCAGGGGACGTGCTGCGAAAAACCAGGATTAAGGAATCGCTGAGGAAAAAGTCGACCGTTGGCCACAATCAATTTCTTTTATATGGGAAAAGTCACGACGATAAATGGGGTCGATTCCCGGCGTTTGTACATATACGGGAAGTTAGCCTCCAATCAAACTGCCGTTTGTAGACGAAAACAAAAAAAACACACTCACACACATAGATTGCCGTTTAGACTTTTGGAGGAGTGCGAAGGAAATTTTACCCGAGGATTCGATGAAAAATAAGACGTTCTCCGTTTCGTATTAAATTACTCAAATATTCGCCTAGCGCGATAAGATATTCGGCCTAAAGGAGGATTTCAGACGAAATCATTTCATTTCCATACAAACATTCCCCGTTCGCTTTGAATTCTGCGATTCGTACGCCAGATACGGCCGAATCGTAAATACTTCTTATTTCTGTGGGAGCCGAAATAAGGGAAGTTGTTCGTGCGTATGCACGCATAAAATTCCAAAATCAAAATCTGTCCGAAATCATATCGGGACGAGATCGCGCCGTTTATCTTGGACTGCGAAAAAGAAAATGATCGTGAGGGCCGGAGACAAAAAGTCGAAATCCAGTACGAAACTGCGAAGGATTTATTGGATTTCTCGGATGACAGGTTCTTTCATCGGACCATATGCTCTCGAAGAAGGATCCGCATCGTAACGTATAATAGGTGACTCTTTCTTTCGGGACGAGTGCATGTGTGTCTGCACAAAGAAAAGCGGGACAGGTCTGTCAAAATGACGTCAAAGGAATATTGTATGAGTTGTTGTTGCCTCTATTTTTGTTCAGAATATATATTTTACAAGATCCACGGCTTAAATTTTGAGGATGGTGAGTAACACAATGAGAGCTTTTCAGGAAATTATCGAATTATAATGATGGCCTTTGTTTTCTTCCAAAGACGAATGTCGGGATGACGTTGAAAGAAAATGCTTTTGTATCTAATACCTTTGCTTTTGTATCTAATATCTTCATACGATATCCATTAAATACTTTTTATTTCGCTTATATAAAATAACTTTTATCAATTGTGTATTTTGAAAATTTACAAATTATCTCAAACTGACAAGATTCAATTCCAATAACGTTGATTCGCGTATCGACTTCAAATATAATATTGTATACACTTTCACATTACTTTAGATAAAGCTGGCCGATAAAACGTTGCCGACGCAAAAATTTCCCCCGACCGAAATTGTATATTGTGCCGAATACGCGAGAGCAAATACGGGCGTATGAAAATCTCAATTTCGGATCCTTATATTTCATAATAATAAAATTCGATATTTGCGAGTGTGTTCGGCCGCTCCAAATACATAAATATTAATGAGGGGTTTTCTGGAGGACCTTCGAACGGTAAGGGCCGCCGAATATACGATCCGATCATTTGTTAAGTCGCAGGTTACCAATTTTCCTAGATGGCCCAACGAGTATATGGGAATCGTGTTGACAGAGGATGCGTTCCTTGTCCGAACAGCCATATCTATTTAGGGTTATATCGATTTTTTTATCGGTCTAGGTATAATATTTAAGTTTCTGCTAGAGGTGAAACGTATTCATAAAATACTTGTAATGTGATTTTTATCGGTGTATAAAGTGAAATGTTTTGTGCAATACATGCGATGAAAATAATGCAGTTTACATTTGCAAAAAAAACATCAATAGATTTATCTTATATTGTATGTGAGCGGTTCAGTCAGACAGTTGTACATATTCAAATGATAATAAAGTCCAGGATGTGAATTATCAACAAGTTGAGGCACTAAGATTGTATGTTATCGTTCTATGTATACATTCATGACTGATAAAACTTTCTTTATTCATTCTATGATTCAAAAAATATATTACTCAAAAAATGAGGGGAAAATTTCAAATCGTCAAAACGAGTTCCAGAGAAATGGTTTTGTTCACGAATAACGAGCTATGGAAAACGTGTATTTGGGATACCCTTAACGGCACTAAGCGGAAACTAATGAACCAAATTTAACAAGAAGGACTATAAAGAAGGGATTATCGAGTTTATTGTATGAAGAATATTTTGCAATACAAAGGGAATATCCGGCTGTTTCATAGTAATGCGATAAAATATTATAACTATCTAAAACATATATATTTATAAAACGGAAACCAAACGATCGAAAGAAATAAATGGGCAAATAAAAAATAACAAACGATAACAGATTACTCCTCATCATCTTTCCGACTATATTAAATCAAAATATTTCCAAAACAAAAGAAATAAAAGTGGTAATTAAGTCACAATCTTCAAAAGATTAATCTGAAATTTATGACGCCGAAAAAGTTATCGTTTCGGTACGATTATGAAAAATTCTTTAGCAGTGATATCAGCATTGATTCTATGCCCCTTGCACAAAAAGCATTCAATTAAAAAGACAAAAAACACACATCGAAAAAAAAAATTGTGCAACTGGCTGATAGTGGAATAAATTAGGGTAATAAAATAGTAAAATAAGACCCGTGCCGTGTGGATGTAAAATATAGTAATGGTTAAATGAGGTAATAAATCACAATAAATGTACCGGGGAAGACTGAATTTTTTCGAAGGGCGAAACAGGGTGGGTTGTTGATTCGCGTGTTGTTTCGGAAACAGGTGGGTCTTCGCCCTAAGGATCAAATTAGATAGAGACTGATAGGCATAATAAAGCCTCCTTGCTAGGTGTTTAGGGATGCGATATTCCCAACGAACTACTCTGTCGTATTTATCTCCGATCAGATCGCTACTAAATCCACTGAGTAATTATGATCCTTTGATCCCCATAGTCATTCTGCATGCAATGTAGAAGCATCGGGACGAATCGAAGAGGAATCATAATGATGGAATCTTCTAGTAACGTGATTGAAAAAACACCATAAACGAAGCTAAGCGAACGCGTAAAAGGTAATTCCTGATTCGATTCACGCAACAATGCGTCAAAAGAAAATATCTCGTTCATCAACAAAAAAGCGTCATTTATAAAACTTCGCCGTTAAATACCTGGTGATTAATCAAAAGCAAAATTAGAGCTCTCTTCTGTGCAAGAGAACGCGCGTTACCGAAAGATAAATGCATCACACTAAAAAGGGTTAAACAGAACTTGTCCATCTGTCTATTTACATACATACGGTCGTGAAGAATGCGGTTACCTGCGGACGACACGGTTTGACTTTACTCTAATCTATACCATTAATATCAAAAATATATTAGTATAAACCCTGTTCTAAAAGTTTTAATAAAATTCAATAGAAAAAGCGAAATTTCGCTTCGAAATCCCTAAAACATTCCAACAAACATACATCAATTTCAAAATCACGTTAGAGTGGAATTTAGTGAAAAATTCGATTTGGGGGGACTTTCGAATTAACTATGTTTTACTGCACATCCTTCACGTGAAGTGGATGCAGGTCACATGTGAACGTATCGCATTTTTAGCTGAGTGCATTCGAGAGTGCACGTGTGGGTCCACGTGAGATATGACCTCAGTTTCGCCGAGTGATGGGAGACCGTTTAAAAGACATCCTGACAAAGTAGGCCCTCACATCTGTTATAGACTCCAGAAATGCATCATCAATTATGATATCTAAGCGGAAAAAAAATCAGAAATCCTTACTAACATAAGTACCACTTGAACTTTTCAACAGAAAATTAAATTTTTGTCGATAATGCAGCGAGTACTTAATTTTGAGGGATATTTCACAGCAGTACTTTCCTAGCTCGCACTCATTTGGGATATTTCATTTGCCATTCTTTTTAGGTAAAAGCGCCGTTAACTATTACACTCTTTAAGAAAATGTCAATTGTGTAGAAAATTCGTATCTTGACCTTTAAATGCCGCTAAAGGTGTTGTTTCTTATCCAATTTGTGCTCTCGACACGCACCGACCATAGTAAATATCATATGCGCACAATACGCACTTTTTTTCCATTGCCGAACTCATCAATTCAAACGATTTCGCGAAGGAATTCGAAAAAAATTGAATTTGTTACACAATCGTTGAGTGCACGAAAGGAAAATATCCAATATGTGAAAATTTCGTACCGAAATGCAGATTTGAAAAAGTTCGGCCCCGCACAATAGTCTGTTCTCGTGATAAGAACTGAATCGCTTTTCAGGAAAAACATTTCATACAAAGAAAACGGTTGGAGTAAGGCCAACCGCTCGATTTCCTGGCCGATTCGCTCAAGGGTGACCGAAATGGAAAACACTGTGTAAAATCGTTCGATAAAAAGGAAAAACGAAATTAACTTACTAGATATTCGGATATTGGACATTTTGACGGTGTTGAAATCAAATAAGATATTTACCTGCAACAAAGAAAAAAAAATTAGTCTATGTAATAATTTTAGAAATAATACATGCAAAATGATAAGCAAACATAACAAGACATTTCCATTATCTTAGTTCTAAGAAAAATACATTTTTTCGCAATGAAAAATATTCTTTCAAACAAAATAAATGTCAAGTCGCAACAAAACTTTCTATGATAGAATACGAATACATAAATTTAAATATAATATAATAAAAAAATAAAAAGCATGAAAAGTTCTCGATGTATAAGAATTCACATTTTTCATATATAATAAAAACATTCAATTTCAATATAAGATCATAAATATTAATTTTCAAAGCTCAAAAACCTACGTTACTATCAGAATAATAAATATATTGTCGAATGTGATTTTATTTAAATTTTCTAAAAAAAACTGTTAAATATAAAATACTATACTAAAAATTAATTGGTTTTAAATTATTTTCAAATGCAATTTGTTACCACAATTCGAACAAACGACAAAACATTAACTTTATTATGATTACAGGCAATTAAACGTCGCCGTAAACATAACATAACTCAATCACAAAAATATACTTCTACGAATCGAAAGATCCCGTATCACCCCTATTATATTATACAGAGCTCCTATGAAAATGAAATAAAAGCGTAAACGACTTGTAAAGGGAGAATTTTCAAAGCAATAAAGCACGTGCGCAGAGAGAGGCTCCGTTTCGACTTGGCACAAGATAACAATAAACAGGACGCGGGAATTACGAGCGCTTTAATGAAAAATCTCCTCCTGTATCTGGGTTAATGCGGCTTTGTATTCCCAATAAAAATGCACCGAAAACCGTCGTATTGTACACACCCGAGTGTACGCAAAGGAAAAATGAATTGTTTAATTTCAAAAGGCGATATGTCTGCTCGAGTAGGTCGTGTCGGTAAATGACGTTTTTGTGGGGCAGATATCATCTGTGTTTGTTTTAATGAATTCTTGAGTTCATAGCAAGAAAATTATGTGTGTGTACTGTACTAAAAAATTATAAATATTGATCAATTTTGGGTACGAAATTCCGTATTTATTCAATACTTTTCTGAATGTTTAAGCACGAAAATAGAACGAAAAACCATGTCATTTATATTCGACGATCGTTTATTTCCATTTCGAACGATTATGTTCCCGAGAAGATTGATCTTCGAGACCTGAGGAAAACGTGAAAATATTTGAATTTACCGCATTCTGATTTACACTGGATATGGAGAGCTCTCTGAATACGACTCTATTTTTCATTCAATGTAAATTTCGTTCACCTAAAAATTAAATACCTATATACTCAAAAATGGTTTCAATACACACTTACACATTATCGCCTGAATTTTCAACACGAACAAACAGCCGTTCAACATTAACCCATCCAAATATTAATTCAATTCGAAAGCAAAATCAAAATAAACGAACGGATAGAACCGGGGAAGACAATCCGCGCATAAACGCTGAAGAAGAAAACTCTCCTCCGGTATCGGATATCGCCGGTTCGTTTGCTGAAAGCTACGCCGAAAGCTCGGTTTCCGAATTCCGAATTGGAAAAAAGAAAAGTCCACGAGACGTTCGGGAAAATTACCGCCGCAACGATCCGCAAACGTGTCCTTTCATGGAACGGTTATTATCTCTCGTTAACTCCCGCTTTTTTCCGCGTCCCCTTCCTTCTCGGAAGAGCAAACGAAAAAGCTCGATTTCGATTGAATAATTCAGAACGGGCCGAGAGTGTCGCCAATTTGCGCGAAATATCTTCCGATGAGAACTATAATATAGTATTTATATATAATATAATGGAGGCTCTATGGGCAATTCGAGTTTACGACTAGCTGCGTTCGGTTATAAAGGAAAATTGCGCCGCGTTTGACATTTAAAGAAAGGAAGACTTTATTGTTATAAGGCGCGAAAATGATGCGTGGCTGAAAATTTCTCGGTGCGTATTTTTGCGAAATAAATTAATCGGATAACTATTAAAAAAAATCGTCTATTCAATTTACGTTTTTGGTTTTAAAAATGTTAGATATGTAAAATATAACCAATTGCATATACATACGTATTTGGTTTTGATTGGAATCTATATGAAATATCGCGATCGAACACGTATCGCGTTTCACACACATGATAATGTGTAAAAAAAACTGACGATTTAGGAAATACAGTACGTTTCGTTTTAGTATAATTTGGTATAGAATGTCGCGCGGCAATCAAAACGCTATTAAAATCGTGAAATCGGTAAATAATAAAAGCTGAGCCAAGCTAAATACAAAATTGCGTACAAACATTTACGTGCACGTTCTCCGCATGAACCCCTTAAGTGATTCACGAAATTTCACTTGAATTCATAATTTAATCTTGTTGATATCACGAAATGTCACATGAATACAGTATATAGCCGTAAACCGAAAACGAAATCTGGCAAAGAAATAATTTAATCCCAAATACCTCGACGTATGAATTTTGTACAACGAATATACATATACCCTAACCATTTTCTATTCATAATTTCAAATCGATCGTATAAATTTCGCCTCTCACAAATAAAATTTTAATGAATATCAAATACATCACCGTATAGATTATGATTGTATGAATAATTAAATTACAAAAGTATTAATATTCACATAGACGATCAATCATTTGGAAATCTTTCATTATTAATGTGACTCGACCGCTGATACAAATCTCACGATTCATAATATAAAAATAAATCGAGCCGTAATACTAATTTCATAATAATTTAATTGGGTTTTTTGACACATCAGTTTAAAATAGAAAAAAGGCGCATAGAAAACGTACATCAAAAAAAAAAATTAATCAGATTTTTTTCCATTATACATAATACCTATGCGGTGGCACATACATACATAAAAAGTGTCGAATAAAAAATTCTTTCAAAAAAGAGAAATATGTATAGGCAAGCGCTTGTATGCGAGCGAATTATGCGAATAAAAAGCCGACCGTCATACGGGGAATATTAATGAAAGAGATCAAAAGGAGTGTCATGAAAAGTGAATGAGTTTTAAGAAATCTGAAAAGTGCCACGCACTGGCGTAAGGAAGAGGAACATAATCAAAAAGTGCCACCGACAAGAATCTTTTCGGTGCTTGCTCGAAGCAGGAGGAGAGGGCCGAAACGCTGAATGAATAATTTCATATTACCGAGACAAATTCCGGGTTAATTTCTCGAAAATAGAGCCTTTGAATTTCCGAGCATTAATTAATTCATGAATACTCGCCGACAAGGATTCACGCCGCCTTATATATATATTATATGTGTTATTATACTAAATATGTCGCAGCTCAAACGAAGACCCGCGCCGATGTATATATGTATATGCTGCGAGGATTTCGCGTCGAATTTTGCATAATTTAGTTGTTGGCAACTTTTATGTCTGTTATCTTCAAATTTATCGTTCGGTTTTATGACGGAGTTGAAACATTAAATATTCTACATTCGAATGATTCGATCGATCCTCTTATTTTCGACAAAGCGTTTTTGATGTTTATTCGGAAATGTTTCATCGAGATATGTCGTCAAATGATGGAAATGGAAAGATGACCTACTTTATTGAAATCTATTATCTATCATTGGAATCTGTTGAAATAAAATACGCGTTTCGGCGAAATTCAACTGAATCTTTCGGCATTCGGAAACACGATAAAAGTGAAGATTAATTAATTTTCGGAGATCAATTTCGTTTTCTATATATAAATTGATTGAAAATCTAGCAATCGGATGACGTTTCGTAAAGACAATTTATTATATATGAACCTACACAAAAAAAGACGCGTATATACAATTTGAAGCCAATTTAAGTAGACACAAAAGATAGCGAAAGTGAATTCCGCCGTGAAAAAACATACCGAGAGAGACGGATATTGGTTCAAGTTCTTAAGCGTTCTCAAAAGGTTGCTTTCATTTCACGCATGAAAAGTAGGAATAATGTTTCAGACACATTTGCGATAGGGAAACGGGCATATAGATAAATCGACGAGAAAGAAATCTAAACTGCTAACGGCGGGATGGATATCGGAAGCGGAGAGAAAAAAAATCCGATTCTTAAATGCCACGCGCCATTACGCCCAATATTCGAAATGACAGTGTCATAACGGATTTTTTCACAAATTAAATTGCCCTCGATATTGGGAAATCTAAGTAAAATTTCACGCTCGACGCCTTTTCGGAGAAATCCCAAAATTAAACGCGATGCGACAAATTAAGCTCGGAAAGATTGGTTGTTTGTCGTCCGTGAAAATATTCATAAATATGAAAATGCAAGTAAATTCGAATCTTGGCGAAATAACGTGTAAATCTTTTCGCAACTATCTTTATTACGGTACAAATATTATATTAACTTTTTTCGGAAAATTTCAGAACGATTCGCGGGAAATTTCCGAAAATCGAGATAGCGAAAAAAATAAATTTCCGGGACAGAATCGCTGAAACGTATATACGTTTCGCTATGTATGGCACGTGTATTTTGACGTACATAAATCAAACGTACACGTTGAATGGAAGACACCAGCAACGAGTTGTGTAAATCATTCGACAAATGTCCACTCCATCGTCGCCGGGGTGCTTTATGAGGCTAGAGAAATTGAAAATTAACACAGCCTTCGACTACCAAGTCAGTAAATATCATTAATATATATTTAATGAAACTTTCGTCCATTTATAAGACTAGTTGATTTGCAAGTTTCGTAAGAAAATACTCTGTAGTTCACTATAAATTAAACAGTGGACAAACAAGTGAAATATTTAGCGTGGAGATTTTTTTTATACATACATATATTAATTTCTCTGGATGAAAATGAGTAATTGCGTGAACAAACAGTAATTTTCGCCGAGTCGTTACACGTTTTACTATGCAGTTAAGAAAAACCTTAAACGGTGCCTTAATTAAAAATGCCACAGAGGAAAAATTATCACGAGTCGTTATCGCTCGCCACAGTTAAAGCCAAGTTGCGACCGCTAATAATTGCCGAATATAAGATCGTATCGAAAAAAATGTTTGCGATCCTCGATAATGCTGAATTACTTCACAAATCGTTTATTTTGCACGTAACTAACTGCTCTAACAAACTATTTTGTTATTTACCATGTTACAAAAGATACGTTGAATATTTTGAAAAAGATATATTTTAATGACTATAATACGATAATAGAATTTCAAAAGTACACATAATTGTAAATTTCTATCGATCTTTTCGAAGCATTTCGCTACAAACGAGGAAAATGTAAATAACCCGGGCGCCAATTAAAAGACCATTAACAACCGAAAGATAAGGGAGCTTATAAATATGCATTTTCTTTCTTTCAAATTATTTTCCACATTCATAAATAACGCATGGTCAAAATAATACCTAAGTATACGTCTAACTTCATTTATGAAAAGAAAATAAAAACATTTTCTGAAAAAATATATATTACATAAGAGTACAAGAAAAATAAAAGTCGAATTGAATTTAAAAGTAAGCCGAACCCGTGACATTTCAGATTCATATTCTATATTGAATAAAACAATTTTCCAATACTATGATGATTTTGATTTATCAATACAAGTTCAGTTTTTCCCCTTTTCCATAATGGAAAGTGAATGAATAAAGGAAAAACATTCCGAGCGGTAAATAAGCGGGCAGCGTTCATGAAAAATTGATAGCACAACTCCCCGGTGATAGATTTCCTCGGAGATTTTAGTTTTAATCAAAAATAAGATCGGAAAATTCGTAAATCTCCACCAATTGATGGAAATTGGGAGGGCGTGAGTAAAATACTCAAACGAAGAACCCTTAGGACACCTGACTTTATTTTTGAAATAATTTCATTTCGGTCCGTATCTTTCGATGTTGAGCTTCGTAATGAACTTTGTCGATTTGATTTTCTCAGTAAGATTACGCTGAAGTGGTTTTCGGTTATCTTCCAGCGGAAGGGAGAATGAGATTGTTTGTATGTCGACGTCCTAGAATAGTCTTATCTGTATTATTTCGTATTTTCATTATGTGTGGCACACATCAGTTATTTTCGAAAGCACTTAAAACTTATCTGCTTAGCAGTGTTTCTTCCAAATTCGTAATTTTGAATTAAACCAAAATTTTATCGGATTATGTTCGATATAAAGATTTATAATATCAAATCAAATATATTATATATCGACCAGTATTGTGTATGTTTATTCCAAAGAATAATACGAACTGAAAATATCTCCAAAAAAAGATTCGAACAAAGCTAACATAGACAATAGAGGCTCTTAAGAAAGACAAACGACTTACAAAAATAAGATAATTCCTCAGCGAAAAATGTATTTTTATGGAATCCTGATACGCACAAAAAATATCGAATAATAATGAAGCGGCTATTTTTCGCACCTAAGCCGATAAATAAAAAAGGGCTGACGTTTGACCCGCCACTAACTACATTGTTATAAAGGGCTTCCGGCCCGTGCGAACGACTACAGGACGTTATTATTCAATAATAAATAAAACGAAGGTTTCGCTGACGGCGTGTGCGAGAGGTGGGCTCGTGAATCATCCAAATTGTCCATTATCCCTAAACCATAAAACCTTAGTCGGTTATGGGCGACGTCAGTAGAAAAAAAGCCCTTCCTTGACCTCTCTACAGACCTGTATGCAAATCGAATGAAACATACGTCCGTAGATCAACGCGTCAAAATATGAGAGTGCGAAAGGAATCGATAATACTAAACGAAAGTAATGGTCCTATATAAATGAAACATGTGACTTTTATATCACGCATGAAAAAAAAATGAGAAAAAGTACTTTAGAAAAAATTCTTTATTGTATTAAAAAGGGAAACGTATAGCTTAAGTAAACGTCTCTCTTGACGATATTTATTTATTGCGTAAGATATCTGAGAGAACAGAAAGAAACAACATTCCGATGGAGAGCGAAGCTGTACGCACTTGAGAGGATAGCACAAAAGCTCGAATAAAAAGAGTAGAAATAAACAATAAGGCGAAAGGGGGCACGTTATAAATTTGCATGATGGTATACTTACGGTCAAACTCGGTGACCGTAATTCGCTTCTTATTGTGACAAAGTATCGTTCCGTTCTATCCGCAGAAGAAAGAAGTGTCTTTTTTCTGGGCTTTTGAGCCGAACAAGACTTCCTGCGATTCAGAAATCCACGTCCACGGTGACCGCTGCCCCTCTTCCCACGGCTCAATGTGGATTTTATGGAGTGGAAATGGTGATAAACATTTTAGACGGTTGTTCGCTCGTACGTATAAGCTTTCGAGTTAGCGCTGAACCACGTTGGGCAACCGAAATAAATACCTTTACAAGCGATCGATACGGCAGTAACAATTCGCTGGATATCTCTGTTGTTTGGCAAGTGGACTGGAATAAAATCCTTTTTACAGCAACGCCGCTCCATATGCGGAATGTAAACGACCCGTCAATTGGCCAATGACAATATGCGATTGAACCGTCCGCAAGTTGGCCAATCAACACCGAACCATCGATACGCTGTTAGTAAACCACTCCAATTAATATCGGTATGGAATGTGAATTGCATATCGAACATCGAACGAAACTCGATATCGTTTCGACGTTCTTATAAAAGTGAATCGTATAAATTTTTTAGCAGTTAAAGGGAGTGATTGGTTTTAGTATCTACAATATACATCATGAAACCCTAATCGTATGATGATGAAAAAGTTTTTGATGAGTATACAAAATCATCATCATAATGTCGGCACTTTAGTTATCCACTGCAGGGCGAGGTCTCTTCATCAAATGTTGAAGGTCTGGGTCATACTCCAAGAGCCCACTTCGAAACGATAAGGGGCAGGTAACGTAAGAGCCAATCCGCCCATGCCAACAGAGAAGGCTCTCAGACCAACGGTACGCTTATATATGTGCTAGACTTTGTAGTCGCTGTCTATCCACTATTATAAACAATAACCACCAGCGGAGCAGATAAAGTAAAGACTAAGCAGACTGCGCCCTCGCAGACCACTTTGTGATCTCAATGACATACGAGACTGCTGGCCCTACATACAAAATATAAACAGCAAATAACAACGATGCCTCACGGAAACCGTTTTAACACCTCGAAACCAGAACAAACCAATCGACACCCTGCACGTCCGCAACAAAACTCATCGACATCCAACAACAGACACAACAAACGAACGAACGCATCAACAATATGAAATTTCATTAGTCCACACCGAGCTTTCGAGCGGCACACTTTACGAGTGCGAAACGTTCGCCGGTTATTTTCGCGCGTTTGTTCAGGACTCCCCCGGGGGGTAGGTGTATCCAGCGACCGCCGATCCGCAAACACAAAAATCCCACATTTTCACTTTATTCCCGGTGCGGGACGAGCATAACGAACCGGCCTCAATCGCGGTAATTATTCTGCTTCTGGCGCGGGCCGAAATTAACGCGCGATTTGCATATGGCGACGGCCCTTGCCGGAATTACGCCGACTAATACCCGGGTATCAAGTGTGCGGGTGCTTCTCTAATCGAAACGCATTATTAACATACCTCGATGGTGTCCTTTCTTATTACAATGTATTGTGTACGCAGACGCGAATAATTAATAGAGCAAACCGAAATGAGAGCCGGTTATCGCGTTTGAAATGAATGAGACAGTGTTTTATTGTGAAAATTATGATAGATTTTTTTATGCAACAATGAAATTCATATTGGTCGTATCAAAAGGAGTATTTTTCGTTGAAATATCGCGACAAAAGAGCTCGATAAAATATGAAACGAAACTTTGAAAGCATTGTTGTTCTTTCATAATATATTATTTCGGAAAAATACGTTAAAAATGGTGAAGCAATTAAAATATAAATGGATGAAATATATACGCAGTTACATTAATACGTCGTGTACGAAACGGTGGTTGGTTTAAACATTCGCGAGTTAAATTCCTTTCGGTCCGGCGTGCCGTCTGGACTTAATATCGTCTCCGCATTTGTTCTCATTCCTGAAACCCCATCTACCACACCGAAAAAAGAAAGATCATTATTTAAGTTAATCCTTTCATCTGCACCGCTCTTTTCTATTACCCATTTCCTCTTCTTTCTATATTGCACAGACTATCGAATTAATATTATATTCAACGACGCGAAAAAAGCAACGAGCTCGCGTGAAATATTCAAATGGGGACGATAATCAAATTAGAGGACGAACCTCAGTAGGGCTTCGCACAGCAATGAATTTCCACGAACAAAAAAAATACCACGAGGCTCGCATGGCAAAGGGCAGTTTCTCTCACATATGGTCACGGCGACACGTTCGCATGTCTCAGCTGAGATATGTTAGTGCAAAAACGTCATCAGATATACGAAAAAAAACCGCGGTTCTTTGACAAAAAACAGAAGATTCGCCATAATCGAAAACGAACGCAGTCGTTACCCACAGATGAGAAATAACGAGAACAATAACAAAGTTGAACGAGGCGCGTACAAGCATACAAAACATCGACAATCCCCGGTGAAACGGCGAACGTTTAAAATTTCAATTACATACCGTGAAGATTTAGCCAGGGATAAGGCGAGTGCGAAATTTCAGCAGGCACACACATACTTTCGTCGGCAAGTTTCCGCAAACGCGTGTTTTCGCGTTTCACGTTTCCCCGAAACGCGAAACTTTTCAGCGTTTCCCGTTCAATCGACCATCGTGCATTGTAACTGCGGGATTATTTCGCGAAATCTATTGTTAAAGATGAAATCTTTCGTATATTTTAAATATACGATCCGATTGTACGGTCAACTGAATTCGTATTAACGAGAAAAGTACGTCATCTCGGACTGGGTCAATTTTAGAACTGTCGTAAATAAATAAATGAAAACTTGCTCTATTTATAACTTGTTCTGATATTGATTAAAGTTGAGCCTTCAGGCGTACGTACGTTAGGTGATTGGTGAATTTATGGATGATAAAATTGGCTACCGTGAAAATTTCAACGTTTTTCTTTCATTTAAAATTCAATATGTTGATGTATATCTATGAATTTTTATATTAAAAAATTAAATAGTGTATAAAATAAATATGCATGATCAATAAATGAGCATAAGCGCATATGATTCACTTAAAACAATCTCGATACTCACAATCAGTCTAATTATCTTCCCAAAGAAAAAATGTCTGAACTTCCGATGATATTGAAAAGACCTTGTCCTTCGGCGGAAATTACACAAACCATCACACGATGACGATTCACACATTAAAAAAACACAAGACCCAAATTACACAAAATCACACGCTCCATAAGCATCCAATATCCGGCGAATAAAAAGTCCATACCGAAACCGAAATCTCTGAATATTCGCGCGCGTGTAAAACGATACCTGCGTAAGATAATACTGTTATTATGAAATAATAGCGATGCAAATTTACATAACATGCAGAGATCCTCCGCAGTGGGTTGTTTTCACTAGTGTCATCCCACACAAACTACTCCGCGAATACTAAAGTCGGATACATTTGACGCCCCGTAACCGCTAAGCGGCTCTCAATTAAGCCTGCGAGCTTCGCAGTGTACTCACTTTATATGATATTACACACGCCACGTATAATATTAAGATATTTCGATGGGTTGTGTTCTAAAGTTGATCGTTATATCGAAACGATTGCAAAAAATAAAATAAATTAACGCGTTATGGATTCGATGGATGCACGAGAATTTCGTCTGATTGTATTGCTCTGTTATAATAAAACAGATTTGCGTAACGATAAAAAATCGAAACAATAGTGAAATAACGAAAGTAGGCCAAACGTGAATATAAAAGGTATTTTTGAGAATTTATGTTACCTGTGCAAGGAGTTTCACAAAAATATTAAATTGATTTTTTTAATAATAATCTGTTTTATTTTTATAACACGTCATCTTTATAATGATGTAATTATTGATATTAAAGACGCTCACTCGTGTAAATATTTATATACGATAATTTTAAATCGCTTTCATGTTCCGCAGCACAGAAGGCCATCGATGCGTCTAATTACTATGAAAAAATAAATATTTGATCGTAAGACACCATGTGGAAGCCCTTGGTATCGAAAATACTGTGCTAAAGGTATCGCGGTAGTCACGCGAAGCTTTCAATCACAACACGTATTCTCGAGCACCCATCTTTTTTACTTTGAATATATGTTGCCAGTAAAGTGTGCAATCAAGGTATAAAATTGAAATTGGACGAATAAACGGAATTCGATCGGAATCGAATGTGTGAATTGCATGCCGACGAATCTTAGGTAACGTGTGGGTTGAAAAGTTTTCGAAATTCGATTATGTACATCGACGAAAATGTCGGAACTGAAATTATACGAAAACTTTATAAAGAATATACATAGAGTGAATAGATTGTGATATCATAATATGACGTGTTGTCAATGCACGAGTTATGAAGACATTGTTTCTTTTGTGAGTCAAACACGAACGAGCGATATCGAGAACGAAAGTATGAATAGCGTAATAAAACATCAAACGTTACTCGTTCAAATTTTCAACGAAAATACTCAAAAATCTTCCACAATACGCACTTCTACCACTCCTATACAACACTTAAAACAAATCACAGCTATCCGAACATCACATCAGGAAACGATTGTAATAAACATCAACAATCACTACCAATTTTCAATTACGCTTCCTCCCACCGGAGTCGCGCCGTATCCCACAAAACCTCCACCACAATTTACATCAATATTGTCGAATATCGGTACGAAAGTTCAGTATAAAACCGTTGTATGGAACCGGTCCGCGATATGCTTGAAACACTTATAACGCGTATATACACAGACAGCGGTGTATGTACCTTAGTAATGACTGGCCATATTTCGAAACCGCTTTGCTCCCGTACAATGAGCCGTCGTTCAAGTCAATTTTTCATCTTCAACTTGAACGTATCGATCATGTTCTTCGGGTCAAACTGAATAGGTGTTACACGGAGTGTGCGAGCGTGTGTCGGTTCGTTCACACCTTTTCCACCAATCAATCGCTCTTGTGGAAATTTATAACGCCTCTCTCTGTATTTTAAAATTTCATGAGAGTATCCTGAAAGGGGCGTGTATCTGACAGAAATCTTCAGTCGAATGGGCAAGGTTGAGGATATTGAATAATCAGTAAATGCGGATAAAATGTATATAAAAATTATCAAAAGAAGTTTTTGTATGTGAAAACGAGAAGCGTATATGCATACGTATAAATATATAGATTTCGCTCAGATAATAATAGTTGAATGCCTGCTGTTAAATCGCTCGTTGCATTGTACTTGTCGAGAACGTCTGAATAAGGAAAGCCCCGCGACGCAGAAAAGCTCGAGCCAAAGAACCAGCATGAGGCTAAAACACATGTACGAAAATATATCGCATTTATGGCTATGTAATGGGTCAAAATGCCGTGACAAACGAATAAATATACCCTTAGTAATAAAGAACATGGAAAAATGATACAAAGTTATTTGCAAAATGACAATTTTTTGTTTAAATTCAAGTATGAATCATATATGAATGGTCGTACTTATTTTTGTATCTTACGTCGGTTTAATTAAACGAGTAATCTAATGTGATTGGTGTGCTTAATAATCTTGTTCAAACATCAATTGATGCGCTTTCGTAGAAAGGCATGGCTTGATTAATCGAATTAATCATAATGTCCTTCGGAAAGATGACCTTAGCAAACATTACTTCAGTTCTCACAATCAGATTGAAATTTTTACAAAAAAAATATAACATTCATATTTTATTCCGAAATGTTTTAGTTATTTTTTGTCTCGCAAATGAATAATTCACTATGACACAGATTTCGAAAATGAGTTGAACCGACGTCATCGATTTTCTAGATGTGAAATATTGTTCTATCATGATGATGATAATTCGTTTACGTGCTAGGCAAGCAACTATAATGATGTGACTGAAACTCCGCCGGTGAATCAATAGCGAAACGTGATTCACTTTATGAATCAACAGACCGAGATTGATCAAATACAAACATCGCTAAAGTGAAGTTTATTAGAAGAAAAATAACATTACCTACTCATCAACAAAATATTAGATAGATTGAAAAAATCGTATAATATAATTTAATAAATATATATAGTTTAACAATTATTATACGATAAATAGGAGACGTCAAGCATTAATTAAATTAATGAATGCGATAAACAAAGACGTAAATTTCAGAACATCTACATTTCTTTGAAAATTTCATGCTGGTTGCAACCACGACATGGCCGACGAGTAAAACAGTGTGAACAAGAGTAGACTTCATATGCGACTGGTATTATTCGAACGGCGCATTTTATGCACCAGGTGAGAAGAACAATACAAGTCGGATTGTTGGAACAACTTCCTGTCGACCGCAATACCCTTTCAAAATAATATACAGAGACGCACATATACACAATATTATTATGTGTTAAACGCGCTTATATATTCCGATTCGCATTCACGTGGGAGTCGTTTCTTAGAAACGCGCTCCGACGCTTGGTCATTCTGTCTGAAAATAAAAAAACTGTTGTCGATTCGATCGTGGAAAAAATTGTAATTAAGATTGATCAAACGTTTGACTCGGTCGGGGGATAAATAAAGTGAGATGTTGCGTTCAAGAAAGGCAAAGTTGCCTCTGCCAAAAAAATAGGTAAATGGAGAAAGCTTTTAGAAAATAAGCAGTTACATTTTAGCGGCGTTTCGAAAGATAAATTGCAAACATTATCACAAAAGCACCTGAACATAAAAATGTATACAGCATCCTTGAAATATGATTCTCGAATTCTCATTTTTATTCAAACAAGCGGAAAAAGTTAAAAAAAAAAGTTGACCGACGCGATAACGAGACGCGGTTCACCGATCGGACAAAAGCCGCGATTTTGATAAAACCAGAACTGGATTAAAGGAAAATTAATGTATAAACGCCGCTCATATGTGTAACCTATATACAATCCGCGTTCCACATTCTGAGGAACGTCGAAAACAAATCGCAGCAAATAACCTCGCGGCGGAGAAAAGCACGGGGTTAAAAGAAGCTATTTCGCCCCGGCACGCAAACTGGTAATTTGAAAAATTATTCAGAAGCGGTGTCGCACATTTTAATAAACGAAAAATTACACCCACGAAATAAACGCAAGATCACAGGATTGTAAACTCCAAAATAACCATTCCGTTTCGATGGTTATTATTACGAAAGATTAGTGGCTTACGACCATGTTGACACATAAGTACACACATTATTAGGAAAATATATGAATTAAACGCACTAACATTTGAATATTCTCGAATATTAATGAGATTCAGATAACGCGAAACACAAAGATAAATACAGAGACAAAAAAACGGAAATTGTGTACATTAAAAGGGTTGCCTTATTCGAAGCGAAATTTGATTAACTAAAATGTTGTAAAAATGCGTATACACCCACGAAAACAGTTACGCTCCCGCCAATTAAATATTCATCGCATTATACGCAAATTACACAGAATGTAGCATATCTACGGCGGTTGTATTACGAAATTAATATACAGGGGTTAAAAAAAGTTAATATATTCCATTTTTTTTCCCCACTATCGCAAAATACTTTCAATGGCCGCGTGTCAGATTCGGTTGTACGCCTCGTAGAAACGCTTATAATCGAAGTCTTTAGAATGAAAAACACTTTCTAAAGCGACGACAAAAAAGCGAAAGGAAAAGAGGTGAAAAATCGTACTTAAGAAATTAAGGAGCGAGGGAAGGTTGTATCGAAGTGAACAAAAAAAAAGGAAACTAATGCAAGTCATCAGTACCCAGTAGCAGACTTGTGTTGCTTCGCCTTTTATATAATATTTTTAGGCCGCGACCCGCAAAACGTTCACAAGGGTGTTCCAACAAGTTAACCGAAAAAATATCAAAAAAACCGATAATATTTTACTGATAACCATTCGAAAATCGAATAATAATTTTTAACTTCACCAAATGTAGACGCTCCATTTTACAAAAATTTCTCCTCAAATCTTTAAAACAATCGCACCCGAACAAAATAAATGTGTACGAACGACAAACATTTGTCGAGGTCCAACGCGGTTAATGTTTCATCACAAACCGACGACAGTTAATTCGTTTTTCAGCCGAAATATTGAAACACCCCTCGCATTTTCATCGCTTTCTTTGCACACACATTAGCCGCAAAAGCGAAGATATGAATGAGTTTTCGTTTCGGGCGGAAAATATCCGTCGACCGTTTTCAGATGAGCGCTTTTTCGTTTTATTATTTCACAAATAACAACAAATCTTAATACGCGACCCGAGGAACGTAACATCAAGCAACCCACTCGCGATTGAATAAATAGAAAAAATAATATACATATATAAACGAGTCGAATGGAATTGGTAACCTCTCGTCTGCATGAATCCTCTCGTTCATTGTCAGGGCACAATGTCAAACAGGCACCGGACGATAGAACAAACGCCGGTGCAATGTGAAAACAAATTTTGTTTCGGATTCATCCTGTTATTAATCTTGACGGGCAAATCGATTAAGCTCGTATCTATTAAACGTTCGTGTGAAACAATTGCGATGTATAAAAAAACGGCAGTGCGCGTTGTATAAACAATATTCTCGTACACATGTTATTAATTAGCGTGAGATGTGAAAATTTTATATCTGGCTTCGATCACGAGTAAAATTTTTAATGTATTATTACGAAACAAAATCGTAATTTATCTCGATCGTAAGTACGCCTCTTTTTATGCACCAATTTAAACAATCTCGCACGTAATTGGAAGAAATATGACATCGTTGAATCTCGACCGTTGTTAATGATGCACCAAAGAGACACGAGAGTGAATTGGAATTTTACGACAGCTCGATTAATATTTAAATGAACCAATGTATTCATTCGACAATAACGCAATTTTTTATGCAATCCAACAACACACACAAAAGATCGCTCCGATGACCTCAAACAAATCTTTAAAAAGAACGGCGAATATCAGAAACGTGTCAATCAGTCAGACACGCGTTATCGAAACGCGCAAGAAACGTAAACACGGGAACAGAAACGTATAAACATACGGAGAAAGTCGAGAAAAAAATCTGGTTACTTCACACGAGTAGGTTCAACGTCCCTACAACTATCCACGACGAAAGCATAATTCAATTCGTTTCAATTTGTGCGACGGTCACAGACAATAACCAGTCGCTACAGATTAGATCATGTACTCGGAAAATTCGTGGCCGAGCTCTCTCTCGACGAAACATAGGCGTGTTCTGCTCGAAATGTATTTTCTGTAATAATAGTTTATGTGGCACTCCAGCAAAATGGTGACACTGTTCGAATCAGAAGGTTTGAGAGTGATGTTTACGTTCAAATTCATGTATCGCGTAATGTGACATGTTGTGGACGTGAATGTCGTAATGACCCCTTTTTCATGATATCGATCTCAAATGATGGTAGAATAGGAGAGTAATTGATGTGTGAATTTTTAACCCCTAACCGCAAATGGGGCATCGATATAATGGTGTGATTCGGTTTATGAAATATAATAAAATTTATCTCGTTGGAAACGTCAACGGATTTTAATCTTGTTAAATGCACCGGTTTCCATCGATCACTAAAGTAAGAAATTCAATTGGTCCGGTCTGTACATGGATGCATGTGTCTTTGACCTGAGGTCATTTGACAAAGAATGGTTTCTGGTATTCAAAATCATCGAGAGTTATCATCACGTAGTTACATAAAATAAGGAAAAATTGTCTAAACTTTTGATTACGCCTTATTCTGCATATAACATAATTGACATTTGATGATGATTCACCGGAAAAATTCCATTTATAACATTTCAAAAAATAAAAGAAAACCGCAATGATTCCATACAATTTACACGAAAACCTTTCCTCCAACGAAGAAACTCTACAAATTTCCTCGAACGCGTCATCTTCGCGCAACAAACTAAGACCCAAATTACTCATAGTGACTTAACGCAACCTTGATCCGACAAAAAACATATTTCGAAACACGACCGCGGAATCAAACCAAAAAAATCGACCACCCCTCGGACGGGGATGCGATACGCCAAAACCCACACACACACGAGCTGGTACACATGTAAAAGCTGCCCGGTGCGATTAGGCCCCGAGAGAGGGGTACAAAAAAGCCTAATCGACATATTCAATATGCCGGGTCGACGAAAAACCAATCAAGCACCATCCCCTCGGAAGGTACACGCCACGCACACACGCGTACAAAATAATTACCGAAAGCGAGACTTTATACGCCGACCCTCGGGGTTGAAAATTGCCTTCGAAACGGTCCCGAGGAAAAAAATCCGAATCAAATCACATCGAACTGAGGAATTTTGCTGAATGAATGATTGTATGGCGGAAACGTCAACGGCCACCTAGCCGATTCATTATTTTTGCTCAATGGCGGGTTGGATCGAATGAGTCGTCTAATTGCTGAAAGCGATGTGTCCTCACTTAATCGAGATGGAAACAAAGGTCGCTTGAGTTGTGTGTAGGCGAAAATGAAAATTATGTGAAATCGCGATTGCTGAGTGGCGGGGAATGTAGGACGTTTCGATTTATTGGTAGGGTAAATGGTAATATGTTACGAAATAGGAAAAAGAGAATCGGGACTTCGCACGTTCGTTATTTCCGAAAATGTGTAAAAAACGAAAATATGGCTGTCGTCAAAGGTAAATAAACGTCGAAATTTTTATACAGTTAATATACGGGAAATAAAAAAGCAATAAATTCGAAAAAAACGTGAACGAATCTGAAAAACGCAATATCCGCGCTTATAACGCTGAATAAACAGTATTTTTGACAATTAAGTCAAATATACGAATCGTTTTTCGAAATTAGATGATTCGAATATTCGCAGAGTACAAATCTGTCGGTATATTTGATCGTCGAACCGTACTGTACTCGCTTAATTAAATCAAAAGAAGTTCATTTACCGTTGCGATGAATAAGAAGAAGGAAATTTCGTTTCACCGAAAAAAATACGACAAAGAATTCGATTCAATTCAAGGACTGCTTTCTGAATATATTATATTCATTTTGCAAGTCTAAAAATAAAATATAATACATGGCTAGATCTTACGTACCAGCGACTTTTCAATATATAAATTCCAAAATCACGTACCTGAAACAAATAAAATAATACAAATTAATACGAGACATTATTTTTTTTAAACATTAAATAGCAATAAAAACAAAACGAAATAGATATTTAACGCGATAGAAAGTCGTTATTGGGAAAAAACCATTTTAAAAGAGAACAATTGTGTACGAGATTATCATATATTCCACAAAAGGGTGGAAGAGGATTTAAAAGCTTTAGAATGCTCGTATACGTTTATAAAGGTGAGATTATCCATACGAAAGGATTTCAAATAAAAATAATAAAATAAATATTCCGATATCAGATTCACTCCGATATTGCATACCATCAGCGACGACCGTTAGCACAGAAACCGAACACGAAGTCACAAAACTCCCAAGTCACAAAAACACACAAACACCCAACTTTTTTCAACAATTCTATATTCTTACGAAACATTTTCGCTACCTACTAATTGAGAGTCGTTATCGTTATCGTAGTTAGCGGGTAGATTCGCCTTCGAAAACGCAATTCGAAGATTGCGCCGATTAATTTTAACGGTTGTTTGTAAAAGTTATTTAACAGAACGAACCGTTTAAGCGGCGCTTTTATTTATACACAGACATCACGCCAGCGGCTCGACTCACACGTGGAATCGCGAATCGGATATATTTGTCACATCGGAAATTTCAATATATTGCCGAAAACGCGTACCGAATTCAGGGGTAATAATAGACAAAGAGGCTAATGGACGTGAGCCCGGTTCGGTCGCAAAGGGCCATCAGTTCGGCTAACCTGCTTTGCTTCCGGTAATTAATCACTACCCGCTAATTAATATGCATCCATACATTACGTGAAGTTGGTGAGCGCGTATTTTGGTGAATTTGACTTCCGCTAAGTATCACGCAACTTTTATAAATCGCGTCCGTTTTGGGAAGGTGGTAGAATTCGCATTTTTTTAACATTCGATTAATTAAACCTGAAGTGTTTGCTTATTCAAAGATAATAAGCGAACATTTTATGTTCCACAACAAACGTAGAATTCGAAATCACAAACGTAGAATAGAATAATATTATGTTAATGAACAATACAGACTTCATGAATATCAATGCGATAGAACCAGCACGTGTCGTTTACGTTGCGGAGGTGCGATGTAACGAAAAAAAATCGAATGATCTATTCCCTATGTAAATAACACGCTTACATGAGTCATAAGAGAGTCGTGTGTGCCTTTTCGATTCAACACGATGAAAGGAGAGTTAAATTGATTTCGGCATGAGCAAATATAAAACGATAGTAACCGATCGACTCCGTGAGAATAGGCAATACCTCGAGAAGTGCTCTTGGGAGGAGGGCCATCAATTCGGACCTCTGGGAGGACTCGGATCGATGAAACGACGACTTTGTGAAAGGAGAAATTTTCGTTAAAGAGCCACCAACGTCAATATTCACAATGGCTGCATACTACTTTGCTAATGGAAATGGGGTAATTTATGATACCTCAAGAACAAAAGTTGAGACGAGCACGCGAAAAGAAAACTCTGACCGTCTTTTGTCTCTGTTCTTTGCTTCTCGAGCCTGAATTAATATTCTACCTGTCAAATAATTCATTTAATGTAGCTGTATCAACATAATTTCAGTCTTCTTCGACAATATCCAAGTTGACAACTTTTCGACAAAAAGAATGATTTAATGTAATTAGAATTTAAAGCTTTTAAATGATTAACGATCTTCACAAATGTCAATTGATCTTAAATACAAAAACTTTTTCAAACTAAAAAATGGATGGCTTTCAACGTGATGAATGATATTCTTGTAACAATCAAGACAAACTCTTCTTCACATAAGCACTTAAAATTAATCAATTTGTTTGCGGGGGGTGAATCACCACACCATTTATCACACCGATTCGATACCCGATTCATTTCAAATATGAATTTCCTCATATCGAAACACAATAACAATCGATGCGATAAAAATGTGATAAATATTCAAATACAAGGTCGAACAAAATCTACAATAAAAAATCGCACTCCATACCGTGAGAGTGAGACGGAAATCACTTAAAAACAGATTAAATCTCACCGGTACATAATTCGGTTGCGGATCGCAATCAACGTACCTCCATTAGAGCATAAAAGCGGTTTTTTTTTCAAACACATCTTAATGGACGGATCTCGCGGGTCAACGATGTCGTAATCGCGGTCAAAGATGACCGAAAACAATTTTTAACTCACCACACAAAATTATACAAAAGCTCCACATACATCGCGGGATAATGTGAAAACAATATAATCCGATCGAAGTGCACGCGTGCGTGCAAAAGCAATTTATGATACAACACAGCCAGTTGTTCGAGGATCGGAGTTGCCAAGATTCTGCGTATATTCGATTTTAATATTCCGTCTGCGAGAGTTGAGTTTTTGAAATGGAGCCGTTGGTAATCTCATACGACAAACATAACGTATAAAATAAAATGGTAGTTGTAGTCGTTTGACCGGTTCTTGCTAGCCTTCCCACTGCTTGGTATTGGCGAATCGAATGGTAATCGACGCACGTGGTGGTACATACTACTTGACGATGTTCGCAACGATTTTTCTATTTGAAAAAAATCGCGTTGCATTATGATCTCTGGTAATTTTTGCAAATTATAATAAAATTGAAAAAATAATGGAGGAAACAAGCGATTTCCTGTACCGATGCATGTAAAAATAATGCAGATTTACCTGATACATATAAGAAGTATCTGAATATCGTAATAAGATGATTTTCATACAAATTATACGATTTTTTTATCACAATATGAATTTACGCCTACCATAACATTTCTACCCGAAAAATTGAAACGAATAAATTAAGAAAGAAAAAATCTTTTTCCTTATTGAAAAAATAGCTGTTTATTGTTTGCGTATAACTGAATTGTGGCACAGTTCCCTATTAGCAATCTTGAGATATCACTGCGAAAATGTAAATATGTCAAAGGCACATTCTACGTATGAATAATAAATATTTTACGTGCGTGCATATGAAGCACCGCTCTCGTGAAATTGCGCATAACCTATAAAACAGATCCATAAAATACTACGAAAACAAATCGACGTGAAAATCTGATTAACATTATGTTCGTGTTGATCGTTTGCGAAAACTATTTGAGTTATAAAAATGAGACTTTTCTCGGCCGGTTACGCTTACGTAAAGAAATTCACGAGTGAAAATTTCCAACACTGCGGTGAAAAAAAAGCGCAAAGACGCCTACGCCAAAATATAACAAAGGCAAAGTCGAAGACGCTAACGATATATGAATAGTTCAATTTTGAAAAATAGGGCGCACGTTTAACCGTTAAAAATGATTTTTTTTTTAATATCGTATACCGTTTCAAGATGTTTATTATTTCAATTAAAAACGTGAGATGAAAAATTTCAGGGCGATCCGTATCTGCACAATATTTTGGAATATTATCGGAACACAAATAGGAAAAATATTGATACGCCGCATTTTGTTTTTGCCCCGAACGAAATTTTGTTGACAAAAAAACGGAAAAGAAAGACCCAATGTTTATTTACCTTCGACGGGAATTCCATTTCGTTTCCAACGATTTGCCCCGGCGGTTACGGTTCCCGAAACTTTCGTCTTTTGATTTAGCAACATTACGAAGCCGATAACAAAACGCGAATTATTCAAAATGGCGACCGACTATCAACGGCTTCTAAACGCCAACCGGCAAAAACACAACACCGATAATATATGCACTGTCGAATCGCGCCATATTCAAATTCGGTTCCAATTTACAAAACGCCGATCCTTATCCACAACGGTAAATATGTTTTCCTTACGAAATTGATTTATTCGAATTTCGTAGATGTTAAAGGTAAAGCATCAAGCCCGTTAATACGTGCATTCTCTCGCGAATGAATACTTTGTCTAAATCGCCAAGAGAAAACATACACGGGAGTATGAATGAACATGTTAACTAGAGAATGTATGAGTCATCTATTCCGACGTAGATAACGTGCTAACGAAATAAATAAATCGCAAATAGGGAATATGGTAGGGTATATTTTATTTTAGGGAAATATGAGAAACCCAAAATATGTTTTTGGTTTACGTATTAGAAATTGTGACAGATAAGTATCGCTGCGGATACGAAAAACGGTTGGTAACACATAGAGACCCATACACGCTTTGTATTATATTATAGAATGCAATTCTCATATTCAACTTTCACAATATGTAACAAGATTTAAAAAAATGATTTTTATTATTAAGATATTTAGATACAGAGAATCGAGCATAATAAATAATAAACATAATAATAAGTATTTCATCGTACAGATGACAGCTGTATTATAAAATACCGAACGTTTTATAAACGTCAGTTGGCGTCTTACATGTTGCCAACTCAATAGCGAAACTAACTCATCTGTCAAATCACTCATATGGTTTGTCTAATCGATGTCAGCGATTCGATGCATTCTCTCGTTAATATATACTATCTCTAGAGATAACGTATGAGGAATCTCATATCATGCGCTTTCTTTAAAACTTGACTCGCGCATATACAATCTCTAGATAAAGTATGTATTAACGATGACTGTAATACAAATACCAAAATGGGCCGATTCGAGATGATTTCCCGAAGCATCGCCATTGTGTACGCGGACTAGGAAAAGGGTCGCGAAGCGTGAAGGGTTAAAAACCTCAAGTCCTCGAAGGCCACGGCGACGGAGCACGAAGAGCCACGACCAACCACGGGTCGGCGAGGTCGTTAACCGACACCATGAGCAACCGCCGTTGCTCTGCTCCGCTGACAATACTCGCCTTTAACACTGGCAGACTTGACCAACGGCCGTTTCATCTCAGCACACACACCTCGGATCCCAATTAATCGATCTTTGCGAAAAGCGTCTCGGAAGTGAAATCGGTTCAATCGAAACGAGTTTACGAAATTGATAATTGATTCTGTAGAGGTGACCCCGCCTATTATTTCTAGTTCCGCGGGAAGTTGTGTGCATGTTTAATGTTTTTGGATTGTGTCGATTGTGAGATCGAGAGTGTGGTGAAAAGAACAAAGGACAGTGAGAGAGGCCTTCGACGGTGAAATCGCACGTTGGGTTTCGCGGAATTTGTTGACGACAGTGAGTGTGAGCCGTTTCTGCAGTGGCAGGATATCACGTCATCGCTGTGGAATTCCTCGGCGCCTTATCGAATTATGTAGGTACATACATATTTCCTTTTCAAGAAAAAAGCTGTGCATAATGGAGAAATAAATGCATAATGTTTCTCTTGCGAAGATTCTTTCAACGGACGCTCCACCGTGAATGGCAATGAATCGGGTCTCGTATTACTATATTTAGCGAAAACAATCAATTAATACTGAATTGATTAAAATTTCATTTTCATTCATCTCTCGCATGAAAACAAATATAAATAAATTTAATTCACATCTAATCGACTCTGCGCAGCGGAGTGAAACAATCAGATAGTTACCAGAAGGTCAAAGCGAGATGGGAAGATAAAAATCATAAATATCGAACCTTTCCGCGTCGGTTGAGCTCTATTCTTTGGCAAGCTAGGCCGATTACTCTGGACAAGAGAATTATTGAAAATGGACCTCTTTGTGCAATGTTGCCGGATTTGTAGCGGACAACGAACGCTTCAGCGCACGCGACAATCTCGCAAAATATATTTTGACAAAAAAACACACATTAGTGCCCTCAAATCGCTTATATACACCTAAAGACAAAAAAAAGTTCCGGGTCCCTAATACGCACCTTTAATGTTCCGTTTAGTCACTAATTTACGACGAAATTTTTCAAGGTTCATAAATTTACGAAGCTAGACAACTGATCTTTCATTTAACATTAAAAAAAAAGACAAATATGTCGGGAACCTTCGACCACAAGGGATGAAAGGCATCCGTATCGAATTACAATGATGATACAAAAGCGTGAAATGTCCATGATTTATTAATGTGACGGTTTTTTTTGCATGTTTCAGAATTATAGACTCTTGTTTATATTATGGTTTAAGAATTTAGTAAATAAAACAAAAAAAAAGTGTTAAATCTATTTAATATTTGGTATTACCACCCTTATTTTTAATTATTTCTAATATTCTATTTGGAATTGATTTATACAAATTATTAATAATATCTTCATTTATTTCATTACTCCAAATCTCTTCGATGTTTTTTTTCAATTGGAAAATATTTTTCGACTGTTTTCTAGCTAATTTCGTCTTTATAATGGCCCACAAATGCTCGATGGGATTGAGGTCCGGACTGTTCCCAGGCCATTTTAAAGACGAAATTCCGATTTTGTCCTTGTATTTTGTAATTTGTAATTAAAATATAGTATCAGGAATCGCTTTATAAAAATATAAAAAAATAATAATAAGGATTTATCAAACGGCTTGAGCTCGATGACAAGGCGCAGAGTCGTTTTGGAAAATCGGGTGATCGGTATATTGAGTAATATCCTCAATTGCCGGCAAAACGTTTTTTTTTTATGATTTTTTTATATTTTTTTTGCATTCACTGTATCTTCGACAATTATTTAAGGCCCCAAACCGAACGCGTCATGCAGCCCCCATATCATCACCGAAGGGGAAAACTTCACCGTCGGTGTGACACAATGCGCGTGGAATCTTTTCACCAGACTTTCGACGCACACATCTCTGTCCATCCCGAGCAAATAAATTAATCTTTGATTCATCTGAATAGATTACACTCCTCCAGTCATTTAAAGACCAGTTTTGATATTCTTTGGCCCACTCTAATCGAGTTTTCCTCATTTTAGGGGTCAATAGAGGTTTTTCGCCGATCGTCTTGATCGGAATCCATATTCTTGGAGCCTCCTATGTACTGTTTTGCTCGAAATTTTTACTTCACTGGTTGACGCAAATTCCTGATAAATTTCTTGTGAAGTTTGAAATCGATCCTTCATCAAAATATTTTTTTAATCGACGGTCATCGCGAGCAGTTGTCGATCTTCCTCTTCCGCTTCCTTTTTTTTTCGCTCTAAAGAGCCACTTTCTCTGAATTTCCTGACAAAATTACTCACAGCACGTGAAGAATATCCAACTCTTCTAGAAATTTCTGCGAAAGATTTTTTTTCTTCCAACAAAACGACGATTTTCGATTTTGTCGCAACGGACATTTGTTTTGTTCTTTCCATAGTTCACTGGACGTTTACACGAAGACGGTTGGCAAAACACCGCCGGGATTTCAAAAATAACGATAGTTGTTCACATGTGTGAATATTGTATTTCCTCATAATACAAAAAAAAAAGGTCAAAAATCGGAGCATATTTCTAGGAAAAAAATTGGTTTGAATGCAACGCATCGGGACCGGAACTTTTTTTTGTCTTTAGGTGTATATTCTCAGAATTCGACATCACGTTTTCTGATTTAATCCCTTAAAATCAAACGAACTTTGAACTCGAGTCAAAGAACATCATAAATACGCTTACTTTCAATAACTCTCACGCTTGAATTAATCGACCAATTTTACTGAAATACGACTCAAAGGGATTAAAAATTAACGATTTTCATATTCACCTCCAAAAAACTGTAGCATCCTCAATTCAAACTCAATCAATATCGAATTAACCCGCACGACACATCGTTCAACTTTCATCGAACATCACATACAAAACTCCAATTTTCAGAAGCAATTACAAAGCAAACACATCAAGCCCCAACGACGACGCTACCAGCAAAAAATAAACAATTAACGACAAAGAGCCCGACAGGACATTGATACGATAATTAGAGTCGTCGAGTGTAATAGGTGCGCTCGTAAAGACGAATTAGGCCAACGGCTCGGATGTCCATTCGGAGGCACGCGAGAGGAGGACCTTTTTACCACGCCGGCACGAACGGCCCTCCTCTTACGCGGGTTTATGTCGAGGTTTACGACGAAAATATGACGGGACAACAAAGGAGGGCCGCGGAATCTGCCGCAATTTCGCCATCCCCATGCGAGACGGCGAATAATAAAGCGTGCGAGTGCGGCCCCGATAGTGGGCCCTCTAGGTGTGTTGGTTGCGGCTCTGTCGATGTAACTGCTGGTGATGGTTGTAAAAATCTTCCTTGGAAAAATCTGGGTTCTTTTGTTGGGCTGTGTGACGAATTCGTGCGAGTTTCGGGCGAAATTGTCTCGCGAAATTGAACGGTGCTGGATGCGGGAAATTGGCTCGGAATCATCGCGCTACCCTAATTTCGGAGTATACGAGAAAAAAATATGGGATTTCTGAGTACGTTAATTGTGGATAAATAACTTTCGCAATATATTAACACAAAAGGAAACATATTACCAAATTATTTCGGTCAAATTAAAACTTTTCTTAAAAATAATTAAAAATCAATTTAACGAATTTCGTATTTTTGTGAAGTAAATTGAAACGAGTATTAGTAACATGCGATCCTGAATAGCGTATACTATATATAACATGTTCTATTTCTAAAACAAAATATTATTTTTTCACCGTACGCCTGTTCATTCCGTGTTCACATTTCGATGAATTCCTCACTGCAAATGGCGAAATAACGACAATCGCACGTCGATTTGTATTTTCTCGCGGTATGAAAAATCAATTACATCAATTTTATTTCAATCAGCGCGATCGAATCGCACACCAGCAACAACAATAAAAACAGCAAAAATTTATTACAGCGAACGCACATTTCGACGGAACCGCGAGCGAAAAGGACGAATACAAAATAATCACGTATACTTTTCGATGGAATTCATATCGGAGACGTGTGTCGCGCAACAGACCGAGGAAAACGACACCTGAATAGACAAATAAACCCTCCGATGCAACGGTGACGATTCGTAAATAATCCACGTACTCCATCGAGCACACGGAATACGGAATAAAACGTACCGGCAGCCGAAACAACGTATCCCCGAGCCGTGTACGTAATCGCGATTAGATTTGCTGTGTAACCCGAAGACGCACGAGTGTGAAATAGAGACGAGTGATTGAAAAAAAATGTTCTCTGTTCCGAAATGGTGGGTTTAATTCGTCTGGTGATTAATTGGATTGCGAACGGCGTCCGCACGCCATCAAAATTTGACAAATCGTTCGAAAAGGTAACGAAACAATTATCTTAATGCGTATAGTGCCACGCCGGCGGACCACACAAGATAAATCATTCAGTTCGAAATTTTAAGGCTAAAAAAATTAAAATTTTCTGAATATTTTGAAAGTATCTGTATTCGAATATATACGCTTCGAGAAAATCGTGTTTCTCGTTTTAACGACACAAATAGA
This sequence comes from Hydropsyche tenuis, assembly GCA_009617725.1. Lineage (NCBI taxonomy): Eukaryota > Metazoa > Arthropoda > Insecta > Trichoptera > Hydropsychidae > Hydropsyche > Hydropsyche tenuis. The sequence goes on from VTON01000054.1 coordinate 221,374, forward strand.
GCATTTAGATAAAATTTAGTATTAAGAGTGGCAAGTAGTCTCAGAACATTAGTTTTCCGTAATGCACTCTTATCGTTAAGGTCCACAGTGCATAGGGTCATTGTTTCGTTGTTATATGCGCGAAGAGATGTAACATGAAAATAACATCGTGGATATAAATTTCGATAAAGGAAACTAAAGTGATTTCGCTATCGTTCGTATTTCTTCTAAGCGCGAAAATTCAGATATAACGAATTTATTACAGTCGTAAACGATCCGTCTTAGTCAAAACAATCGTGCGACTATTTAATTATCGAAAATATATAACGAAGATATTCGTTCGGAGAAATATAAATGAGTGGTGTCTGAGGTTTTCCATAGAATGTTCATTATAATTTTATAATAATATTCAGCCATTACTCGACCGAGTACTATACGAAAATATATAATAAATACTTTAACGCGAATACGATTTGTGTAAACGTCAATTAGAAAGCCTTAATTATATATTCAACGAGTAAAATCAAAATAACTCACATTTACTTCAAAGTCCGCAATTTTCCTTTCAAATTTCAATTCAATGCGTATAATGAAAAAGCAAATAAAACAAATGCATGCGGATTTCCATCGAAACAATAATCCTGGAGGCAAATCGGAGTGAGAGATGATAGGAAATAAAAACAAAGTACGGTCCAGCCATGGACCCGAACGTAAAAATCTCGAGAGGATTCCAGGTTACGTGTCTACGATGACAGATACATAACATGTAACAGATATATATTTCAATCTATGCAATTGTTTAGGAAAATGTATGATAAATCCAAAAGATTTTTCCAAATATTCATTTTGAATAAATTTTCAAAAAAATACTTCAGTCGAATATATTTCGGGTTTGTCGTTGAGGTACAATAACAAAAGATAAAATAAAAATCATAAGCGATATATCCTTTATCTTTTCTCATACAATCTTGTCAATTGATATGTGTACGAAATGGGTAAAAATGAAAGCGAAACAAAACAGCGCTCTAGGGAACAAACAGAACCAAACGACATTCCGGATAAAAATCTTTCATTTTCCGACCTCGATATACGTCAGTATAACATGCAGTTCCCCCCCCCCCCAAATAAAAAAATACTATTAGAGAACACTAAAATTTTCCGCGTCCACATTCGACGTATCTGTGACGTTATTGGAGATGATTTATCATGAAAATTCGAGTGCCGTTCGACTGGATATATGGAAATTGTGATTAATGACGCGGCGAATCTTCCATATGTATGGCGGGATTTATTGCGCTGATTCGCCATCGATGATATTATACGATTGTACAGAACGCGCATTCCCCATGAACGGGAAAAATAACGTGTCGGCTTTATGGGCGAATTTCAAGTTCGGAAATCTTTTCATGGGGAAAACGAGTCGGCGAGTCGACCGAATCTGCCGACGAAAGGAAACCGTAACGTCGGGATATAACAATGTCGAAAGGTATAAAAACGAAAGCGGCCAAGATTATCCACATAAAAATAATATAAAGAAGATAGAACGGACCACGACGAAAGACAGAGGATTATGTAATTGACCAGAATAAACATCTCGGGGAAAACAAACGCCGAAACGCGAGTAACGGATCTGCGAAAAAATGTCGCGAAAGATGACGGCGGACCGCACGAATCAATAATTCAATAAAAAGTCGTTAGATTTTTATATTCGGAAACATAAAAAGCAACAAATCAATACATCAGTGAGAAAAAGTACCAGTCCGATCGTTCGTTACAAATGTTTACAACCGCTCAACCATAACCGAATTGCCGTGAATCGCGAAACTGACATGTTTGTGGTCCCCACGAGAGGGTTATGTACTACAAGAAACACACAAAGTAACAGAAAAATAACAATCATTCTCACTCGGGCAGGTCGTGTTAAGGTTAAGGACGTTTCACGACCGTTAAATAAGACATCGCGTATACATGTCCTCATATATTAATTGAGGTCTCAACTGCGATTATTCTATGTTTAATGGACGAAAACTTCAAAAGCTTTAGAAAATCAAACAAAATTTGGAGAAAATTGCGGAACCGTGCAAAAAGCGAGGGCCTAGAAGGTGTTTTCTTAACATCAAAAGGACCGATGATATCGAAGAGAGTTCGCATAATAAGCATAATTTTCACAAAGCACTCTTCAAGTATGAGAAACTTTGGAGCAAGAATTTCGGTCAAGATTAAATGCAACGAGAGAAAGATATTTTAAACATTCTCGTACGAAATTCTGACAAGAAACTATTCGCATAATCGTAACGCATGTGTCGCATAAATATGCACGCTCGTCTTTTCGAATTCGGTAAATCGACTTGTAATTGCGACGAAAATAATGCACGCGACCCGTATTTGTAAACGGCATAATTATTATTTTATTAAATTCGGTCATTAGGAATTAACAGGGGAGAGACGCATAACGTCTAGTTTGCATGACAATAACAGTGATTGGTATTGTGCACACTTGACAAAATGCAAATACGGTGACGAACGTTGCACAATTGCGAAACATGTCGATACTATTTCGAAATATAGGCTGAAAAAATAAAATAATACAAAACGTACGTTTGAATTTTCTGATTTGCATACACAACGAAAAACGTTTCCGAGACGGAACCTATTCATTTAAGAAATTACCGTCGAACGAAGTAAAAAAAAATACAGTCAAAGAGAAACACTAGGTACTTTTGTAGTATTGTATATAGGTACGTATTTGTAAAAGTGTGTCGTTCGTATTGTTCGTGACCTTCCTTCTTTTTAGCTGGGAAAACGCGAGAGGAGGCTTCGTTTTAACAATGGCGAAAGTGAAATGACTACAATCCCCAATACGGTTCCACGAAAAAACCTTTTAAATTATCGGATTGATGATAAAAATACGACATCACTCAGCGAATTACCGCTCGGTGAAAATAGCAACAAACATACACAAAAAAAAATCCACTACCGAATAGAAATAATATCACATTTTACACCCCGCTGGTATAAAATATACATAATTGAGGGCTAGAGGTGATCTTATCCGACCCGTAAAGTGGTCGAAAATGTCAAATCATCCCAAGCCACATAATTGGATTGAAACCACCAGACCACAGATTTAGATATTATTTTATACCGTAGAATTCAATTAGCGAAAGTGTCACTAGAAATCCTCTTCGTATCCGTCGACGACTCGTTATTGTAATGAATTTATTAACATAATCTCGATGCGAAAACATGATTTAGTCACATCGTTATACAGTTAACAAAAGGAGAGGAAATTTTGATTCGACAATTCACCTCGGATTATAATAATTGATCATTTCAATAAATTTTCAATGTTTTGATATATAATCGTCGCAATTATTGCCTATCTAAAGGGTCAGTTTCGAGCAAAAAGGGCACGAATCAATTAATCAAGTTGCCGACCTAGTTTGCGTTAAGTTTTTATCTTGTCTCCACGGAATTATCTTTGCGCCGTATCTCAATTTTGGCACCACTATGTATTTGTATTTTCGATAAATCGGTGCCTAGTATCGAAACAATTATGCAAAACGTATACGAATATATGCCCGATAGGGTCATTGTGTTGACTCGAAGCCAACTGTGTCAAATGACTATGATTGCTCTATGTTATGTAAAAGGAAGACATTAATTGCCGCATTGTCTGAATCATTGAAATATACCGGAGTTATCTTATGCGAAAAACAACTCGGGCATACGTTAATGAAGAAAATTCATCCATTACAAAATACACTTCATGTTAATTAAACATAATCAAAGCCTCGATGTCCATAGTCAGAGCGAGCGTTAATCGAATGAATGACTCAGGGCTTTCGATGGTGACCCTAATGTGTCATAATTAATCCAAATGACTTGATACTGTTCAAGTTTCAAGAGGAGGTTTTTAATTTGCATGCACTGATTTAGGTCAAACGAAATTCATACTTTTGACCTTATTCATTTCACGGTGTTCAATACCCAGGTAACTTTTAACACAAACATCGCTAAAAACTTTTAAGAAAACGCAACGATCAAGTTACATAAAGACAAATGATTCACCCCATTGTGAAATTATCAACGGCCGGTAAATTCATCACGACCGTAAAAATAGTCGTGAGCGCAGCTTTTAAATTTCGATTACGTGTAGTAATTTAAAACGAAACACTTGAACAAATAGCGTACCTATTCAAATTGTGACCGCATAAAGAGCCGTTAAAGCATGTCTGACGATAAACACGTGTTTTATTTTACCTGCATTATTGTGACATAGTTGATGATTCTCATCCGCTCCGGCGGTACAAAATGTCGGTCATTAGTCACGTCGAAGACAAACTTTCTTCGAAGATCGTCTTTTACGCACGAACTTTAAAACAATCCGATACACACACGAATTAAACATTATCATAAACGTTTCTGTTCGATCTCTCTTAACGATTATATATACTAGCGATAAACAGACAATTCTTCATGCTAAGTTCTTGCGATATAAGCCATACGCGACATCTCCGAACACACGAAAGCGCTCCAAAGACCGACCGAGAACACTTTTTATGGACACGGCTTAACATCGAAGTTTGTCACACACCAACCCACAAGACGCGCCCGCGGGGTGTGCGAAAACAAGAAACGGGTAGCAATTGCGGACAATCTTCCAGCAAATGGAACTTTCCGGGAGTATTACTTCCACTTTCGCCGGGCCGGAGATCCGCCGACGAAATCCGCCGAAAAATAAGCGCCGCGTATATTTTTCACTTTGCCGAGACACTGTTTGAGGGGTGGAAAAAAAGTGGCCTACTAGTGCTTTCCATAAATTAAGATCACAAATGTGCAGCGTTGCGCAAGTCACGCCCGTCCACGAATTAACGAATTGGGATCGGGATGGGAGAAGTTATTAAGTTGCGCCACGCACTCAAAGTAATTTTCTAGCTCTATTCTAAATTAAAAAAAAGTAACTTCAACGGGTGTACATTACGCATAATACGATAAAAAGTGGAAAAAATAATAAAAAGGGAACAGAATCATGTTGGGGTGTGCTCTCAAAGTCTGACCCTGTCTCACTCCAATTATGTAAAAGCGGCGGACGCATTAGGCAAATTTACTCTTAATTAATAAACTTTTTTATTAAAACAAACAAGTACTCGTGCCGCCTGCTTAATAAGCGTGTCCATAAATGTCCTGCAAGAAAAATTAATAACGGACAAACTGACGGCGAGCAAAGTGGGGTAGGATTTAGAACATTTTTCACCGTGACGTATATTTGACTTTGATAATGAAAGTTGCACCGACGCAGGCGGAATACGAACGAAATCTTTCCCCTTTCAAAATTCACAATTCGAATCTCAAAACTTCTCTCAAAAGAAGCGACCGAGTCCGGCGGCATTATGGGACAAATAAATCGAGTATGTTGAAAACAGAAAAGCATTAGCAACGTATAACCGACGGTCGGAACTGCGCAGAAAACGAACATTTTCTACACGATAAAGGTGAAAGGAATTGCGAGATTGTGCGGAAGAAAACAAAATGAAAAAAGGCGGCAGTACAAAACGGTAAGTGGCGCTCGGGGAGAGAGGGATATCACGCCGAGGCCCGTGAAGAAGCTGGAAATGGCTAAATTCGATAAAATGACAAATTCAATGATGGGAATTATACTTCAACAAAACCTCTTGAGCGCCGCCAGATTATCACAGCGGAAAAGGTGTAATAATCGAAAGAGTTTGGGGTAAATTTAAGTTAAAAATACACATTTTTCAAGTCTGCGCAACTCATTGTCAGTTCCATTTCAAAAGATAATGAAGTACGCGAATCGAAATAAAAACTAATATTCAATAAAAAAAATTGCACAAAATTTCAAATACAAACAACATAAAACCACTTTTTCGCTATTTAGACACACTTTATAGTCACATATGACATAATGCTAATGCGTTCTCGGTCAAAGTTCTCATCCATAACGGTAAAATACACATTCGAACACACACGCGCAGGACACGTTCGAGCGCATCGTGCCCCAAGCAGTTGGCTACAATGGGAACGAAAGTCACTCAAAAACCCATTGTTGCCATATGCCCTGACAAAAAAATGTAAATTGAATCATTCATAGAAAAAAAAAATTAAATCAAGTCTTCGGTTGACCGCAGGGATCCGACACGTCGTTTTCGACCTACATGCGTGGTGTTAACAAAATCGGATGAATAGATGTGCATGGTTTAATTCGAATATCATTATGTCCTATATATAGTGCACACATGGTACGTTTTGAAAAGAGTTAATTTCATTGAAAAAAATAATTGCGTGATAGGAAACACGAATATGTTAACTGAACTTATCGTATACATTCTTTATTGTTTACAAATGATTGATTGTGTTCATAATTTCATTTTCTGAAATATTAATACAGTTTCAGATTACAATGTTTTATGAGCTTATGTTATTTACATAATATCATAAATGTAAATATAATTTGAGATTTGAATACTTTCAATAATTATTCGAGACATTACAATTTATATAATATTTCTATATAATATAGATTATAATGGTTCGGTGATTGTCATTATCTGGAAAATTCTCCGCATCGATTTCACTTTCAAGAATATCTCTATCACTAAGAATAGTCTCACGAAAATATATCTCACAGAATATTTCTCTCAAAGGAATATCCCCTTTAAAGGAATATTCCTCTCCATAGTTCGAAAAAATATATAGATATACCCATAATTAAAAAATAAATATAAATATCAATCCTATTTATTTGAAAAAATATACATCTCTCTCTAGCATAAAATATTTATATAAAAATTATTAATGAAAATGAATGAAATTTAAATTTTACGAAAATTAGATACTAGCGATAATTTTATCATCAAAAATATATTGTTATATTTCCGATGTCATTAACATGCTTAAAATTATATAACGCTTTCACAAAATCCATTAAATCTTCACAGGTTTAACCTTAGGGCGATATCTATGTATTTTTTTTAAACTACGGAGGGGAATATTCCTTTGAGAGGAATATTCTTTTGAGAGAAATATTTTGCGAGATATATTTTCGTGAGACTATTCTCCTAGAAAGCGGTATTCGTGAGAAAGTTCTAGACGTGGGTGATTTTCCAAATAGTGATAATCATTAAACCAATTATAGAAACATAGAGCAAACTTAGAATTCTATTGGAATTAATTTTATATCTTGAACTAAATAAGAGATAATTATAAAATTAGAAAGATAACAGAAGCATGATAAATTCTGAATATTTTCATGATTAACTAAAAACGTAGTTACCATTCTCCGTTTATTATATAACAAAAACGAAGAGGAAAATATAGCTAAATTAAATTATTTCAATTTTGTGCATAATTTACTTAACTCTTATGTACCATCTTCCTCGAAAATATCGTCTCACATAACATCGCAGCATCGTTCAAAAAAATTTAAAAAAAACACGCCGAGATATTCGCTGGAAAATCAATTTATCGTAGGGGCAAAAATAGAACCACTTTTCAAATATCGCAGTAGGGGTTGCCGAGCTGCAAACAACATCTGGCTATTTATTAGCAAATAATAACCGACCCCCGTGGACCAATCAACGGCAATAGGGTCATCGATAAATCTCTACGGTTAATAACACCACTCGAAAATATATCGTGTGAACGAAATCGCTGCATTCATACATAGGAATAAATAATGAAAAGTTATGAAATATAATGTGATCGATATGAAGTATATTGAAAAAATATATACAATTTCTAAAATGACTGTAAGATCACATATAATATTTCATCTGAAAGCGCTTTATCAAATTGTTTCATAAACGATTAGTTATTATGTAGATGACTCGTAACTACACCCTAAATACTACCCTTCGTTTGAATATAAATTACGAATTTACATCACTATTGAAAGAGATAATTTATTAGAAGAAAAAAAATATTATTTCTATATATAATAGATAACTTTTATCCAGTGGGGAGGAATATTAAATTCATTCTTTAACTTTTCGAAACTCATGAAAATAATATGATATCGTTACAAACATAAATGTTTGTTGCGGAAATTTATTCACAACATACAAATTTATATACTAAAAAATATAAAAACATTCAGAAATGAAACAACACAATCTAAATAAATATAAAGCACAACTCATTTTTAATTCAAGCCCATAAAATTTATAGAATAATTTACTACTTAATGAATTATAAATTAAACAAAAAAAAACGATAAGACAACAAACAACCCAAACAAATTCCACTACTCTTATTCACGTATCTCACAAAAACAAAGCACCTAACACATTTTTCCAAAACACATCAAATATTCACCCAATAAAACAACCCCCCCCTCTTCCAACCCGAAATTTCCATCTACACCAGGGGTGGGCAATTGTTTTAGATGGCGGGCCGGATTGAAATTTTTTTGGGCCGTCGCAGGACAAAGCCATACCTAGTAAAAAATAATAAACCGTTTTAATTTTTTTCGAAATCTGCTTGGAAATCTACAATTAGAAATTTCCTTCATAGATTCAATTTCATGATTAAAATAATTGGGTTCGTCATTTCATCAAAAGGAAAATTGAACTTAACCATATTGATTCGAATCAAAACAAACACGGGATACATCAAAACAAAATTGAATCATTACATCATTTTTGAATCATCGAACACCATCATGCACTTTAACACAATAATAGAGATTGTTTGATTATTGGCGAATAACTGACGGTGAGTAACTACTCACCATCAGTTACTCGCCAATAATCAAACAATTTATATTCCAATTTTATAATTCAACCGCATTTGAAAAAATATTTTTCTCTGCGAAATCAATTGAAACTACACTACGGACAAAATTATAATAAAATTAAAATCAAAATATTTATTTCTCTTATTTTTCAATTATAAATAAATATTGTTGTTGTGAATACGCTCATTTTCTCATTTTGTTAATTTTTTGGTTTTTTTTCACCAACGTTTGAAAATTTATTTAAATATTTGGATATCCAAATATCTTACCATTTTCATATTCGATATTCGAATATCTAATTTCACAAATATTTGGGATCTTTATTCAAACGTGTCAGAAATGGTTCCAGAAGTTTCGATAAAGAAGTTTTAACCTTAAAAATTGTTCTTGAAATGGAAGATCGATGATCGTAGATTAATTGTAAGATAACTTAAGAGCCGAATAGAACTATCTTTGATATTATAGCTCAAATGTGCATGAATACATGAAAAAAATTGGCAAGACGTGAAAAGAAGGAAAATGGACGCCGCATACATTGAGCGAGGACAATACGGAAGAACGTGCGTCCACATATTTCGAAAATCACGAAAAATAAAGTTATGGTGTTACCGGTAGGAGACAATTCGACATCTTCCATATTCTTCGAATCTTACACTCAGATTACAATATTTTCAGGTCATTACAGAATTATTTAGATAGGAAAATTAAAAAAATACAGAAGTGGCGAAATAGGGACTTTGGTAATATTTCGATTCATAACCGACACAATTTTACAAAAAAAGTGATGGAAAATTTGATAAAAGGATAGCAATTTTTAATAACAGTAGAAATTATATCTTATATAACTTTTTCTCATTGATTTCGTATGGTTTTAATTTTTAATTTTAATTAAATATTTTTCTTATTATTAAGTAAATATCGTTGCGGGCCGGATAAATCAGCCCGCGGGCCGCCTTTTGCCCATGCCTGATCTACACGGAACATCACTCCACAAAACGACTACGAACCGTAACACTAAACACGGAAGCGTATTCCCCACATGATACGGAAGAAAGTGATGGCATCAATACTTCGTGGCGCTCAGGGAGCATCCTGAGCGCACATCTGCGCCCTTCCAACCCACCAGCGGATTGGCGTCGATTAAAATAACAATAGATCCCGGCCAAAAAGCGTACCTCGCTATATGGGGATCTTTAGGCGCGTTGCGTAACACTCCGAAGCCTCATGGTGTATGTAGGTGATGGTTGTGGGGTAGCCGTAAATAGTCGGGAGATACATGACGCGTTTGCATTTTTTTTCATGTTGTCATTTGATTGGCGGTATCTGGACTAGTTCATTTTCCACATATGTAGGGACATGATGAGATAACAGGTGCCATAAAGTGCGAGATTTTGTTGATGGTTTTTGTTATAGGTGATTATGAACAGTGTTAAAGGTGTGGGATAGAAGGAGGATCAATAGAATGAGAAATCGGAACCAATTTTTAGAATCGTCTCATCAATGAGAGAATAAATTCCCATTTTTAGAATCAAATGGTTAAATACCAAATTTAAGACGATCGAGTATTTATTAAAAACGGAGACTACCCTAGCCAAACCCGCGGTTTAAACCACCATCCTTACGAACGATAATCGATAACAATAGATCAAATAGGCCAAAAAGCGTACCTCGCCGTAAGGGCATCTTTAGGCGCATTGCGTAACACTTTCTGAAGCCTCATGGTGTATGTAGGTGATGGTGATGGTTGTGGGGTAGCCGTAAATAGTCGGGAGGTGCATGACGCGTTTGCATCGCGTGCTTTGGCTCAATTTATAAGCATCGGATTCGATGACTGATATATTTTCTCGAACGGTCGAGGCGAGAGTTGTTATTAGTCCCGGAACGCGACAAATGTAGAAGGGCGGTTTGATAATTGAAAATGTGTAATTGCATGAACGTTTCGGCGTGCGTTGTTTCGTTTGGAACGAACGACGTATATAAATACTTATTGTTTTTGTTTAGATTTCGATAAAAGATTTCATGAAAAATTCTGTGGATTGATATATTTTTTAATTAAATTAGTTTAATTAATCTATGACGATATCGAGTTATTTTTTAATGGTTTAATCTTGTCAAATACTCCGATTTTTATCGATCATTGAAATTAAGTAAAATTATGCACGAATAGTAGAATTGAGACTATTCGATAAATAATGGTATCGAAACGCACTTGTCCTGCAGTGTACATTATATTTATGTACTCATCATAGTTATCATCATATGCAGTCTCGTCTACTTCAAAGATAAGACCTTTCCCATATTCGTCATATATTTGGGTATTTTCCTTATCGTGCTTACTCACTATGATAATATGGGGAAAGCAACTCTAAAAGAGTTCAATACTAAAAACCATCCCTTGCCAAATAATCTCAAACCAACAATACGCGCATCCATGTACACACCAAGCCACTTGTTGCCTAACTTCAGAAATCTCTAAAAACCGCCGCGTTTCATAAAACTATTTATTTTTACAAATAAAAAATTAATAAAATCGACCACTTTAACCTATATTCCAGCTTTTATTAACTTGACTTTCCGGATATGTTTTTATTTATTTATGTGACATGTATTGTGTAAAAAAAATCACAAAAAAATTCAGGAGCTCTTCTAAATCAATCCTGTATTATTCACCACCCAATCATATAAAAAAAAAACACCTTTCTTTAACGAAGCAAAAGGTGAGTACCAAACGCGACACTCATTATTACGACTTCTCACCGAGATTATTCAAAAGCCCCAAAATCAAACAGCAATCCTCCCTCCTCCACCATCGTCCACCAGCCTCTTATTCGACCACCGTTTGCGTGACGTCAATGGAAGAAAGTTAACCGGCACGACGAAATCGCCCCGAGCGAAGCCCTCTAACAAGACGCGATGAATTTCAAAGAAGACGAGAGGCGGGCACGGGGCGGAGTTTAAAGGGCGTCCTCCTCGCTAATTTATCATAAAGCGAAATTATCGAATTTCACCGCCGCCGCGGAAGCCGGTTAATTAACAATAACCAGAAACCGTCGACGATCGGGGGGTGGTGTGGGTGGCCGCGCTGCGGAAGACTCGGCCACTAACCGGGTCGATATGCGAATCTAGGGGCGGTTGAGAAATCCGGATAATTAACGAATTGATTCGTTCTGGTGATAAGGAACGGTTGATTGTTGTCGTCTGTTGATCGTTTGATGGATTCGGATTGGTGTTTGATTTTTATCGACAGATATGCAATTTATATAATGTGTGTTGTAAGATTGGATTATTTGAATATGATCGAGATTTGTTATTGTTTTAGTAATGGGAGGAAGGTAATAGTTAAATATTGAAACGATTTTAAGTATTTTTGGTTTTTATCAATTAATCGCGCTAGATGCTGTATGGGAACGGTTAATTGTTGTCGTCTGTTGATCGTTTGATGGATTCGGATTGGTGTTTGATTTTTATCGACAGATATGCAATTTATATAATGTCTGTTGTAAGATTGGATTATTTGAATATGATCGAGATTTGTTATGGTTTTAGTAATGGGAGGAAGGTAATAGTTGAATATTGAAACGATTTAAAGTATTTTTGGTTTTTATCTATTAATCGCGCTAGATGCTGTATGGGAACGGTTAATTGTTGTCGTCTGTTGATCGTTTGATGGATTCGGGTTGGTGTTTGATTTTGATCGACAGATATGCAATTTATATAATGTTTGTTGTAAGATTGGATTATTTGAATATGATCGAGATTTGTTATGGTTTTAGTAATGGGAGGAAGGTAATAGTTGAATATTGAAACGATTTTAAGTATTTTTGGTTTTTATCTATTAATCGCGCTAGATGCTGTATGGGAACGGTTAATTGTTGTCGTCTGTTGATCGTTTGATGGATTCGGATTGGTGTTTGATTTTGATCGACAGATATGCAATTTATATAATGTTTGTTGTAAGATTGGATTATTTGAATATTATCGAGATTTGTTATTGTTTTAGTAATGGGAGGAAGGTAATAGTTGAATATTGGAACGATTTAAAGTATTTTTGGTTTTTATCTATTAATCGCGCTAGATGCTGTATGGGAACGGTTAATTGTTGTCGTCTGTTGATCGTTTGATGGATTCGGATTGGTGTTTGATTTTGATCGACAGATATGCAATTTATATAATGTTTGTTGTAAGATTGGATTATTTGAATATGATCGAGATTTTTTATTGTTTTAGTAATGGAGGAAGGTAAAAGTTGAATAGTTAAATATTGAAACGATTTCAAGCCATTTTTGAACATTTATTTATCTATTGATCCGGCTATATGTTGTTTATCGTCGGCGATTGAAGTGTTTGATATATTATATTTAATTGTAAGATCAATTATCTTTTGAAGTGATACTTTTTAGTTGTTTATCAATATTTGATTCTAGTAAAATCTCCGACAGTATAACCGATCAACGCTCCGCTTTCCATTTTAATAAAAATCAAACCGATTTCAAAAGCATGAAACATATTTGAAACATAATTCTCAAAATTTAAGAATCTTGTAAAGTCAAACTTATATAAAACTTTTTTTCGAATATTTTTAGACTAGATAAACGTATTTTATCAAAGATTACTTTATCTAAAAGTAAATATATCGAAGCCTGTTTAAGACTCTTATCTAAAGGAATTATAAAAAATAATATCACATAAAATAAATTTCATAATATTCAATACATCATTGTGATATAAAACGTGACTGAAAATATTTATACAATATCTGAACGCAATACGAACCCACGAACCCTAAACAACTAAGCGTTCATTGAATACATTCAAACACGATAAACGAAACAATACACTCAACAAAACGAAGAAATAACACGACGAACTATCAAAAATCAAATAACTCAGTAGAACGTCTTTCAATTAGCCAGTCGTTATCAGCAATGACTGCCGTCTGCAATTAACAATGACTCCACTTTTGCAAGACAATCTGATGACGTCAGCACATAAAATCGTAAGCGTTTCATAAGTAACATTTTTATTTTCCTCGAATCACATTTTAATGGAACGCAAGAATACGTTGCGGTCGCGTGTACACGTCAATGCTCATCATACAAAGTGCGAACGTATTGAAATTTAAAACCGCAAAAGTGTGTATCGCATTACCCGAAAGTATGCACATTGCGATATCAAATCATACTAAATTAATTGAATAGGTCGGATTAAAACGAACGAAACTCGATATGTTATATTTATTATGCAATGCACGCGATAATTAGTCCATAACGAAATATTGTGCGAGTTAAATTAGTATTAATAATTTATCCAAATCAAATTCATCGAGAACGAGTTAAAACTCGAACACACATCAAACCGCATCGTGAAACTTTCTGAAAGCACCTGAAAATAGCGAACCACAATAGAGAACGAACATGCAAAAAGACAGCAGAACAGCAAACACATAACCGTGTGTACAAAACCATCATCTAGTCTAGTTGACCGTTGCTCCTCGAATGATATCGCGAACGCACGCAAGTTTGAAACTTTTAACGAGATCGTCAACTTTTCCAAAGTTATTTGTGTGTGTGTGTGTGTGTTTTTGCTAGCGTCATAAGCTCATAAATCGAGATTGGTGCATTTGGTGACGTTATAAATGTGTTTCTTGTTTGAATATATGAGAATAGATTATTAGTTTTCCAATAGTACTAGCGAATTTTTTTGTATTTATTTCGCGGTACGATAAAGATAAACCCATTCATAAGATAAAAAAGTATTAATCATACAGGATGCGATATCGATATTATCGAAATTAATATCGATATAGTAGATTAGTCAACGGTTTTAATCTTGATAAACGCATTAGTTCCCACAAATCAACAAAGTTAAGCAACAAGAGGAACATTCTGTACATGGATGCGTCTTCCATCGATTTAACAACAAAGCCATTTGGCGATGATCTTTCCCTATATCACTAAAAATTTTCTGAACTTACGATGAATATCTAATTGTAAAATGATTCTCTGTAGGTATATAAAAATATTAGATAGAATAATCCGATTTTGATATGAATAAAATTGCATGCTAGTTTATTTTAGGTCATTGCTATAACAACGATTTACCGTTACTGATTTGAAGTACGTTAAATGAAAATTGTACGTACACAATCAATGATGAATTAGTGGGAAAACAATACGAAAATTCTCACGAATGGAAAGGAAAAATCTATTGAAGCACAAGTCCGACCGTTCGTGATCCGTTATAATTAAGCCATTATATTTTTATATACGAGCTGCTATTTTTCATATCGATATAAGTCCAATCAAAATCATTATTTCACTATTTAAAAATTAAAATCAAATCATTCACACGATAGATAAAACCTTAATTATCAACAGAAATTGAATACAAATCAAACAATCTACACCGGACTTATACCACAACGAAATACATAAATTCACACAGAGGTTCGTGTGCGTTTATCCTCATTTTTTTCGACATAATTCCAAAGTCGTTAGTCCGAAATATCATAGAGTACAGTGACATTTCGGAAGCTTCGATACACGACACGTCCATTATCGAGATCACGATTCAAATTACGAAAACGTGAATTTAAACGAAATTGCTCAGATCGTCGACCGATTACGTAGAATTAAAGTACCGCGGATATTGGCGAATTTTAATCGGGGAGAAAAATCGTCGAATGTGCTCGGGTAATTTTTCATAGGATTAAAACATTTTTGCGGGAATTATTCTGTGCGAAAATAATAATTGTTTCTCTAGGAAACAGTCTTGTTGGTATGCTCGACTAATAGATTTATAAGCGATGAGAAATAACCGGATACGAACAGTAAAAATATGATTCGAATTGAATATAGTTTGACATTTGCTTTGATTCAGAAAAATGTTTCATTGATATTTGAAATAAAGTATTGTGACAATAAATCTTATCGCTAGAATATAACGTTCGATTAATAACTGTAATAAACATTATCATTAAATCAATGAAAAAAACAGTATGAACAGTAACACAATACAAATACAGATTGCAACAATCAATTCAAATTTAATATTTTGGAAAAAATAACAAACGTTTTATATTACATTTTAAAAAGTTTGAGTTTTTCTAAGGAAAACGAAATGGTCAATTTCACACTTCTAACATAATATGGAATAATTTTCGGAGAAGGAAACGAGGAATATTCTCACTTTTTCGTATGTTTCATAATATAGATTAATATTGTGAAATATAATCAACAATTTGACAAATTCAAAGCTACCGGTTATCGAAGTTAGTGACATGTAGCAAAAATGTAGACGGTACCGATTTTGAATCATAGGTGTTTTTAAATAATTCAAAAGTTATTTAAAAACTTCCTGAAATTCCAAAATTACAAGAAAGGCAATGTTGTCTTTCAATGAATCTCATTATTACAAGATAAATACAACGACGATCGCGAAACACTTCATATTCATACAAATACAAAGTACACATTCGAAATAAAAAAAACACTCATACACACAATTCCGACAATCCAACAATACAATGTCGCAATTCGAAAATTTGCTTATATTCAAATGCTAAACACTCATTCACGATTGTTTAGCACAAAACAAACACCTGCCAACTCAGACATTTTTCCGATCCGCGAAAAACATTTTCCGCCACCCATCGAGCGACATCAACGTCCGACCCGCGAAAACCCGCAAAAAAAACCCAAACGGTCACAACTCATACTTTTCAACGACAAATTTCGAATTTGTGTCATCGTCGACTTTTCCACAAGTGCCTTCGCATCGTCGAGAAGCCGCAAAAATGAGTCACCCAACGGCAACTGCATGAGGTCATTTGCTATTGGACTGCATACCGAGAACACTATATGAACGTAAATTTAATCGAAGCCATTGTTATATTGACGTTTCTTTGTATTTGTTCGATGAATATAAATCAAACGGGTGATATTTGAAACGGTTAAGTTTTTTATTGGTATTCGAAGGTTGATAGTTGCATTTTTAGTGTGGGCGAATTTGTTACGAAACGTCAAAAATATTTGGGGCCACTATGCTACCACCCCGCACCATGTCAATATAGCGACACCTATAAAATATTTTCGATCTGAATACCTGATTGAATAAGATACGTTCAGCTTAACCTATCAATACGTTTAGTAACAAATACGTTGAGATTTTTGACTGAATGATTGTGAGATATGCAGCAATAAATAAATACGTTTAATTTTCCCTGACTGAGAAATGCGGCATTTGTCCAATCAACCCCCACGTTCAGTTTTTTTAAAACGAAAGTGGTAGGGAAACACGTCTAGATGTCGCTAATACAATTTGGTGCGGGGTGGTGCTATAGTTTAGCCAATTTTTTTTGTTACAGTCCATGTATAATATGGTTCCCCTTATGGACTAGCACAGTTAAGGTATAGTTTAAACTACCGCATTTGTTTGGTAAGGCTTTGTCCTGCAGTGGATAACTTATAGGCTGCTAATGACGATGATGATAAATATGGTCGGGTTAAGTTAAGTTGGATCAAATATACATGGACTAAAAAAATACATGTCAGATTACACAATAATGACGAATCGCAAAATACGCGCATTGAGAAACATCAACGCGTTCAACTAATGAGTCATTAACAAACTATGCGACTTCCAAGAAATGATCCAGAACGGTACTATCGTATTCCAAGTAATCGCGCACTATACACGCTACGTAGAAAAAAAACCTCAAGCAAAGGTGTCCGACTAAAAAAAACCATCCAAAACTCAGGTACAAAACCCTCCAGGTAAACGCGCGACATCCTCGCATCCAAACACCCATCCGCGGCCGAAACCGCCATTTTCACTTCTTCGCGATAAGATAACAAACCCGGCGAAGCAACGCGGAAGTCTTCGCGCGAATTCAGTTTTCCTCGGACGATTACCTTCGAGCATGGAGCAAGCGGCGCAGGTGAGCGTCCACAGTGCGACGACCGCGACCAGAGCCGGAGAACGAACGGACCTGGTCCGCAGTCGGGCGGACCGCATTTTTCCAACGGCCAAAGGAAACAACGAAACGGAACTGCACTATGACCTGGGTGGCACAGACACACAATGGCGGCCGATAATATGTCAGACGGCCGACGGCACACTGGGGGGCACACTTCGCGCGGAGAACATGACGGGCGCGGGGGTCGCGGGCGATAGGGGTGCGTGCGGAGCGCGCGGCGTCTGACGCCCGACTGACGCGCTGGCCCCTCCCCCCGCGCCGCGCGCCCCCCGCCCCCTCTGCCGTGCAACAAGTTGTCGGACCGCTTCCGATTGCGACCATGGCGGGGTTTTTTGAATGTTTTTTTTCGTTTTTGGGCGTTTGAATTTGTGTCAGTTGGCGGCGGTTCGGTTTGTTTGTTGATTGATGCGTTTTTTGGTTTAAATTTTAAATGTTGTGGCACTGGCGGATCCACGGTGGTGGCAAACGGTCAATTGCTACCACCCTAGAGATTTACATAATAATTATAATTGCAATTTGAATTTGAAAAAAAATTAAATATTTAAGCACGTTAAGATTTCTATATTTTTTTCAGATAATAATTTCACTAATATAGCATATTTTTGAAAAAAAAATCTGCCTGCGGTGCTAAAGTTTATAATTTCAAGAAAATATGCTATTTAACAGTCTCGTTTTCATAAAAAAATTAGTATTTTTAGTAAATCTCTTTAATTTCTTATAAATTTTATTAACATCGATACTTTTTGTGAAAAAAAATTCGTCCGCGGCGCTATTAAAAAAACTTGATAAAAATGCGTACCAAGACATTTTTTTCAAAAAAGGCGAATATAAGTATTATTTTTGAAAATAAGTATATTAAAAATTAGAAATTGCTCCCCTGCAAATTTCCTCGATCCTCCATCGGTGCTATGATTCAAACCCAATTTTTGTTCCTAGATATTCCTAATCATATTCATCCTGTAATCATATTACTATAATATTTTCTTTTTTTTATGTATTTTTATAATACACACGTAATATACATGTATGTATCAACATTCATAAAATCTTGATAAGAAATGTGTATATGTAGATACTTTTTTTTTTCAAAAAAAGCACTAAATATGTTTTATTTTTTAAAAGAAAAGTGTATTGAAAATTAGAAAGTGCCACCACCCTACAAATTTCCTGGATCCGCCACTGTGTTGTGGTGATGGATGTGGAAAAAGAATAGTTTTAATATGGGAAAATTTTAGGGTGAACTACGCTATCACCTTGCATCAAATCATATTAGCGACATCTAGACGCGTTTCCTTTCCGCTTTTATTTTACAATTAGAAAAACTGAACGTGGGGATTGGTCAGGCCAAGGCTGCATTTAATATTTAAGGGTGCGATTTAACTGTGCATTAAAAAAAATCGCACCTAAAAACGTAACTTGTGCATTAGAAAAATATACGATGTGCATTATTTCTGGTGCATTAAAGAATCTCGTATTGAGCATTATTTTATTTATAGAATGCAATAGAAAAAAAATTTTGTGCAATAAAAAGTGAGCATTAAAAAAAATATGAAATGTGCAATAGAAGGAATAGTTTGTGCATTAAAGTGACAGTAGGCGGCAACGTTGCCTTTCTCTATAGGCAATACAATACAACTGTCAACTGTCAAAGTGTCATCGTTTACATTTAAATGCTTACGTATGAACGGAACGACAGAAAGTTATACATTTTAACAATTTGATCTATTTTTGAATCTATTTTGATTTTGTTTGAATTAGGTTTGTTGCGAATAGATTCTATTATGAAAGTTGTGAATAACGGTAGTGTGGTTGGTATTTTTTGTCCTGGTCATATTTTCAACGTTGCCGTCGTTTACTTACATTCATTTTAATGCACGTTTATTTGTTTTAAGGTACAGATATTTTTTCAAATGCACACATTTTAATGGTCTTGTTAAATGCACACGATATTTTTTTAAATGCACATTCGATTTATTTAATGCACAATTATTTTTTATGAATGCGCGTTTAAATTGTTCCCTTTATTTAATGCTCAAATAATGTCTCACAATCAGTCAGCCAAAAGTCTGAACGATTCTTCCTGAAAATATCATATTCAATCAGGTGTTCAAATCGAGGTTGTTTTTTTTTTTATCGGTGTTGCCATATTGACATGGTGCGGAGTGATAGCGTAGTGGTCCCAAAATATCTGTACCTTAAAACGGATAAAAGTGCATTAGAACAGGGCGAAATACCAACCGCACGACCTTTATTCACAACTTTCATAATATAATCGATCCGCAACAAAATCAACATTGATTTAAAAAATGGACCGAATTGTAAAAATATAGTCGACAGTTGTATTGTATTGCCTGTAGAGATTGTCCAGATTCTTTATTCTGGCGACGTTGTCATTTAGTTGTCATTTTAATACACAAAATATTCATTCTATTGCACATTTCATATTTTTTTGATGCTTACTTTATACCGCATAATTTTTTTTATCACACCCTATCAATTAAATAATGCTCAATACGAGATTCTTTAATGCGCCAGAAATAATGCACTTCGTATGTTTTTTTAATACACTAGAAATTCGTTTTAAGGCACAATCTATATTTTTTTAATGCACTGTTAAATTACACTCTTACGAATATGTATTAGGGTTGCCAATTCTTTCGCGCCGAAATAAAGCACATTTTGAAATATGCAGGGGTGGATTCATTTCGCCAGCAGTCCTAGACGTCAAAAAATATTTGAAGACCTGGATTCCACACATTATACACACATTAAAAATTAAAATTATAAAATATAGAACAAATAATCATTTTAGAAAATAAAATTTGCTTTTATGCAAACGAATGCCTTTTTTCAAGCTTTTTCTTCAAAAAGTGACTCAACATTCATGATGTCCATTCTAAAAATTGTTCAAATTACAATACTAAATGTCATAATTTAACCGCAAGAAATTTTTAATTCCAAATTTTCAACATAAAAGACATTTGTGGTTTTTTTCTAAATTCAGAAAGGACAAGAAGATATTTTAAAAGACTGTCCTTCCCAATAAAGGTCGATTGGCAACTTTAATTATGATTATTAATGAAGATTATTGATAGTTTTAATATACAATGAATATCAATATGAAACGGAGAGGATCCAAATATTTTTATATGTTAAAAAGTTTCACGTAAAAAGTCACATGCAAAAAAACTCGCCAATGTTTTTTATGTCGTAAAATTTAATCAATTCGATTTCCTGTTATATAGTTTCGCATTTAATTGAATTAAATCACTTTTTTTTCACATAAAAAATTGACATACGCGTCACTGATTGTAAGTTCAAAGACACACTATCCATAGATTAAATTGTTTTGATAATTGGTATTGCCTTTACTTAAATACAAGCGATATCTAGCAATTATTGTTTGAAAAATTGTAGATTAGCGAAAAAAGAGTAAAAACAACTGGGTAGTGATGTGACTGCCGACAATAGACATACATATGTACATATTTTTTTCATTTAGGAAGTGAAATCTTTTCGTGTAAAACGAGTTTATTTTCATATTGAAAGAATAAAAAAGCTTGAAAATAAGAAATTAGCCAAATTTTTACGGTACCGCAGTATTATTTCATGTTAGTCGATTTTTACGTTAAACGTTCTCGTGTAAAACGATTTACACTGTTTATGGATCGTGATGTCCAATTCGCTTTGTCCTATAATTTTTATTGATCGAATAGTTGTTGTTATTTAAAAACAAAATTGTAATCGTTTCGAGGTATGTACATTGTCCCTCGATAGATAGATTCCGCTATATTACCGTGTAAAACTAAATCTTGATAAACGAGCCATACCTACAAATGTATGGAAAAGAAGAAGATAGGTTTTTCAGAAAAATTAAAAAAAATATATGTCAGTTTTTGCGGAAATCTTTGAAATTGTATCGGAACTTTTATTGTCACTTTTAGCTTCACTTGGGACTGAAAATTACTTGAAAACGTATGATTTACGGGGAAGCCTTCAAGAAACTAAATATATTTACAAAGTGTACGTTATGTATTTTTTCAGATAACTTTTTTTTTTAATAAAAAGGGGCATAGATGCATAGTAAACATAATTCTCAGAAATTTGCACCGCTCTACGTAGCTTGGTAAAACAGGATTTCACGGAAAAAAAAATTCGACGAAACGGAAACCGTGTTAAAGTAAAATCGTGTTAAACGAGGGATACATGACTGACTCTAGTTTAGCAAGCTTTGTTGTTATTTTGTTCAAATAAACTTTTGAGTAAGTCCAATTATAAGTCTTGAACATATTTATATACTTAATGCGATATCGTCTCGTATATGTGAAAGATCAAAATTTTATTTTTCATATTATATTTACGAAGTTTTAATAATTAAAAACTTTGAAAGAATTCGTTTTAAATCAATCGAAGTTCATTTAAAATTTCTTTAGTAATGATGATACATACGTTTTTCGTCATATGACAAGTATAATATAATATATGAAGAAAATGAAAAAAAAAATGTTGTAGTTAAAGCATAGTCTTTAAATGATTCCGAGTAAACAATTGAGATGAGTGATCAAAAATGTCAGTTAATATATAAAATATGATTGTATGCGGGAAGGGATTAAATTTGTTTCCATTACGAATTAAGATGATTTTAAACTTCAATTGAATGATCATCACCAGTTTTTGTCATATATCAGGTCAATTTTTACGAAATCGAAATGAAAAGATCGATTGATTGAAATAAGTTTCAAAAATAACTATAAGATACGTACTTATATAATATTAACTAATTTAATTTTAACTTGATTTTATATAATAAATCGGTATTTCAAAACAATGGTTACATAAGTAGAATTCAAATAAATCATATTTTTTTAGAATATGTACACAATTTAGGAATAAAATATTTACACATTAGGAAGAAGATCGCATTTTCAGGATCATTAGAGAGTCTCTAGTAGAGACTATGAAAGTCCCAATAATTTTGTATAGTGCCATCTATTGAAAAAATATTATTATTATTCTTCTAATATTTTTATCTTTTCTATTGTGAATCGGTTTTTTCTTAGTTAATTTGAATAAATTTATTAATAATCAAAAATATTTTTTGCGATTGTGTTAAATTAAAAAAAAACTGGTAAAATTTGCGATTTTAAGATTCTCAACATTTCAAAAATTAAATAAATTTTTATTTTAAAAACCGTTAAGGCAATAAATAATAACATGCATAATTGAAGTTATGAATTTATGAAAAGGATCAAAATGTCGTGCTTAGAAGAAAAATTAATATAATAAATTTTTTTTTTAGAATCCATGTCGTCTTAAACCTTTTTGTGTTTTTCAACAGATTACTCATTACTCATAACCGAAACATTACTATTAAAACTAATAAGAAAGGAAAAAAATTGATAACAATACGAAGAGGAAGATCAACGTAAAATTTGAAATGCAACGCATTTAATATATTTGATATTTATGTTCATAGTTTTTTTTTTATATATAATTTTGTTGTTTCCATGATAAATTTTATAAATGTTAATGAAACATGAAAAATTAAATAAATTGGATAATCTTAATTTATAAACGGTTTGTTTTTATTTATTAAAAATATTGTGAATTTTTTTTTAAATTGAATGAGAAAAGAATGAATAACAAGAAATTCAATTAATATCTATAAAACAAAATCATAACCATAACGCAATCAATTACCTCTCTAATTGCATACAAATCCGCCACTAATGTGCGTCAAAATCGCACATGCCATAATTTGCGCAAACGCCCCACCGAACCCAACACCTAAAAGTTGGTACATCGCATGCGTTTCCTTCACGTTTGCACTACGTACAAAAATATGCACTGTTGACAGTTGGCGGCACTCGTTGTCAAAGGCGGGCGATGGGCTCGAAGCGAAGGGGGCCCCTCGAGGGGCCGGGGTGCCCCAACTGGGGCTCGGGCCACCGCGGGGGACTCCGCCCCCAGGCCCACAGGCCAGTCCGAGACCGCGGCCAGGGCCCCAGGCCCCACAGGCCAAGACATGCCAACGACTACGCGTAAGATTTGAAAGGCTTTCGTTGCACTGTTTGGGCGCTTTTAATTGTTGTTTTTTTGATAGGTGGGACTTTTGGGTGGTTGGGCGTGTTCGTTTTTCGTGGTTTGGTTTGGTTTTTGTGTGTTTTTTTCTTTGTTGTTGTTTATTGTCGTTTGGGAAATTTCTGATCTTGTTTGTGGCCGTTGTGCCGATTCGTGTTTGTTAGAACGATAGTTTGTTCTTAGTCATCATATAATAATAGCACTGTTATGTCTTTTTGTGTGTGTGTGGTGTCACGCTAGAAATTATTTACTATTCGAAATTAGATCCTTTGCCAATGTAATATACTGTCATTATATTGTATTTCAAAATTTTTCCTCAAATCACACGTGCGATGTTATTAACATCGGGCCTACCTCTAGTCTTATATATTTGTTTTATTTAGTTTGGTTGTTTTAATTGTTCACGCGTATGTTGAGTCATCGGTGGAAAATCAACGATTTAATTTTATTAGTTTGATTGGTTTTTATTTCTTTTTTTAATATCGCCGTATAATCGTATTATGTTTGACTTATTTTAGCTCGAATAATCAATGGAATAGAGAAGATAATACTCATTTTATGCCTCGAATGCCTGCAACCTGGAATCGTAATATGACAAATCTCAATAATGGATCTGGTACTAGCGATAATTATCAACTAGCTCAATCTAGCTCGAATTATCAATATTCAAGATATGCAATCAGAAATCCTCCATATCAGCATCAGCAAAATTTGGCCCCGTATCCGTGGATTCCACCCTCCAGGCCGCCGTTACTTCAACCGCCAGTATCACCTTATTACAATGTTCCAAGGGTGGGTAGCCAAAATTTCGACAAACCATTAGATAAAACTCTCACTGATACAATTGACCAAGTGAAACGAAAATTAAAAGAGCGAAAATTGAGCGAAACTCAAAAAGAAAAAATAAATAATTCCACTGAATCCTCATTCGAGGAACATTCGAATAATAAAGCAAGTGAAAAAAAACGTATTGAACATGTTAAAATGTCTCCTAAAATATCAGTTACAAAAAAAATTTTAAAGAAAGACGATTTGAAAAATGTATCCAATATTGCTACAGAAAAGACTAATCAACAGCAAAAGTCGCAAACGCTCCGCAAAAACATATTGAAGCAACTTTTTAAATTAGACAAAAATAATCTACAGCAAATCCTTAGTGATCCAGAATCGTCTAATAAGTACAGTTGTGCACTATCAAGCTTAATAAAAGATACTCGCACCTCAATTAGCAAAGAATTGCGAAATGTTGCTGAAAAATCATTGCAGTTTCACAATATTTCTGCTAATTCCGAACAGGGTGAAAAAATTGTTCAAAACGCTTTTTTGGGGCATCTCGAAACTTTGTTAGATAACAGTTCATCGCTAGAATTGTTAAATATGGAACCTCAGCTCATTAATGAACTTAGTAGAGTTTTGCGACAGGATTTAATGGGTTCTATGAATGAAACATGTCTAGAAAATCTTCGAGATGTCATGCATGAATCCATTATGGAAGAGGCAAAAGACAAAAAGTATCCTCTTGGACTTACAAATGCGGATAACTTAAATTTCGACTTTACAGATGCAAATAATTTTATTAAAAAGGAAATTGATTTTAGTGCTAATGAAAATAGTTGTAATGATTTTTCATTGTGTATTAAAAGTGAAGATTATGATTCAGATTGTAAAGATCAAATTATTTCAACAAATCCCCTTAATCATGGTGAAGAAACACAACAAGTTGATCAAGGAAGTGAAGAATTTGAAAAAAGATTACAGTCCTTCAAAATAGAGAATAATAAAATAGAAATGGTGAAATTTTCGCCTTTAACGTCTTCCGATAGTGGTTGTTCTCAAAATTTTAAAGAAAATACATCACCAGGTAAATCTGACGAGTCTTTTAGAGAACAAATTTTACGGAATTTTGATATGGCCACAAATAAATATGAAACAGGAACGAGCAGTAGAAATAAACCAAAAAAAAGAAAACATAGTGAGACTAATTCGTTAAACGATAATTGGAAACAATCAACAAGCAAATCAGATTATTTTAATGATAATAACACGTTCAGCTATGCACCTGAAAATAGTTCAGTAACAGAAACAAAAGGTAATATTTCTGCCGTTCCTCAAATTGAATCAACAAATCTTAAATCTAGAAATACAAATACATATTCTAAAGTAGAGACTTTAAATCACATTGATTCTAATACACATGCTTTTCCAAAAGACATAGTTGTTCCGCAAAATAGAAATCTCCACAATTTCACCCATTTGAATTCAGCACAAAATTCTAATACGTTTTCTAATAAAATTGCAAACACTGAAACTATTAGCAATAATGCTCATGAAATAAAGAAAAAAGATGAGAGCTCATTGAAATTTTCTAAAAATTGTAAACAACATAACGAGTCACATTCATCAAATCACTTGCAAAACAATTCAACATATCAAAAAAAAGTTTCTATGACCCCTGCTGTGCAAAATATTGAAAATGCTAATTATAATAAAAACGTTCAGACTGACAGAAAATTACAAAAAAATCCCATAGATATTCATACATTGGAAAAATATAACAATCACAAAACAGATAAGAGAAATCCAAAATCTAAAAGAAGCAGATTTGAAAGAAGCAATGGTATAATTGATGATAATAAAACAAAAAAAATAGCAGATAGTTCTCAGATGAATCTAACAAATGCTGAATTGAAAGAAAAAGAAAAAACTGCCAATAAAAGAATAGAGACTATAAAACCATCTCAAATTAAAAACCAGACTGATAAAATGTGTACTGATGCCAATGATTTATCGTCTGTTAAAAAAATAGAGGAAAATAATCATAGCAAAAATATTAGTTGTTTTCCCAAAAATAATATGAGAAACCAAGGTACACAATATATTGATTTTAAAAAAACCAACGCTTCAACACAAATATATGCTTCTTTAATATCTTCTAAATCTAAAGGTTGTCAAGCATGTAAAATTAATATGAAAGACACCCATTGTCAGACTTCTGTACATTTTAGTGAACAAGATGTCAACTTAATAAAAGAATATAAAGAAACGGTAAATAAAGTATGTCAAACAGATTTATTTACTGAATTAGATAAAACTAATAATCCAAAAAATCTAGTCAACAAAGAGGTACAAACATCAGACATAACTACGGATAAAAATTTTCTTTCCATTACCTCAAAAGAAAAGAACCAAAATGATGCATTAAGTAAGATGAAACTTATTGACAATGAAATTCATCAATTGCTTCAAAATAGATATGAATTATATAAATCATTGCAATCCACTTCATTTTTAATCGATGGTAATGCAGATAAATTAAATTTCAAATTAAGATATATTCCTAATTTGTCAGACTATAATAAATCGAATTTAGATAGTCAAATAAAAAAATACAATGTACAGGTGAAAAATTCCTTAAGTCATAGCATAGAAAAGGCCAGTGCAGTGGATAATAATTCTATTTCAAATAGAGTATCGTGCAATAAATCAAAATCTCAAAAAAGTAAAAAACAAAGCTCAGTACATTCTACCGAACATAAATCTATCAAAAAATCGAAAAAACCTTCTTATAGTGGATCATCCTTGCCAATTAATAATGATGTCCCTAGTAAGATGCACAAATCTGATAAAATTAAGGAATCAAAAGATAATTTTAGCACTATTAATAATAAAGAAGTGACTAGCGAATCAATAGACAAGAGAAAAGTATTGGGTGTAGATAATAATTGTAATTCATCGAATTTAGAATTAAGAAACATGCCTTGTAATAAATTGAAAAATGAATCTCTCGATTGCCTTGATCACCAAAATACTCCGATCATAAATAAAAACATAGGTCCCAAAGAATCTTTTCACAATAAAATAGTATGCAAAAGAAAACCTAAAAGTATAAATAAAAATGTCAAAGATTCCAAAAATCATATGAAACAAACGCCTTTATCTACATTGATTTCAGAATTGAGAGATTCTGATGATGAACTAGATGACCTCGATGTGAAAAATGTTTCAAAAGAAAATGAAAATAGATCTAATATTAATATTCCAAAGGAAAATCCAATCTTGAACTTAAGAAAAAAATACAATATAAGAAATTGTTCTGTCAAACTAGAACCAGTAAATATTCAAAAAAGTTGTTTGAAAGAAAATTCTAATTCACATAGTGATAATGATCAGATACACGAAAAGATATCACCAAATTTATCCAATAGCAATTTTTCTATTTCCCTGGATGAGATAGATGATGTATTTGAAAATTTAACTGATCCTGATATTCCTAGTATGTTGGAGAATATCCGAGGAAACGAAACTATGGCTCTAGTTGATAACTGGGATTCACAGTTGTTTGAGAATGTCACTTTATCTGAATCTGTAAATGTATTTGCTGATGAAGGAAATTTGCCAGAAATTACCATAGTTACTTCAAATCCAACGGATGTTTGTTTATTAAAAAATGAAGACACATTACAGGTTTCTGACGAGTCGAAAAGTTTTACTGATAATAGTGAATCATCAGAAAATTCTATTTATTTAAATGATCATACAGATTCCATCATAGCTATTGAGGTAAAGATAAATCATTATATTTTTTTGCACAACAAAATTTGTATTTCAATATATTTTGAATTTTAGTATGTTGGAAGTACGTTTCTCGCTGCATCACTTGATGGAAATGTATATTTCTATTGCGCAAATACAGGAATGCTGTTACGTAAATTGTATTGTTCTGAACTCGCAGTCACATGTCTTTGGGTGAAAGATAATACTGTATATACTGGATCATTTGATGCTAATCTAAAATGCTTTGATTTGGATGTATGTCATTCTTTCACTATTCGTTTTTAGTTTAATGAAACTAGATAAATTAATAAATAATATTTTTCAGATGGGCGATGAAATAAGTAATTGTAATGTGGGGAGTCCAATTCAGAGTATGACTTTAGCTTGGGATACAATTTATATAGGAACAAAGACTGGATATGTTGTGCAATATGATATTAAAGTTATACTGATTAGCATATTATTTTTTTATAATTTGTGGAAATATTCTAATCTTAAATTATTTTACAGAGCATGTCTTTAGTTCCGGATGGTGCCATTAAATTTTCTGATCAAACGGTTTTAGCCATAAATGCCATTAAAGAAGGCCCAAGAAAAGTGTTATTAATAGCTTCTCGATCACAAGATGTCACAGTGAAAGATGCAAAAACTGGTTTATTATTAAGAACTTTTCACGGTCCTAACACAACAGTTTACAGTTTATTATTCAATTCCGGAAAAGTTTTTTGTGGTACAAGTACTTGTCAAATTCAAGCATTTGACTTTGTGGTTAGTTAAAATTTGTCTTAAACTTTAATTATTAAATTTGTCTTTCAAATTTTTTTATGGGAAAAAAATTTTTCAGACTGGCGAAGTGATTAAATTGTACAATGGTGGAAATGGTGCTGTGTGCCTTAAAATACATAATGGACTGCTTTTTGCAGGTTGTTATGATGGTTTTATTTATGTTTTTAAACCTGATGATGAGGAACCATTTGCCACTATTCGTGGTCCTGGTAAAATGCTTCTTGCAATGGCGATTCTTGGCAATAAGGTAATTAAATTTCACTGGTTTTTTTTAGATATTCTGTTATGATTTATAAAACAAATGGAAATATGATTTTTTTTCAGATAATAGCTGGATGTAAGGATAATTCATTACGCATATGGAATATACCCAAATTAGTTATTGATGAAATGTCACATTAAATCTTAGAAAACTAATTGCGTTCTAAGCAAACTTTAATAGATATCTTTCGATTTCCGAAAATATTTTTTTTTTAATTTGAAAAATTGATTATTGTAGGAAAAACAATCACCTTTCATATCGAAAATCTGAGTACAAATCCCTGAGTTCGTTGTGACTTATAAAATCATATGTTTGTCAAGAAAAAAATTTCTAGTCAATTTCTTTCTTTATTTCAAAGATAAATATTTTTGTACTTATTGCGATATTTTTTTCTTTTTCAATATAAATTTGAAATTACAACTCTTTTTTTCTTTTACCAAAATTGTTATATTGATATTATTTTTTTTATATATTAAAAAGTCACTTTTCATTCACATTTATTTTAAGGAACCCTTTCAAATACCAGTTGGTATTTTAATATATTTTTGTACAAACAAAAACCATTTTATGATGATTTTATCAAATATTATTTTTAAGTATTGTATTTGCTTAGGTCGCATAAATTATTGTGACACTATTACCATTCAATATTAATGTAAATATAAATAGAGTGTATTTTATAATTTTGTATGATGTACATATTAAACATGACGTTTTATTGATTACAAAATAAATATATTTATGCAAGTTGATTAGATATGTTCTTTCATTTTAATATTTTCAAGAACAGCGAACTTATATTAATATGTCTCGACACAAATAACTCTTGAAACTCGAATTCTTCACGAAAACGATGATTGAAAAAACACAATGAATCATCCCATTTATCAAATACCACAATCCGCAACTCCCGATTACCAAAAACAAACAACAAAGAACACATGTCGACTTTGCGATCTATTTTTGATTATCTGGCGTGGATCGTTCAGTACATCCGGGACTCGATCCGGGACGCTCTTCCTCCGGCCATTCTCGTCCCGGGACCGAGCTGATGGACAGTGCCCGAAGATGTTCACCTTCGGAGTCATGACGAAGGCGCTGTCCCTCTCGGCGACGCTGATGCTGCTTCTGTTCGCCGCAGAGCTGACCTATTGCTCGCGCGAAGGAGAAATGTCAGTCTATTTCTGTAACATGCTCGTTCCTTCTGTCAGTCCCTGATTCAATCGGTGGTAAACGTGCTTTTTCAGCATCGGGGCATGGGCTGAAACTTTCGGCGACGAGCTGTGGGATCTGGGGCAGCGCATCACCAAGGCGCCTGAGCTGAAAAAGGTGGTTGAATTATTGTCAGTGACGTCGCTAGATAATGTGTTAGGCAAAGTTCAAAATGTTGCCTTCTCTTGAAATATAGTTCAAACGATTTTTTTTTTAAATAATTCCAATATTGACAAATACTGTTGTTAATTTTTTTGTCGAATATGTTTTTATAAAGAAAAATATAATATATGTAACTGAATTTATTTTGACGCCACTAGGCATTGCCTTATTTGCCTATGCCGTCGGGACGTCACTGATTATTGTGTTGGTGGTTTGTGTTATTTTGAATCATTTTTTGGTTTTAGAGGTATAATAGTTTAAATATTCGCGTAGAAGAAAAGAATGGTAAGGAATTACTGCATTCGGCTGTCGAGACGATCGGGAGGATGTTGACTAGAAAAATGGAGGCTATCCAAGTTGGTTTTTTTTTTTTAAATTAAATATAATATGATTACAAAATCGTCTTTTATGAAATATTTTATTTTAAATTTGTATTCCTTATTAATCTTCAACTCTTAAATGTAATATTGTTTTTACGTTTTCCGAATTTTTTCTATTGTAGTGTATAATGCGTGAAGCAGAAGAAATGTCATTGCAATATGAATATAACGAAACTGATGCAAATTTCACTTATTATTCAGCCAAATATTCTTGGATCGATGGAATAGAACTCAACAAACTTCCGAAAAACCGAGTCAATGATTCGTACATGTATAGAAGTTTTTCTTTAAATGCAGACACTCATTTTTTCAATATATCTGTCAACACGAGCTTCAGTTCAGTTCACGTACCAACCAACGTATATGATAAAGGTAAATTTTATTTTTATTTTCAGATTTAAAAAGAAACAACTTTGACGTATTGGTATCAATTTCAGGTCCGGAAGTTTCGCGGACGTTACTTTGGTCCGAGTATTTAGATGAAGTGTTTCTCCAAAATTACAAAGCTGATCCAGCTTTGTCCTGGCAGTATTTTTGCAGTTCGACCGGTGTAATGCGACAATATCCAGGAATTGCTTGGAAAATCGGAGATAAAGCAGATTTGTTTGATTGTCGAACTAGATCTTGGTTTATTGAAGCGGCTACCTGTTCGAAAGACGTGGTTATTTTATTCGACAACTCTGGTTCTATGGCTGGTTATAGAAATTTTGTAGCTAAATTTACTGTTGAAAGATTACTCGAAACTTTATCTAATAATGATTTCGTCAATATATTGAGTTTTTCGAACGATACTAGTGAAGCAGTACCTTGTTTCAAAGATATGTTAGTGCAAGCTACTCCTGAAAATATACGTACTTTGAATGAAGCAGTTGCTGAATTGGAACCAGATGGATATGCTAATTTTACCAATGCATACATGCAAGCATTTGATCTTTTGGAAAATGTATTAAAATATAATATAAATCGCATACATATTTTCATTGGTTTTTACCGATCGATTTTGAAAATTTTAGTATAGAAGAATAAGAGAGTGCGACAAGAAAGGATGCAACCAAATTATTATGCTCGTCACTGATGGAGTACCCGGAAATTTAACTAACGTTTTCGAAATTTATAATTGGTTAGAAAATGGAACAAATATACCTGTAAGAGTTTTCACATATTTGATAGGAAAAGAAGTGACAAATGTTAGAGAAATACAATGGATGGCTTGCTTGAATAGAGGTATATTTTGAAATAATTTCATTTTTACGAGGGCCATTTCTATGATTGAAATTTTTAGGATATTACGTACATATACAATCATTAGATGAAGTACAAGAAAATGTTCTCAAATACATCAATGTAATTGCGAGACCTATGGTATTGCAGGAAGTGGAACATCCCGTTACATGGACGCATATTTACACAGATATTACTGTAATTTTTCATATCAAATGTGAAAATTTTCGCGAGATGTTTTATTTTATTTTTACCATTTATAGCCTAGTGAAAAGTCATCTAAAGGAAGAAATAAATATCGATTGATGACATCGGCTGCTATTCCAATTTATGATATCAAAGTTAATAGAAACAATGAGTCACGAAAGGCAAATCTTTTAGGTGTCGCTGGTACAGATGTTCCGATTGAAGAAATCGATAGATTGACTTTGCCTTATAAGGTAAATAATTCGAGAAGTTCAATATTGATTATTTGAAAATTTAGTCATGATAATCGTCTCTTATTTTTAGCTAGGAGTAAATGGATATTCATTTATAGTCAGCAATAACGGCTATCTTCTTTTACATCCAGAATTGAGACCAGTTGTAAGTAAAGGCATATATTATAGAAATATAAAAAAAATGACTACAAATTGACTATGAATTGTATTTTTTTTTTTTAGTATAAAGGTAACAAAAAGGAAAATTACAATAGTGTGGATATAGTTGAATTGGAAGCAATGGATGAAAGCGATAAATTGAGACACTTGGGAGATAATATATTATATTTGAGAGAAGCTCTTGTCGGTGAAGAAGAAGGTTTATTCCTGAACCAAACTGTGAAAGTTATGTACGACAAAATGAGAAGAATCCAACTTGAACGTCAAGATTATTATTTTGCTCCTCTTCCAAAAACGCCATTTTTCTTGGGAATAGTTTTACCACATGATTATGGAAACACTTGGATTAAAGTTGGCGATGAGATTAGAAGAAATCAACACCTTGGATATAAAGTAGAGGACTTTTTCAAGGACAAAAATTGGAGAGTACATCCTAAATGGTAAATATAGATATAACATTTTAAAGTAATTAGATTATTCAAGACGATTTATAACTGAACTAATGTTATTTTTTAGGGTATATTGTAAATATCATTACCTAGAAGGACATGAATTTGATACTCCAGAAGAAGAACTTTTACACTTTTTAAAAAAGATGGGAGAACCAGATTGGGTATGGAGAGAACAATATGAATTAGAACCTGAAAAAGACTTAGATGGCGATATGGAACCTGATTGTAAGCTTTTGGTACTTATTTATAGTCAAATTAAATATATAGGATATTATTAGTAAGGTTACCAATTTATTTTGATAAAAAATATGTGTTACATTTTTTTACAATTTCAAGTGAACTGTGGCCGTGGAACTCTTGGAGAAGATGACTATTTTTGCAACAAAGAATTAGTTCAGTTATTGGTATTCGATGCTAAGGTCACAGATCCTTTTTATAGGAAATGGGAATTTAAAAATGAAGAAGAAGAAGAATTATTTCTTAAATACAATGCCACTTTGAGATTTGCAGCAACCATGAGTGGTCTTACCAGATGGCAGTTTGTTTTCGACAATTCTGACATCGTATCGTAAGTTATCGCATACCTAGATTTTGATCAAACTATAACAATTAATGTATAATTATATTTTTCAGCGAATTCGGTGAAAATTTTACGGAAACTATTGATGAAACATGGTACAAAAGTGCCATTTTTCAAAATCAGATTGAACCTGATTCATTTGTATTTTCTGTTCCATTTGATAATGAAATTACTGATGATGTTCTCGTGACTGCTAGTCATGCTGTTTTTCCACGCGATGGTGGAAATAC
Source organism: Hydropsyche tenuis (assembly GCA_009617725.1). Classification (NCBI taxonomy): domain Eukaryota; kingdom Metazoa; phylum Arthropoda; class Insecta; order Trichoptera; family Hydropsychidae; genus Hydropsyche; species Hydropsyche tenuis. The sequence continues at coordinate 255,604 of VTON01000054.1, forward strand.
TGCTCCTGTGGGAGTTTTGGGTTATCAATTTTCTCTTGAACTCATGCATCAAAGATTTATGGAAATTTCTTCTGGAAACTTTGAGGTTGGACTTAATTTTGTTTTTGTAGGATTTTTTTTAGAAAATTTAATTTTTTTCATTTTTAGTGTAAAAACTCGTCATGTATCAATGATGGTTGGCAACGTTTTGTTTTGGATAGTTCTGGCTATGTTATTTTATCAGAAGATTCTAACAGCACAGGCGCATTTTTTGGTGAAGTTGATGCATCAATAATGCAAGCCATGATAGATGCGGACATTTACAAAAAAATTATCGCTTTTGATTTACAAGGAGTATGCTTTCGGAATGTACCAAAAAAAAACATTGGAAGCATTATGCTGACGGTAAGTTTAATTTAAATTCGTAATTATGCACTTAATTTTTGCATTACTTATTTTTTCAGCCATTCAAATATTTGATGATGGCACTTCAATGGATAGGAGCTCAATTAGCATGGGCAATGTTGCAAACTCAATTGTCCCTACTTTGGGATCAATCTGGTGTTTATTCTGTACACTACGACGATCAAGGTTGATAATTATTTTTTAATAGGATTAATATCCAATATTCAGAAACTATATTATTTGAAAATCATCAGATGATTATGTTTTTGACGAGGAAACGGATTATATGGCGGGAGACAAACACGATGATGCTCCAACTGTTACTCAAAAACCTCGACGTATAATGAAAGGTCAAGACCAAGAAGAGGAAGAATATTATAATAGAGTAGTGAAAATAGTCATGGAAAGGGAAGCATATCCTTGTGATCGTGAAGCGAATTTATATATTTTGCAGCAGGAGAAATTTATCGTTGGTGATGGTTTCATGGCTTTCGAAGCTACAAAAACATCACGGTAATTAATTTTTTATATATTTCTTTGAAAGCAGACAATGCTATTAATTAATTTTACTTATTTTTTTCCTTAATATATTTTCACATATTTTCATTAATTGAGCTTAAAATATACAATCAACATTAATATTTTCAGACCATTTTTTGTAAAACGTATACCACATAGCAACATGTTAATATTAGTAGTGAATACTTTATATGGACAGCCTGATGAAAATATACAGTTGAAAGCTGGAGCTCATCCCATTCCACACACTGGAGAAATGCCACCTCCATGTTACAAATTGCATCTAGCCAATTTGACGAGACGTCCTTTAGAAGGTTGCTACACCGAACATCCAGATGTGAGTGATTATTTCACATTCTTCTTTTATATAGAACAGGCTTGTCCAAAGTGCCACTATGGGGCCAAACTGGCCCCCACTTTTCATACATAACAATTTACGAATTTTGCTCTAATTCGAGGAAAATTAGTATTATTTTTTTGAATTATTGAAGAATCGATTTTTTCAAGTACATTCTGATCAAAATATATGTATTTTATCGTTAAATTAAAAAAAAAATGCAAATTGTGTTTTGCCGTATTTGACCGTGTTGGACCGTGTTTTGGCCAAAGTGGCCCTCGCATACCGAAATTTTGGACAAGCCTGATATAGAACATAAGAGTTGAATTATGTAATCTTTTGTATGATAAATAAAAATTTTCATGTTATTTTTATTTTTTCTAGGAATCTGAAGTAACCATGTGTGGTAGATGTGGTGTTGTGAATGTTTCATTAATTGTCATGTTGATATGTTGGTTAGTTCTCAAATTTAAACATCTTATCGTATGAAATAAACTGAATAAATATGAAATCTCGATTTTACGCATTTGTTGTCAATGCATTTTCATATTTGTTTTCATCAAATACATGATAATTTGTATTATTATTTAAATTAATTTTCTTCATGTGATTTGTGTTTTTGAAAACATAATATTGTTGTTGATAATTCTAATTCTATGTATGTTTAAGTTGGTGATGTGGACGTGTTAAAGCTGTTAAAATTTTGAATTTATTTTCAAATTGTTGGAATTTAGGGAAATTATAATTTGATGAACTATAACATGTGTATAAGGGATAAACATATCAAAGAAATTTTATTTTTATTATTTTTAATTTATTTTAAATGGACTTATTTATTTAAATGTATAAATATAAAACTTTTCAACATTTTAGTAAAAAATAATTACCAAATATTTCTATTGAACAGAATTTATTTTGGGTATATAAAAGCTGTATATTTTACAAAATTCATAGATAATTGAAAAATTTAAAGATGAATACATTTATAGGCAAGTAAAGGCTTTCTATTATTTTTATTTTTTTGTCTGTTTCTTTTTTATTATATTGATGATACTTGCATATAATGCAAACATAGTTTATCACAAAAATTATTAATCTCACTTTGTAATATAAGTTTAACACTTGTCTTACATATCATATGTAAAATAACTTATACAATTCAAATGACAGTTACTAATTCATATATGATTTATTTATTAATGTTTTATAAAGTACGAATTTCATTTTAGACCAATTTCAGATGATTCCATGTAGTAATTGTGTTTAAAGCTTTTGTGGTCTTGAAATTATAATATGAATTTGTGCATTTAGGATGTACCATTTTTACAAAATATTCATTGTTTTCAATAATAAATAAACTTTAATGAATAAAATAAGCTATTTACATACTACCTCAAAATATTTGGTCACATTCTGATATTTATTCTAAAAATATACTTATATTTGTATTACTCATCATACCATATGCAACACTCAATATTTTACATATAATTTACAATTTGAAACCTAATACTATGAGAGTGGTTTTCTCGATGTGTTGGGCAGGAAAAAGCACATGAGACCTCCTCCGGCTAATAATACAGCTACAATAAATGTTGGGGCTGGGCAATAGGTATCCAAAAGGGAGGCAATTACAACATTTCCAATAATTCCACCAAGACGGGCAGCAACCATTGATATGGCAACACCAGTAGCTCTATAATATGATATTCAGTATTAGTAATATTTTTTTTATTATTGTATTTTATCTAGTCATAAAAAAAGTACCTTAAATTAGTTGGGAATACTTCAGTGATAAGGCAATCTAATGCAGCATTACCACATGAAATAACCGAACTGAAGACTGCACTCACAATTAAATTGTTCTGTTTGTTATACACAAAAAACATAGCAGCAGAACACATACCAGCAGACATTGTTGAAAATACTGAAAAATCATCATATTCATTACGTATTCATATTTACTTCATTTTAAATACATTTTTGTTGAAAATATTATTACCCAGGAAGAATTTTCTACCGAGACGATCCATACCAAGTACAGCGAAAATATTACTAGGTATAGCAGCTGCTACTGTGATTAACGATTCCATGAAAACAGAACTGTGAATTTCATCTGAACACATTCCACTTGAACTGTGAGATCCTTGAGAAACAACATAATTTGTTACTTCACAAATTGATGCTTCTACACCTGGATGATTTCGAGAATATTCATCAAATCGGTTGAACATTTCAGGGAACCACATCATTAAACCATAATATCTGAAAATTATATTGATCATTAGTACATTTCTATTAAAAAAAAAACAAAAGGTTATTTTTTTATTTATTTACCCAATGTGGAAAGTAAAATTGATTGATATTGAAACAATGGTGAATTTCAATATTGGTGAAAGGAACAATTGTTTGCTATTATCCATAATATCAACCATCATGTTCTTGTATTTGCCTTTGATTGGTTCTTTCATAGGATCTCCGGATGACACAACTTCATCTACAATAAGCTGTTTGACAGGATATGTATCTCGGGGCTTTCCAGTATTCGTATAGTAAATTCCCTTGAATATTTCTAATGCTTCTTCTTGCCTTCCTCGAGACAGTAAAAATTTAGGGCTTTCTGGTAATATTAAAAGCAAGGCAGCAACAAGGAATGATGGCACCGCACATATCAGTAAAAATATTCTCCAAGAATTATACTGGAAGCTATGTGATTCATATCCAATATCTTTAAATAGAATAATTTGGGTTTATCAATAGAAAAAAATTACATTAAATTAAATTTCTTTTATATATATATATATATATATATATATAAAATAATATACCTGATGGAATGATAATCCAAGCTAAACCGGCAACAAAAAGATTTCCCAACGTCCAAAATGCAGCCATGAAACTTAACATTGAGCCCCTTTTGGATTTAGGTTGAAACTCAGCAAAGTATGACCAAATTACTGGACCCGAACCTCCCAATCTATAATATAAAAAAAACAACTATGCATGGCTTTTAGTCTTTATAGAAAAATTAAAAAAAACGAGGATACTAACGCTGCACCATTGAGGAAACGGAAGAACATAAAAAGTTCATAGTTTTGTGAGAATGAGGATGCTACGATGCAGATGGCATTCATTATAGAGATGGCAATAAGAACTTTTTTTCTCCCAAGTGCATCGGCTACAGAGCCCCAACAGTAGGCTCCCACCATCATTCCAATGAAAATGATGGAGTTTAGCCATCCCTATAATAAAGAAAATTATTTAAAATACATGAAAATTTTATGAATAATCAACAAACAATTTAAACAAATTTGTTTACTTTTGTATGAGTATTAAGGTGGAGGTCGCATTGCGCTGATGGGAGGATGAAGGACATCGAGATGACGTCCATCTCCTCCGAAGTGCTTACGAGTCCACATACTGCTAGCAGGAGGTAATGAAACTTACCATAACCTAATCAAAATATTACAATAGTTAAATTTGTAATTTTTTAGAATATACTTAATTATATTTGAAAAAAAAATACCAGCTAGCTCGATTGCTTTTTCAAAATCAGCTTTGTCGCTGATTCCTCCCTTTTCCGGATCTTTTATTGGCTCTTTGAGCGTTGACACAACACCTAAGATAAAAAAACATTGAATTTTAAGATAAAAGAATCTAATTTAACTATTCAACTTATTAACTAACTTAATGATTTTCTATATCAGTTTCATAAAAATTATAAAATATGTTATGTGTAAATAATTACCCGTGAGCTCGATACCGTTTGTCTTTCGGTCGTCTTTCTTTACATCACAATCTAAAATGTTAATAATCCATTAATCATTTGAAACAAAGCTTAAGCTATATTTGTAATGAAAATTGAAAAAAGCTTACTATTCTGATTCTTTAACTCAGGATCAGTTTCTACCATTCTATGTAGGCGACTTTGTGGTGGATTCTGCGTTTTCTGACGCTTTAAAAAAAAATAGGTCCTGGAAAGGACTTTTTTTAACGATATTTGCGAAGATGAGAGGGTCTGTTGTGGGAGCTGAAACAATAAAATTTTAATCGATCAATGTTTATTTTTAAAATGTTGGAATTTAATTTTTTTTCTTAGTATAAATAATACTATTATATATTTAATTATTGTGGGATTATTTTTTCGAAATATACACCGATATTTTGTATGTTTCAAATGAAAATGATCATCGTCCTTGATAGTTCATCACCCGTTTTGAATCTTGACAGTTTCATGTCGAGATCGAACCTTGTTCGGGTCGATTTTCACATCACGAATCGATTGTTATGTTATTGCTCCAATGATTTCGCACGATAAAAACTATTACACGAAAAAAATATAATATTTCGGTAAACGAACATACCGAAGTTCGTTTGCCGAATACAATTCGATACAGTCAATCATAAAATAAAATTTCAATGAAAAATAACTTTTCATTTTTAGGGCAATACGAGATCCTTGATTTTTTATAGATTATTCTGATCTGAACAAATATAAAAAAATATCATTTAAATCCACCATAGATACAACCTTAATTTTATTCTTAAATACAATATAATCTCGATATAAAATTTATTCAATCACTTTTTATTAATAGGAACTTTCTCAAAATCATACGAAATCCTTCACTGAAATTTGCGACAGTTCTGATTGTACATTCATAATTTTATTTACAACCCGAGCAATGTGAATAATACTCGGTGCGGGTAACGAGACGGTACGCCGAATTAAGGTTAAACTCGTTAGCGTGTGTGGCCACAGTCACGGAGCCATTCGGCCTCGGTTGACCTTAGCTACGTGAAAAGCTCGATAAGAAATCGCGGAAAAGTGCGGAGAAATGATTCAGATGATGGCGTGAATTATATATGAGGGCCGTGACGTGTCGTATAACTTCTCCGTATGTGCGGTAATTGTTTTCTCGTTAAGAATTGTATTTATAAAGTTTAAATATATTGTTTTGTTATTTGGATGTAATTAGTGTAGTTTTAGCAATGTTGGATTGATTTTTTTAAATTATTATAATATTCTAACAATATCATCGTTAACATAATATGATAACTAACTATGTATACGTGTTAATTAACATGTTAATTAACGTGTGGTGAAATCTCTTATTGTTACAAGAATGAAAATAAACATTCAACGACATTCGATGTATGAAAACATGTTTTTTAATATAAAAATGAATATTGGGGTTACTTATTAGTAGGGGTGCTAATTACAGCTTATCTATCGCACCCTTCATGAAATGTTGTCAACTTTAAAAACTTTAATTATTACGTTTTTCTGAGAAATGGTCAACTACGGTACATGGTCCACCACTGTTGAAGTTACCCGATTTAGTTTTATGATTTGTAAAAAAAGTAAATAAAATGATTTAATATAAATTTTAGGGACTCGTTCTAAATTGAATTAGCGACATCTGGACGCGTTTCCTTTTAGAAAAACTGAACGTAGGGGTTGGTTGGGCAAAGGCCGCATTTCATTTCATTTCATTTTATTCCATTTATTTGTTTTAATATTATTTTATGAATATGCAAACTATCGTTTGCATATTCATAAAATAATATTGATAACTGTGTAATATTTTTCAAAAAAAAGAAAAATACGTTAATTGCACCACATTTTTACGAAATATAATATTATATTAATATATGTAGTCGTTGACTAATTCTATTATTATATATTGACAACTCAATTTCATTTCAAGAATCACATTCCGATTTTCGCACATTACAAAATTAATTTAATGGCACATATTGTATAGTAAAATGTAAATTTAATGATATATTTTATTTAGTAAAACATAATGTGTATTGAAAAATATACATACATATAATACATCATTATCAATATCGATTTATCGATATAGTATTTTATTAGAACACAGAAAAGTTAATGTATTATATTTATATATCCAACGGTTGAATGATATTTTAATTTATTAAGACAAAAGAAGAAAACGTTATGCAAATTATTATATAATGCAATCATTGGTAAATGTGTTCATGTGCGTTCACTATGAAATTTAATAATTATTTACGATTTTCACAGAATTTTCCGCAATCCATGAAAAATCATAATGTCTGACTAATAAAATTTGAGTTCGATTTCGTACGATTTAAAAAAAAGGCGAAAACAACGACGTCACGATTTTCGCGACGAATACTGCGATATTTGAACGCTTCGTATAAACGTGATAATGTGCGATAACGAATGATAATTGATCCGAATAATGAAAATATATTTACGAAAAGTTTTCTAGGTGCAAAAGGGGAATTTCTGTTACCAAAATTCGTTTAGAATTTGCCAAAAAATGCAGTGGCTTGTATACTAGTTCGCGAAAAATTCAGTTTGATTTTGACATTACAATGTTTAATAAATATTACGAGTATTTGGTGACAAAAATGTTTGAATTTTCATTACGTAGTTTGCTGAATGAATTATCGTTCTTTACGCAAAACATTTATGCAATGATTTTTCATTGATGCGAAGGTTTTATAGAAATCGAAATTTTCTCATGTAACTCGATCCATCTTTCATTATCATGTTTCGTAACTTACAAATTATTATACATTATTCTAATGATGTTATGCAGGCTGATAATTGATTGCAAACAAATAAATCGCCCTTGTTGCAACTTTTATGAAATTCTACATGAATTATGCATGTAATTGTTGATTGATTGTTGAATAACACACAATAAGGTTTGTTTGTAAATTTTTTTTCGAACATCAGAAAGATTCTATGAAAATTTTTTAGATGTTTACTACTTGAACAAATTAAATATATGTATATACACGTACGATATTATACTAGAGCACGACATTGAACCAATATGTAATGTATCGTATAAGGTTATAGTGAATCAAACAATTTATTTATTTAAGAGTGACTGGTAAATAATTGTGTTTATCTGGCAATTTCAATGAAGAATAAATTTCCGTATGATGAGATTAAAAGTCTTTAACTGTCCTTACATTTAAATATTGAATTTTACTCTAGTTTTCCAATACTTTATTTATTTTTGATCATTTAATCTGTTTATTGAAATATTTATTTCACTGTGATCTCAACATACTAAAAGTATCACATTAATAACATTAGATTTGATCTATAGATTTATATCAAAAATAAATTTATTAATAAAAAATCAAAAAGATCAAGGATTTTTTATTAAACTATTACAAAAAAATATAAACGCAATATCAATACAACATTGCATCATCGGTACACACTTTCAGGAAAAACCGTCGTTCTTCACTTATTTTCGCAAGCTTTTTCCATGTGCTTTTCTTCCACTAACTAAAGCTAAAATAAAATCGATACATCCTTGACCATATTTTAAATTCGCAATGGAATAAACAGTATAATGGTACAAGCTCGTGCGTGGTACAAGCGAAAAATTCGATGTTTGAAGTAATTATTTGCGAGCTCATTCCGGAGCCATTAGACTTAGCACCTTTCGCTTAATCGACCAAGTAAATTTTCAGCTGGAAAAGCAAATACGTGAAACTAGCTCTGACTGGTAGAAATCGTAAAAAAAACCAACAAATTTTCGGGAAAATCAACGGAAGGCTAGTATTTCAGACTCGTGCCAGCGTCGGTTTCTTCGAATTCGTGACTCATTGAGTGTTTGCGGATACGTAACTTAAAATGCGTTGCAAAATTTGTTTGAGTTTTCTGTTAGGGATGCGTATTTGTTTAGTTGTCAGTTTTGAGTGTATGTGCTTGTGTTAATATGTATTGTGGGGAAAGTTTTGTGTCCGTTTTTCAGATTTTAGTTGATCTGAATGGAGTTTCAAATGTTTTATAAAAAAATCAAAATTTTAAATGGAAAACTATGAAGTTTTGATAAATATTATATATTTATTAAAACAGTTAATTAGTTTTTTTTTTTCGGAGGTTTGACAAATAATATTTCTGATGTTTTCTGAAATTTATCTTGATGATAAATTATAATGACAAATATAATTTGTCTTTTTTTTTTGTAAATGTATCAGTCGAATTTCGGAACATTGGCTATTACAAATCATTAATCATCAACATTAATTTAAATGACACTCTTCGAATGTATATTTCTTGAAGTTTCGAAAATACAGTAAACTCTCGATTATCCGTGCATGGATTTATCCGGTATGCGGATTATCCGTGCCTGAAAATAAATATTTTTTAATTCAAATTTAATTTGATTGATATTTTTCTGTTACGATTATAAGACACATTAAATAATTGCGATCTTGAATATGGGAATATATATTAATATATTAAGGGAACTGAAATAAAAAATCAGAAAGGGGCATGGATGGACAGGGAAATTTTCGAAGATTGGTTCAAAAAGAAATGGGTCCCAGAGGTGCAATTATTTTTGAAAAATCAGGGATTGTCACAGAAAGCAGTTTTGTTATTGGATAATGCTCCTTCTCATCCGAATGAAAGCATATTGAAGACAAACGATAGACTTATGATTACAAAATTTTTGCCCCCTAATGTTACATCACTGATTCAACCCATGGATCAAGGTGTTATTTCATCAATGAAACGTCTTTATCGTCAAAAACTTCTGAAAACTCTTGTTGAGGAAGATGATAATCTGATCAATTTTTGGGAAAAAAATGATGGTATTGGATGCTATACATGGGATAGCACAATCTTGGTCGAAAGTAAAGCTAGTAACACTCGTTCGATCATGGAGAAAAATTATTCCTTACATAGAAACAGATTTAATGGATTCGGAAGAGAATGAAGAAAATTTTGTATCTGATATGTGTGAATCATTGGAAAATTTAAATTTTTTTGAAGACGTGGATAAGGAAAACATAGAGGAGTGGCTCAATCATGATTTAAATGATCCAGGCTTTGAACGCATAGACGATCCTGAAACTGTTTCTTTTGTTACTCAAGAGAAAGAAAATGACAGTAATACTACAAGCAAAGAAGATACAAGTGGTTACGTTAGTCATGAAACAGCTATGAATTGTATTGAAAAATTGCTAGATTATGCTGAACAAAGGGGAACTGAATATAATAATGTAATAGCTTTAAGAATATTTCGAAGTGAAATAAGAAATTCGTTAAAAAAATCTCAAAAACAAATGAAAATAACAGATTTTTTTAATTTGTGTAAATATAAAAGTGTACTTTTTTATATTTTTATGTTCGTATATATGTATGATAAAATATTATATTTTTACTTATTTGTTTATGTTTTCTTGATGAATAATGAATATAAAAATAATGTGTTAAAAATTTGTGTTGTGTATATATTATATTCGAAAATAAAATAAAAATTTGATGATTCTGATTATCCGTGTTTTTCAATTATCCGTGACTATCCTCCCAGCAGCCCGGATAATCGAGAGTTTACTGTATATCTATTTCTAACCAGAAAATATCAACAAATTATGCAACCGAACCGTCAATTAGCAAAACGAGCATGTTTTGTTTGTTTACAATCGGTTTTGATATAAATTCATATATTATAATACCAGCTAAACTAGTATTCTAATAGAGGAAGTGTGTTTTGAAAAACGCAATACGGTTTTTTTTCTTTCACGACTATACATATATTCTCCCATAGAAAGACTTCAATGCTGTTTCGATAAGTTGTTTTGCGAAACAAGTTTCATATATTTTCATAGTATTATACGCAACAATTATACTACAATAGTATTTTCTAACAGTATACAATTCGTTTTTATTTAAATCACCTTCAATTAAGTTATTCATACGCAATGATATCGAGACATCTTGAGAAAAAATTCATTGAGAAAAATCATTACAATATTGCATGTTCAAGTTGAATTCAACAAAAAATATTGAAAATTATTAATTTTAAAATGAAGCTTATGAATCATTTTCACATTAAATATACATTACTTATCATCACCTATATTGTAATTGTCATTAAAATGCAATTGACTCTGTATTTATTAGCAAAACGTGTTTCTAATTTGGTTTCGTCAATTTCGGTGGATTTCCTTGCCGGCGATGTGTCAACTCTTTTCAGATTACTAAAGCTAATTTTTGAGTTCCTCAGATTTGAAAAATTGAAAATATGCGTTTTTAATTATTATTTCGCTTTGAATAAGTGTGAATTGGTAGTTGGACGCTTTCTCTGAAACGTGTCGTTTTTGAAATAGGACGCGCTTTTATCTGCAAATGAGTGAAAACTTAAAATTTTTTTTCAAATAACATATTGTGATTATTCGAAGAAATAAATTCTTTTAGATTAAATTTGTTTTTTATATCAAAACGAGTTAATATTAATTTTATTAATAATATCTCAACTTGTTTCCAGACAATAATAGGTATATATTAAATAAAACAAATCGACATAATATATTAACTTTCAAATCAATATTTATCAATGAGTAATGGTTAACAAAACGGTTTTATTCGAATCATAATGCTTATTTATGCTTACTTTCCGATCAAATCTCTTTATAATTTATTCGAAATTGCATTTGATGCATAATAAATGATTCTTAATAATATTTTTTAGTTCATAAACGTATATTAATGCATTAAATCTTTTGTTCGTTACAACGTGCAATATAAATATTTTAGCCTTTTAATTTTATTTGAACATCATATAAAACTACTTTTACGCCATTTTTTTAAGTTATAAAACTTATAACAACAGCGTAAACTATTCGTGTTTTTTTTCAAATATTGCTGGTAAGGGAGTAAAGTTTTACGATTTCAATATAAAGCTTTAACACTCGTTTGACAAAATGTATCAACTCAATTTACCTTTTAGGTACTACATTAAATATCTCTCAAGTGCACAATAACAACCCGAAACGGAAATTTCATAGACGAAGACAATCAACGTTGACGTGATGACAACAATCAAACGAAAAAAAGAAAACATATACAAACGAAAATTAGTTCGTGGAAAAGCACTTTGCGGAAATTGACATTAGGTTGATTCGCTAATTGTGTCAAAATTTGACAATGCCCGAATTTCGTGTACCACGGTTTACAGTACTGCGTACCGAGAGTATGTACCGCGTATGTACATACGGCGTACTCTAATTCGACTAATTGAATAATTACTGTCAAACGTAAAAGATGAACGAGCAAGATCCGACGTTATAATAATGGCGGTCGAAACGGGCTTCCTGTTCCATTATTATGCAAGTAAAGCGTGGAATGCAAAGCGAAATTGGTAACAGTTTGATTTTTCGAATGTATTTTAGTAGTTTTGGTTTCGCGACGTTTGGGAAACTTGTGTTTTTTAGGGTGCGGGTTTCGTCTATGACTGCTCGTTGATGTCGCTAGATTTGTAATCAACGTTTGATTTGTTTTTTCGTTGAAAATTTTATTTCATTTCATAATTTCATAATAGATACTGTATTAATATTACGTAATATGTTAATATGTATTATCTAAATTGTTAATGTTGAACGAATATGAAAATATTCTGAAATAGACGATTGATTCATTTTATGATCGCCTTATATTACATACGACGATCAATTCAATAAAAAGTAAGTGTTTAAAAATAGTATTAGCAATAAATTTATGAAACAATAAAAATATTGCGATTTTAAAAGTATATGATATTAATTTTATAATTGATCAGTAAATTTAATTAATAATAAATTAATTCTATTATAATTTATCTATTATACTATGTAAATTGAACATTTTTCTTTGTTTTCGTAACAAAAATTATCACGTAATTTTCTGTATATTTCAGGATAACATCTCTAATTTGATTACTACTTTTCCATTGAAATCCGTTGGAAATTTTCCACAGACACTCAAAATCATTTAAATTGAACACAAATGCAAGAAAACAAGTCTAAAAAGTATCATTTAATTAGAAACGCGATAAAATTCGCGCCTGCATACTGAAACGTGTTAACAAGTGCGAACGGCTAATACAAAACACCGATCGACAATAAAAACATGTATTATTTAAACGAGCTATCTCTCCCATTGTTTAAACAATTTTCATTTGAACGATTTCAATTTGTAAATAAACAAAAAAAACTCACCTTTCAAACGACAAATACGAAGCGAAGGTCTGAACGAATATACTTTTTCGAATCAATAGAAAAATATATTCGTGACAATTACTATGCGACCGATTAACAAACGTCACAATTTGATACTGATGAACGAACAAGTCCGAACATTTTCCATATAACGGAAATATTTCACAGATTTCCCAGCAATCTTGACGGCTTTCCCGAGCTTTCCGCGCCTAGCTTTTTCGATCACTTTTGAACACTGCAACTTTCGCTCGTACCGAAGAATATTTTGAATTTGTTTCGACAGTGGATTTGTTAACTTTATCTATATAAACGACAGCTTCGTACGGAGTCCAGTGCGCGAATGGATCGATCCGTTTGTCACGTGTTGATTTTTAGTATCGATCGACCCCACCATAGATCGCTCGGTTGCGATCGAGTTCGTTTGAAAACAAACAGTTTGAATCATCGGCTACGGCCGGAAAGTAGGGGGTGATTGTTGTGGAAATTTCACCGGCGAGGAAAACGTCGACGAGTGATAATTTTCCGATTTTCGCGAAAATGTTGCGTCAATTGTGTGCCTGTTAATTTGTGCGTGAGGTTTGTGTCGTCATGTGTTTTTGTTATTTTTATCGATTTAAAACATTGCAATCAGTAAACTTAGGTTATTATAATTTTTGATATTGCAATGTATTCTCAAAATTATAAAATATCTTTCAAATAATAATAGCATCCTAATACTTTTTTTAAGACTAAAATCGCCATCAGTAAACATAGGTTTTTATAATTTTTGATATTAAAATGTATTATTAAAATTATAAAATATTTTTCAAATAATCAAAGCATCTGAATCTTTTTTTTAAGACTAAAATCATCAATTTTTTTTATAAATATTATTAAGCTTTTAAAAGTCATTTCACTAATCAAAACGTGACATGAGTATCTTCGTAAATATTTTTCATTTTCGGATCATCAAATATGTTTTTAAAAATTCTATCAAAAATCAATACAAAATTCGTAGAATACGGTGACTCATTCTATAATAGGTAAAGATTCTACATTAACACATTTGACGAATTCAATTTTTTTGATTAACACCAAAAAAATCATCTACTATACCAATTTGATCTATGTATTTGTTATGTTTAAACTATGTCGAACACGTTTCGAGGATAACGGCTGTATTAAAAGTGATTTTTTTTTTCTTATTAGCATTTACATATGTCGATTTGAAAAAGCCATCGAACTTATCTGAAATACAGTAGTCATTGGAATCAGATCATCGAACTTGTTAAGTGAATGTTTTGATAATAAATTTAAAAATTTGACGTTCAAGTTCAACTCCAATTAAGGTTAAAATGACAGGGAAAGTACCGAATAATGAGACTTTGCAAGGCAAATTATTTCATGAGTAATTCTTTGACGCTTATAATTGAGTATGTAATTGATTTTCAATAACCCAAGAAGATGATTAAAATTCCCCAATAAACACGGAAAAAATAACATTTTAATTCTTATTAATGCTAATCAGTATGTTTATGATGTAAATGTATTACAGGTAAATCACACTTTAAAAAAACAAATTTACGTCAATTAACCTGTTTGCTATAATTACAAGTTTTGATATATAGTATTGAATTTTGAAATGGAAACGATTTTCCAACACAACCTTAACTTTTTTTCATTTTTAAATTTTGTACACAGCCTCTTTTTAAAGTCATTTAGAAAGGTCATATAAAGTAAAATTTATCAACGCGTGAGGTTAAACCCCGTACCCTATAATTAAAACGAATAAACAAAATTCTTCGGTAAAATAAAAATGCGAATTTGTTTGGTAAAGGATGTCGAACGGTAAACGATATCGCAACCGACCGTGACACTATTTGACAATCTTTTTACATTTAGACAAGTGCTTATACAATAATATTCAAATTTGTTGCAATTAACGCTTTTTCGAGGTGCACAACTTAATCGGACTTTGGTAAGTTTTTGGAAAAAACAATTGAAATGTAAACTGTAAACTGCACACAAGGTGCAAAAACAATAAATTAATGGTTTCGTCGATATTTTCGCATATTTTGTATTCAAATTTTATATAAAACCATTGCCAAATAATCCATTTCGATGCAAATACAAACATCTCAAAGTACTATATTTTCAATTTGCTCTTGCAGTTTCATAAAATCGCCTTGATAAGAAGAAATTATCCGTTAGCGGAAGCGCGACAACACCTTGAAATGGTCTTTTCTTAAAAAATACATATTGCGAAGAGGAAACGAAACGACAAACCTCGAACCTGACTTACAAAACTACTAACCGAATTGATTAAACGCCACTTTATCGACTAAGGTCAGTAATGGTGGCGCGACGATTAAATCGCGAATTTTATGCAAATCATTCACCCGATTAGTATGCGAACGATGCTCAAGTTTGGATCGTGATCCATTGTGATCCATAGATCCGTATGTGTCGTATTTTGCGGAAGATTATTCGATCAGGTGACAAAAGAGTTCAAGAAACGATCAATGTCGTTTTAAACTGGTGCGATTTGATTTTGAAGCGTCGTATGTAAATGAGGCCGAATAAGGTTGGAAAATGTATGGTGTTTTGTTCAATTACCGGAACCGTGGAGTATTTTCGATAACGCCGCACGGTTGCTAAATTATGCTAACTCGATTTAATTAGATTAACGTGATAATTCGAAATTAATGTGTTTGGTTGATTTCTTGTTTAGTTCTGTATGATAATCAGTTTTTTCTCGTGTTATATTCGATTGAAAAAAGTGTTTCATCAAGGTTGACAACCTTGATGCAACGCGTGGTGTTCAATTCGCTTGGTTGGTTGATGTTATGTAAATTTTTAATATGATATTAATTGCGAAGAATGTATAATGTTGGAAATAAATATGTGTTAATGAGTTTAGTATTGTAATAAATATATGCGAAATAAGAGTAAAGTTAAAAGTATAAATCCATCAAATTTAATGCTTTTATTTGCTTTTCAGAATTATGACGAAATTTCTATACAGCGCAAGAAAAAAGTTCAATATTTGTTCTAAACCGTGATACAGATTACAAAATGCACGGTGAGTAGATAATTATAAGCTTTTATATCATAAATTTAATTAGAAATAATTTCTCATAAATTAAACAAGATTAAATATTTTATGAATAACACTTCTTCACAATATGAATATTATTATTTTTTTGATTATATATTTTATCATCATATAAAAATGTATTTTCAATGCATTAAAGATATTACTTAGTTTTCAATTCTCTTATTTTTTTAATGAAAACCTTTTGGTTTTTGTATAAACAAGTAATGGCGTGATTAAATTATTAAATCAAATGAAAAGAAATATTCAATTTTACACTCATATTAACAATTTAATAAATTCGAACGATAATATAAAAATATAAAACAAATTCATTTAATGAATCATGGAAAAAAGCAAAACGAAAATTAACTCACCCGACCAATCGGCTGTATCTTTTTGGATACTTTGAGGTAAAATTTGAACCCTTCAAGTAAATGAAAGGGTTGAGAGCTAGGCGCCAAGGCACCACACTCTAAAGTGAGAACTTCTTTGTTTTATGGTCGCTTATATAGTTGGACATGTAGGCAATCTCCAAGTAATTATTTGTCTTGACGAGATAAAGAGATTTGTTTTGACGTATTCTGTTTTTCCCAAAAATCGAACAAACCTAGGGTTGTCAACTGTTATGGTCAAAAAAAGAGAACATTTATCAAAAAATTGTTTATTTTCAACAATTTTCTTTATAATTGTGCCGGTTATTATTAAAATGGAATAAGTCATTTAACGAACCAAAATACCACTATTTTACAAAGTAATCGTTAATTTCCACCAGTACAGAAAAAAAATTATATCTATAAGGCTTATGTAATCATAATGTACACACAGCCGTAACTAAGATTTTCAAACCACCCCTTTGGCCCGCCCTTTCAAAATAATTTTATGAGAGAAAAAAAAAGTGCCGCAGGCGAAATTTTTTTTAATAAAACTACATAATTTACATAATAATAGGAATATTAAAAGTGCGGTTAAAAATTTATTGTTGAATTTAATCATCATCACTCTGTTTCTGAATTTCATCATCTCTGTTGTTATATTTATCTACACTGCTAATTTAGTCCAAAAATTTCTTATTTTCTATTATTTCTGTATATAAAATATAGTAAATAGTACGGGCTGCGTAAAATTATTATCAAAATTGAAAAAGAGGACATTCTGGGTATATTGCAAAAAAGAGAGAGAAAAAAATAATTATTTTAAAAAAGAGAACATGTTCCCTTTAAAAAAGACCTGTTGGCAACCCTATACAAACCCAAAGCGAATACATTTTCGGGGCGAATTTGCGAAATTGTTGCACAATGGTTGAATCATGTGAATCATGCATTTTCAGAGATTTCTTTTTTATATATATTATAAAAGCAGATATATTTTAAATTGCTTTTTACATAATTCATATGTTCAATTGATTATGAATGATTGATAAATACATTAATTAAATTATTAATTTGTTGTTTGATAGACAATAATGCCGGTTTTAGTGTTTGTATACGTCACATCAGTATTATAATCTTCTATTTGTGAAACACACAAATTTCTGGGTAAAATCTATGACATTTCATTTTAATTACTTCTACGTCAACTAATTTGTAGGATAAAATTTTATTTTTAACAACTTCTAAAACGTAAATATCACTAATTTAAATTTCAGAACATATTTTCTATACATTTCGATTTTACCTAAACAATAAAAAATAAACACAATACATTATACATAACATAATTAAATATTTATTCAATCATCGTCGTTTATATAAGATTTTTCTCATATTATATTTGATTAAATTCACCTTAACGATATTCTAAAAACACATGTTTATCACATGTGACCATAAACCTTGTTGATAATATTTAATTATAACAAATATTGAACCATTTTCGATCTTTAATACACGTGTTTTCGAAAATTATATTGAATAAATATAATACAAAAATCAGTCGAAAACAAAACCATAAAATAAATCGCGTGTTTGCCGATGTATCAACAACGCAAATGAAAAAAGCAGGGAAATGTGCGCATTTTGATCCCCGAAAAATGCTTTATGACGTTGGAGAGATAAAAACAAAAAGACAATTTTATGTTGTTATCATGTTTGAATTTCTTATCGAAATCTCTTTTAGAGCTACCTGTGTTTTCTACGGATTCGTTACGATTTGATATTGGAAATTTTGTTATTTTTTGAGAATTTTTTTCAGTTTCTCTTTCTCTTTTTTGAGTCTTTTTACGACATCAAGGTTGAATTTGAGTGACGATTTATCTTTATGCAATCTCTATGTGAAAATAAAATTTTTGAAATTCCTGTTATGTATTGCATAAGTGAGATAAGGAGCGATTAAGAAATTTACGTAATATTAACTTTTATATTTTCCTGTTTGATGATAACAAATATAATATGGAAAACTTGAAAATATTTATTTATATGAAAAATTCAATTTCTAATATGAAAAAATAAATTTAAATTCAACATATTTTTATTTAATAACAAAACACACTTTCATATAATTTTTTGAGTAACGATATTCGATAAAAATCGATAATTTTCATTTAAAAAAAAAACTCATCGATCTCCATCTAAATCTCAAATGTGTCCCGTAGGTGAAAACGTGATACTCAGATAAGAGAAGAGATTTTTTTAATGTTTATACAAATATTATAATACACATCTTTTATTTACACAGACACACGTATACGTAATGTGCCTTAATTTATTGTGGTCTAATTTTCTTGATGCACACGACGACTTCTCAGTTATGAAATGTCCGCCTCTGTTCTCTATTGAGGATATTGTACAATGTTAATCCGTTTCGGTTTTGAAAATTTGAACAGAATCTTAACGAGTTTCGGAAGAATGAAGATGACTAAAATAAGTATTTTTTTTTTATCGAGATCAAATATCGAAGTAGATTTTTTATGATATATTCATTGAATACGCCTATTAAAATATTTTAAACTTATCTTTCATTTGAATTTAATATTTGTTGATTAAGGAATTATAATTATTAAATATTACTTTGTTAAAATTTCCAATGAAAATTTGCTTCAATTCAAGTTCGTATTTTATATCTTTGCACTAACACTATATAATTCACTGATTATCAGCGGAAAACTGTAATAATAGAATCATTAGGCTTTATTATTTATCTGGGAATGATCATAATGACACATTAAGATTCTAATGTATTTTTCCGTTGAACGTTTATTATACAATACGACATTATAAAATTTTTACATATCAAACACATCTCAGACATTTACACAAATTATAAACACATCTATCACGACATTCGAACTCACGCTAATTTTTATCGATCGGAAACGTTTTCAAAACACATTTACTCATCAATGGAGACTTTTTCATCACGTTGTGGCCAAATAATCATTTCGAATTCGGGCCGATGATTACTTTTTATTATGCTCGTTGCGCGAACATCATTTGTCACAAAGGCGGCCGCTTAGATGTGGCAGTTGTTACGAGATTAGTGACAACGACCAACTTCGCATGTTCTCACTACGGGGATGGGTTCCGAGATTTATTTATTGTGGCACAACAAGATGTTTGTGTTATGGTTTATGATTGATGTGCGATTTTTCGCGGGTTGTGCGAATGTTGATGTTTCGCGTGTTCTGATGATGGATTGAATTGTATGAATGTTGTCGGTAGTTTGAGGAATTGATTTGATTTTTTTTATTGTGGGTAAGTATTGATTGTTTTGTGTGAATGTATATGAAATTTTTAAAAATTGGAACCAGGATAATAATGAAATTTTGATCTATTTTCGTAAATACATATCGAGTTTGAAATGTCAATGTTTAACATTGTCAGATCCCGTAATTACTAAAGCTAACAATAATAGATAGGTATTTGGTGTAGTTGGTAGATATTTGAATACTATTGAATTGAAACCTTCTGCCAATTGATTTTTTTTAGTACCTTACAACTTTCAATGGCACTTGGATCTGCAAATTTTACAGTAGATACGACGATAGGCAATGAAATTCTGAAAAACTTCTTCTTTCCATTAAAAAACCTTTGTCAACTTCAAACATCTCGAACAAATTATAAAAGTAACATTTAACACCTTGATATACCAACAATGTACACAAAACAACAACCTCCAAACCTTTCGAAACAATTTCCACCGAACACAATGAACAAGAAAAGCCATTTCCCAACATCGAACATAATCGATTCGTTTTAATTATAAAATTATAATACTGTCGTTTATGGCACGCAAGCTAATTACAAAAACAATTCACTTACCTGTACATATCAATAACGGCTTGTAATCGATGGATTTTAATGTAGATTATTCGTTCCGGAGATTTCATGGGTTTGTTTGATGATTATAATTTCACAGCAATAATGAAAATCGCCGACCGATTACGTTTACGATAGCTATTCCATTAATTTGAATTATCCAAAGTGTGAAATTCGAACGCTGATTAAATTTGATTGTATTGAATATAGATTACTTTTTTTTCACGTTTATTGTTTTGGTTTTTGGCGCCCGTATGCATCGAATCACATGTGAAGACTACTGTACACGACTTTAATAACAAGAGAATTGCTAACACTTATTTTGATTCGTTGACTTCGTTTACTGTGACGAATCAGTCGAAATATTTGTATTAAATAAAAACTGATTGAATAAACACGCACTTTTTTATTTATCTCATTTTAAATTATATTAAATTCATAAAAAAAAATGTAGTATTGATTCTTTATTCATAGATTTAACTACCAAGAACAAATTAATGGAATATCAACAGTTTCATATAAATTTTGTCACATCTATTTTTTTTTATATAATATAAACTAAAATTTAAAAAAAAAATTGAACTATGAAGAAAATCAGTTAAATCGAAATAGAATAAATAAATTTTTAAAACAATATTTCAGATAATCATAATCGCTAATTTATTTAAATATTGTTATTTTTTATGTTAACCTTTTCGTGCCGACGCACGGGTGCGTTCAGCCGAATTTCCATACTAAATACGAAAAATTCTATGTTTTCTTAACGACATCCCTTCAAGGAACATCCTTATTAAATAATGACTAACTTCAAGTTTTTTTTACTTGTATTCCCTTTTAATTTTTCCAAAAATTGTATGGATGTCTTCAGGGTTGTCACAATCGATAAATCGATACATGAAACTCGACTTCCAAAAAAAAAAAAAAAAAAATAGGAGTTACAGATGTTTCGGTGAAACATTTTAGTGATGTGACAACCCTAACAAGAAAACGTAAAACAGCAATAAATATCCTCGAAAATGCAGATGCGTCACACATGTGCAAGTAAGGTCACACCAAACGTCTGTAAGCTTCATATTATGTGAGTCAAATCTTTATTTTTGCATGTTTTAATATCTTGAAAATCTCTGGCCTACAGAGCACGATCGTAAAAAATACGGCTGGCAGCGAAAAGGGACAACAAAATCTCAGAAAAAAATAACAGTGAATAATCGTTCGAAAACAATGATTCTATTACGTATTATTTTCAATTACTACGAGTGCGTAATTCAATTTTGAGCATGTACTAATTTTTAATTTGATTAGTAATTTGAATCAAATTCAAAACGACAATTACGAGGGGAAATCAACTGGAAAATTCTTCCAGTTTGGCCCATCGTCCAGGAGAATGTCCTGTGAGGGTCCACCAGCTCTTGAAGACTACAGTTAAATTACTGTCAAACGCCAATCATCCAATTTATTCATCACCATGGGTGGACTCTTTAACTTTCTAACTTGAAGAAAGATTGAAAAAGTCTGAAAAAATGGCAAGAATAAAAGAAATATTTTAATAAGCGAAGGGAAACAGCTTCTCTGAAAATCATAATTCTCACTAGCCTTGTAATTTACGTTTGATAATCACCCGTAATAATTTTCATGCTTTACTAATCAAATTCAGCAATAAATCAAAGCCTTATCGCCATGTTTGTACGTTTTTGAATGATAAACGACTTTTTGTGAAAATCCGATGAACCCTACGCAGATGTCAGTCTTTTGCGCTGTTTGATTTTAAAATATTCATCATCGTATTCGTCAATTTAAGCTAAAAACTAACGGAATTTTAACAAAAAAAAAATAGAATTCATGAAATTTTTTTTGTTGACATTTACATAGATGGCAGTATTGGTCGATCATATGAAATAATTTTTTCTGTATGTTTTTTTACAAAGGAATATTACATAAAATTATCCTTACTATTCACGTGTGACTAAAATGTTCAGTAACGAATAATAGAATAAAAAAATAAGAAAGGAACAAAAAAAACCATCGAATACGAGGTCATCTTACAATCAGATCGGTCGCTGCACCGAATGTGACATTTCAATTTTGAGTTCGACAAAAAAAATTTTGAAAGTTTTGAGATACACAAAGCACTACAATGTGTATAAGAATCTGCTCTTGCATGACATGTGTTCGCATGTCTTGTAATCAGAAGGGAAAACGCAATTATCTAATTGAAAGTTTAAATTTTCAACGTCTTCGGCTTGTTGAAACATTTGATTGAATAATATTTATGGCGAAATTCATTCAAAACTCCACATCAACAGAAGACACGTGTTCTGATTAGTTGTTGATTTTCTTGACTGTATGAAAAATTTTCTTTATATAAACTACGCTTGCAGATTTTTATGTTGTGCGTGATATCTAGATGTCACTATAAATGTAGAAAAAGCGATAATTAAGTTAAAATAATAATTTGTATATTTTCCAAATAAACAAAATAAATTACAATATGTATTAATTTTATTCAAATGGTGTTTTTAGCAAAGAAATATAAATATTGTTGAAAATTTAATTTATACTTTAGATATAAGGCACTTGATATTCAATTGTATTCTTCAATAAAATATTTTTTGAACAAAAATTTTATTGACATGCGCAAAATCACAATATTGACTTGCTTTGCTTATGAAAATCATCATTTAAAATACCTAAATAATCATTGTTAGTGAGAAATAATCATTTTGCGAAACAATAGAAAAAAATTTTTATAATTCCACATGAAATCAAATTTTCGATGATGTTTAAAAAAAAAAGATTAGCATCATTAATTTTCATAGATATTTAATCTACAGTGAATTAACAAAACTCAATTCATATTGAACTTTAAATTTTAACATATGATTTATAATTTGTGCGATAAGACTTTTGAGTCAAATGTATGTACATAGATATAAAAATTAATATTTATGACTTCATAATATTATTCTTTTGATTACGATTATTACCTATTGTGGATTTATTTCTTATTCTGTATCTTGTATCCTTGACCTTTTTTATATACAAATTCATGGAAAAAAATTTTGTTTACAACAAAAGTTCTTGATATAATCCAAAATTAAATTATGAATACCTATTTTCTTTTCAAATAAAAAAAACTTTTTGTAAAACCTTATAAAATGTGTTTTTTTTTCAATTGTACAATGAACTCTATAAATAATAAACTAAACGATCAATAATTATTTTCATACAAATTGCGACACTTTTACTTTTCATAGATTTATCCATTGTTCCCAGTGTAAAGAAAGCCTCGAATGAAAAATCTAAAAGTGAAAGTCGTTCAAACTTCAAATGGAGTAATACTAACGTAATTTAATCCGATACGTAATTTTTGAGCGAAAGTCAACGTTTCGAAATTATATTCACACCAATCAGATGAACGTCGATACGCAATACAACGTACGGCGAGATGATTTACGAACATCACTCATTGCGAGACGAGATTAATTTTTCTGTAAATAGATATAAATTATGGCGGGGTGTCGAAGCAGTTCGGCGCTCAATTACATAAATAAATATGAACATCTGACATTTTGACAGCTGTTTTGACAGTCAGGTAAGCAAACCTGACCGACGGAATGATCGCCCGATTTATCTCTACTGCGAAGTGGATCGCAAAAAAAGTTAATCATTTTTTTATGTAAGGTTACCGTTAGTTCTGGATTTATAAGGACAGTACTGGTTTTTAAGATCTCTGTCATAGTCGATCGTGAGATGAAACCAGGGCAACAATTAGATTTTGCTAGTTTTCTTTGCGGACTTGCTGAAAGAAACCTAGCTGCAGCTGAAGTTTTATGGGCGTACAGGAATGCATGATCACTCGTTTCGATCTTTGGACTGCACCTGCAAATTAATCAAAACATCTTCGGATGCCAAGTTTATATGTTCTCTAACAAAAAACGAGGCGATATCATGGTTCCCATACATTTGCTCGAACGATACTGAACACAAGAAACTAGAACACGCGGACAGAACAACACACGACACTGCAACACCGAGCATAGAACAGAATCCGTGTAAAATTTCGAATTAAAATAAATTATTAAGCATTAATTGGATCATGTAGTTCTCCAATTGTCCTAAAACGTATCATGTGTTCTAGTATCGTATAATAGTCACAGGTGTAATTCATTCAGACGGATACTTTTTTTCTAATGTCCTGGTTTTGAATTTGAAAAAAAAAACAGTTATCTTCGAATTTTTTTGATGTATAATATTTTTTCTAATATATGGACGTTTATCCAAACGACACTAGCATATACACACACTGGAACACTCCTACAGGAGCACACACTACCCGTTTTAAGATAATTGGACGACTACACGACGAACAAATGATCCAATTAATGCTTAATAATTTATTTTAATCATAACATTTCGAAAATTTTCACAGATTCTATTCTACGCTCGATGTGTATCATCGTGTGCGCTCCTGTCAATATTGTTCTATTGTCGTATGTGCTAGCATCATTTGGGCAAACCGTTCTAAATATATAAATATTAAACGACCCAAATTCATGAAATAAACGCGAAGAGTCATCAATGCATCGAAACGAACAAAAAAAACGCTCATGGCTACGATATTGATAAAAGTCCATTACGACGCTATATAAATAAAACTTATTATCACTTAAAATCTTTATTTATATGTATAATAAGAATCAAATTCGTGAATCATAAAAAATTTTATTATTGTAAACGAAATTGTATCTGAATTATAATACACATAAGATATATAATCGTTTGGATTTATAGAAAAAAACAGCATCGAAACGACAATCGCGACGATACGTCACGTCGCATTGCACCCAACATAACAAACCACACCAAACATAAAGAACAGCGGATCGCGATCAGTGGTCCTCGCTGTGCGTCGCCCGTGTCGCGTCTCTGCCCCATCGGTCGCTCTGTTGTCGCTAGCGTCGCCCCTCAGAACCGAGGAGGGCAGGCGACGATTCCGGCGACCGGCCCGCGATGCGTCGCGGGGGCGCACGGGGCGGCCGCGAGCCCCGCGACATGGAGTCCGACTCCAGCGAGCAGGAGTCGCCCGACTCGGGCAACGAGTCGTCGGGCGACGACGTCGACTTCGCCATGGAGGTCGAGGCGCAGCGCGACAGGCAGCCCGACCCCGACGACTATCCGTTCGAGGTGCTGTCCACCGACCAGATCGTGCAGTACATGGACAACTCCATCTACGAGGTCAACAGCGTCGTCAAGGTCTCCACCCCCTATATGTGTATATGCGACGGTTGGCGGGCGTGCTTTTTGTTTTGTTTTGTTCGCGGTTATGTAATCTTTTTTCGGGTGGATGTTTCAGCGGTTGGCGGGCGTGGGGTTTTGGGGGTTGCGCGCGGTTTTTTGGTGATGCTATTTTTAGCGTTGCGCAAAGACATGGGAAATATGTCGTTCGTTGTTGCTTAGATGGAATTTATATGTGGTATAGTCAATAACAAGATTTTTTTTAAAGACCAAAACCACATCCGTAGTCAAGGGGTTCAAAATTAAAAAAAAAAATTATAAATTTTACTTAATTACGGGGATTTTTTTCAAGCTTTTTAGGTGTGCGTTGTAAGTTTTATTAAAGCTGCAGTTGCTATTTTTAACATTGCGCAAACTGTCGGTGTGGGACCTCGAAAAAGAAGTCATTCACTGTTGCTTACAATTAGATGAAATTTATGTCGCATAGTCATTAACAAGATTTTTAA
Organism: Hydropsyche tenuis; assembly: GCA_009617725.1. Classification (NCBI taxonomy): domain Eukaryota; kingdom Metazoa; phylum Arthropoda; class Insecta; order Trichoptera; family Hydropsychidae; genus Hydropsyche; species Hydropsyche tenuis. Next base: position 281,923 of record VTON01000054.1, read on the forward strand.
AGACCAAAACCAAATCTATATCCAAAGAGGTTCAAAATTTAAGAAAGTCAAAAAAAATTATAAATTTTACTCAAGCGTGTTTTTGATGCTGCAGTTGCTATTTTTAACATTGCGCCAACTGTTGGGACCTCGAAAAGAAGTCATTCACTGTTACTTATTGATAGATGAAATTTATATGTAGCGTAGTCATTAACAAGATTTTTTTAAAGCCAAAACCACATCTATATCCAAGGGGGTTCAAAATTTAAAAAATTCCAAAAATATTTATAAATTTTACTTTGTTATAAGAATGTTGAGATATATCATATGATCTACAACGAAAGGGAAGTCCACCGTCCTGCCTGTTACATGCACCCCACTCTGTGCCAGCTTCTTGAGCCGGCTTAGTTGGGTACCAGCAATGCTTTATTATAGTTGTGCTGACTATCAATGTGAACCCTCAGAAGCCGAGTCTTTGCGGTTGTTTAGATGAAAGTTATATGTGGTATGGTTGTTGACGAGATTTTTTGAAGGCAGTACAGTAGTAGCTAGAGGGATCTATGGGAGTCCTAAATTTTACTTAATTATTAGAATTATATTGAGATATGACATCATCCTGCATTGGATGTTTATGTTGATATTGATGATGATGATATTGAGATATATCAGATATCCCCTTATCGGTACGAGGTTGGCTCTAGGATTTAGCTATATAGCCTGGACTCCCTCAACATTTGATGGGGAGACCTTTTCCCATAGTGGATTACTAATGGGTCGATATTAATTATATCAAATGATTGTGAATATATTGTTTGAACACCTCGAATTTACTCACATATTACACTTCAAATGAAAATAAATACATCATATTTGTATCACGTATATATAAAAGTTGTGTTTCGGTCTCCCCATAAACAAAATCCTGAGTACAACCGTGGCTAAAACACAACTTTTTATGCGTATTATTTTTTAGATTTAAAGTATAATATGTTAGTAAATTTAAGATGTACAAAGGATTTGTTCACATATATCAAAGTCGTGTGATGTATCTCAAAATAACTCTTGTAATTAAGCCAAATTTTGTAATTATCTCTGAAATTTAGGACTCCCATGGATCCCTCCCTGGTTATGGCCGTGATCGATATAATAAAAGTAAATGTAGCACCCGTAGCTTCGCCTAGGGTTGCCGGTAACAATCCAAGCTCGTTCAGGAAGTTAATATAAAGTGAGGCACATGTAACAGGCAGGATGCTGGGCTTCCCTTTGTATTCTGTTATTATTGTAAAATGTACAAGTTTAATTATCACCTAAACGTGGGGAGGATAATTAAACCGATGCTATTTCTATTACCAATTTATTTACGTACAATTTTTCTGCATAATTTTGAACGTTCGCTTGCAATTTGTATTATCACCCCGAACGTAAGCATACTAAATTTCTTATCTATTTTAAAAAAGGTCGCATGTCAATATTGTACAATTGTCAAAGATTCATGTTCGATTATCACTTAAGTGTGGGGTGGATAGTCAAATCGGTACTGTTTCTATGTTACTGATTTATTTGTGTGCAATTTTTCTTTTTAATTTTGAACGCTTGCTTAAAATTTGTATTATCACCCCAAACATGATTGTGCAAAGCTCATATCTATTTAAAAAGACAGCAGTCTGTCAATATTGTGCAATTATAAAAGGTTCCGGTTTAATTATCGCTTAAATGTGGGGCGAATACACAAATCGGTACTGTTTCTATGTTATCGATTTATTCATCGATGAATAATTATTTATGTACAGTTTATACTTTCGTTAGCTCACAATTTATATTATCGACCTGAACACGGTCATCCTATAGCTCGTATCTATTTTTAAAAAGATTGAATGTCAGTTGTGCAGCAAAATCATCACAGTATTGTTTCACGCATGACTCGTCTATTTTGATGCGTATTCTCGTATGGCTTCTGCAAATACAGTTTCATGTAAGAAAGTATTGAAAGATCGAGCAATTCTAAGTAATAACCGGTCAACAGAATATGGGAAGTTTATTATTTATTTACATGCTCTAGATAAAATCTGCCTATTACAATTTCAACTAGTTTTTTGCTTCAATTTCCAACAGAGACTTTGTAAATAAGATACAAATGTTATTAGAAAGAATATAGATAATAAAAATTAATTTAGAATCAGTCCTAAATAGAATCACAAAAAAATATTGGAATATGAAATTAAACTGTGTCGTTAAATTGACTTTAGACTTGAAGCTTCCAACATAAATACATTTATTTTGACATATCTATCTCTCTTGTGTATTGAGTCAGTCCATAAAACTTTATGAAAAAACATCAAACAAACCCACAATTATACACCACAATTATATTTTTTGTTAGTCAATTGCGATTCGGGTAAAGGAATTGAGTTTATAACAATTATGTGTCATATCCTATTGAGATTATATTTTTAGAATGATTCAAATAATAAACTCTTGCTGAAATGATAAGAAACTAGGTAAACTGAAAAATTTTTATTTTCTCAGTGCCTCTTATCTTCTGAAATTTCTGACAAACTGGAGTCTTTTTTCTCATTAATAAACAAGATTTGTGTTGTTTAATTTACTGATACAAATATAAACTAACGAAGTTAATCAATTATCGACCAATATATATTGTTATATGACATTTAACATACACAAATAACCGATATATCATACGCTAATGCGTAAATGCGTTCATTTCATATTATTTATGTTATAAACGTTTGCGATTCCAATTTTATTGACTATTCATAACGATAAAATTTGCATCGAATAAAAGAAACAAAATTTTAGTAAACAACACGAAGATAGCGTTCTATCTTTGACGTCCAGCCAAACATAAAACTGAAAAAATTCAAACCACACCACTTTGATAACTGATTTAAAAGGTCATTACATAAACTGACTTCGTTTCAATACCTTGCCATATATTATTGGCATTGTGATATTATGCGCCCATTATAGATTGACTTAAACTACATACCGATCAACTCGCATAACGTTTTCAATTACACGTCGATCAAACAGGCGATGAATGTATTTTTATTTTCTTCGCTTTGTGTTTTTAATAGTTACGATAACAATTACGATGTTGAGATAATGTAATTTATGACTCAAATCGATTGTCAACGATGTTTATTTAATGCAATGATCTTTGAGAAATTTAAATATTATTATTATAGAATCGATTCTTGAGAGAATTAGAATAATTTTTACTTTTGAGTGACTTGAAGTCAATTTTTTTGATTTTAATTCTAATTTAATAGTAATTATTTGATTAAATGAAATTATAATGATTATAGAGTTAATTTGTATGTGTATGTTTTTCAGATACCTGCTACGGTGACCAGAATATTATTAAATCATTTCAAATGGGACAAAGAGAAACTGATGGAACGGTTCTATGATGGCAATCAAGAAGAATTGTTCTCTGAAGCTCGTGTCATTAATCCCTTCAGAAAAGCAGTCATCATTCAGCCCAGAGTAATTCACAATCCTTTATATACACATTCCATTTATTATTATTTGATAAATTTTATATAAATACATATTCGATAGATGTCAAGACAAAATCTAACTAATGGAACTGAACTATGTGAAATTTGCTTGATGGTTTTACCTTCTTCTGTGAGTTTTATTGATATTAAATTTTATTACATATTTTCAAACGAATTTCTATAAAATTTAAATGTCACTCTTATTTCAGATGATGACTGGATTGGAATGTAGTCATAGATTCTGCATAACCTGTTGGTGTGAATATCTTACTACCAAAATAATGCAAGAAGGTTTGGTAAGTATACGTATTATTCGTGCTAAATAGTTATTTTTTTCCATTTTTTTAATGTTTCAAATGATATTCGGGTGTAATAACTTTTGATGAATGTTTATTTACAGGGACAAACGATAGGTTGTGCTGCTCCAGCTTGTGATATACTCGTAGATGATGCAAACGTCATGAAACTAGTTCGTGATCCTAAAGTAAAACTTAAATATCAACATCTCATTACAAATAGTTTCGTCGAAGTGAGTAGAGCCTATTGACAATTCTCATAGTTACTTTTAATCTTGAATTACACGTCTGATATTTTTAATATTCATTCACAGTGTAATAGACTACTTCGCTGGTGTCCATCTCCCGATTGCAACAACGCTGTAAAAGTGCAATATGTAGAGTCTCAACCTGTAACCTGTAAATGTGGACATACATTTTGCTTTTCGTGCGGTGAAAACTGGCATGATCCTGTCAAATGTCATTTACTCAAGAAATGGATAAAGGTCTCTATATTAGTCGAATCAATTTCGTTGTGTAATCGTAATTTTTGGTCTTGAGTTTGAAAATAGGTTATTGATTATTTTCAGAAATGTGACGATGATTCAGAAACCTCGAATTGGATTGCAGCTAACACAAAAGAATGTCCAAAATGTAATGTGACTATCGAAAAAGACGGCGGATGCAACCACATGGTATGTAAAAATCAGAATTGTAAAACTGATTTTTGCTGGGTGTGTCTCGGTCCATGGGAACCACACGGTAGCTCATGGTATAATTGTAACAGGTTCGTTTCATTTTTTCAATAGGTAATTTGTGAAATTATTTTAATTTTCAATATCAATATATGCTATTTCAATAGTATTCGAGTAATGTTTTGTTCGTATTAAAAACCTTTATTTGAGATATACTTGAATAGTATACTATTTTTAGTTTTAGAATAATATGAATTACTCTTTGTTAACGTGTTCTTTAAATTATTTTTGTTAGGTATGATGAAGACGAAGCTAAAGCGGCAAGAGATGCACAAGAACGATCCCGTAGTGCTTTACAAAGATACTTATTTTATTGTAATCGATACATGAATCATATGCAGAGTTTACGCTTTGAGTCCAAATTGTATGCTTCCGTCAAAGAAAAGATGGAAGAAATGCAACAACACAATATGAGCTGGATCGAGGTAAATATCAGTGTTATAAAATAACTATTCCCTAACATACTTTATTTATCACATTAAATAAAAATGTATTTATAATGTACAAACTTTCTAGGTTCAATTTTTGAAGAAAGCTGTTGACATTTTATGCCAGTGTAGACAAACTCTTATGTACACGTATGTGTTCGCTTTCTATTTACGTAAAAATAATCAATCTGTCATATTCGAAGATAACCAACGCGATCTAGAAAGAGCCACTGAAATATTGTCAGAATATTTAGAGAGAGATATAACGTCTGAAAACTTAGCTGATATAAAACAAAAAGTTCAAGACAAATATAGGTACGTTTTCATTTATTCTTTCACTTGTTGTATTTAATAAATCAATACTAAAAGTGTGTTCTATTTATCAGGTACTGTGAAAACCGGCGGAAAGTTTTACTCGAACACGTATATGAAGGCTACGAAAAAGATTGTTGGGATTACACAGAGTGAACGCTGTTGTCTCAATTAAAATTAGTTTCTTGTGATTACGTTAAATGTATATTAATATGTATATGCATGTAAAATCCTATATTGTTATACAAACGTTTTGTAATTAGCAATTGCAATAAATTATTGTCGATTTCTTTTATCAAAACATTGAACGTAAAAACGGTTTATACTGAAGTGGTCGGCATATTACTTTGCTATTTGATTATATGTAACATGTAAATTAACACGTGCTGCCGCTCGGTACTTTTACTCTTTATTTTTATAAATATCATAATTCACATATTTTTATTGCTAATGTGTGATTTTCATAAAATATTTTCTATAGTCTATAATAAATGGATATAAATATATATTTTCTGACTAATTGATTAGTAATTCGAACTGTACATGCTCATGACTATTTTTCGTTGAATTTTTTTATATTTAGTATGAACATTTAACAATAAATTAATCTCATGTTTTTAATTTTTTTTTTATATTTTATTCGAAATTGCTTGGAACGCGACATAGAATGATTGTATATTTGATATACATATCCGTCATTTTCATATAAAGTGTGACGTTAGATTTCATATTCAATTGACATCGTGATTTATTTACATTAAAAAAAAAAATTTCGCTGTTAACTGCTGGCAGTGCACACGTTATAATTACAGTCACGCTTGATACATTAGAAAGTCCCAGTTTTATTGATAAAGATGAAAAAAAGAATCTCTGCTAAAAGTTAGTCGAATAAATTGTTCTATCGCTTAAAAATATACAAATGCCTTTATTGAAATGTCATAAATTATCTGTTTATGTTAGATTGCAATGCAAATCTGTAGATACGGGAATATGAGTCGAAGTTTGATTGTAAAATTTTAAAGGGGTTCAAACATGTTCGTTTTATTGATATAGTTAAGTAACTTAAAAATTGAAAAAAATTAAAGAAAAAAAAAGTATAGTATTGTAAAGTGCTCATTTTTCCAATATGTAAGTAATTTCAACTATTTTTTTAAGTCAATATAATTCAAATCATATATTTAATGTTTATGAGTAAAATAGTGTTAAACAGGGAAATTAGCCGAAGCTGATGAATGTGTAAAAAGTTGGATTAACATTTCTTTTTTCTTTCAAAACTGTTTTAAAAGTGCCTCTGCACAGATGTTAAAATCTTTGTTATGTAAATAATAATACAGATGACCTAATTTTTATTTTATATAAATAATATACGTTATACTACTTTATTTATGTAATCGCTTCATGGATTAACGAGATTTTTAGTTTACATATTTGTGTAATATAAATACATTCACATTTTTTCTGTATAATCAAAGAAAAAAAAAAGAATCGTATCATTTCCTAATTTTCAGATTATATAGAAACTCAAGAAATCGAATGTCCTATAACATCAATTGTCAATTTTGTATTAATATATTGTTTCTTCTTTGCATGTAGAATGATACATAGTAATGATAGTTATTTGCTATTTTTCTTTTTCTATTCTAATCTGTTTTGAAGTCAGTTAAAGGAAATTATAAGAGCTTCTATGTGAAATTAAATGGTAAATGAATCGAAAATACGAATAAATGCTGATTTTTATAATAACTTGTATTTTATAATGTATTTATCCATTCCCATGTCTTGTTGATTATTTTTTCCATTTAATGCAGGACTCAAAGAAACAGGTGATGGTAAAAACAACAATTTTCTTTTGTAATGATGTGAAGAAGATAAATATGAATGTCATCATTCATGATGAGTCATTTATAAACAACATAAGAATATTATTTTGTAACTGTAAATCGTGAACTTGAATTTAACTTCAAAATTATTTTATTTATATGGTATCCATACGTTCGCCCAAACGACACTGGCGCACACACCGACAGTAGCACACACGATACTACACACCGAGCGTAGAACACAATCCGCAAAAAAATTCGAAATTGTATGATTAAAATAAATAATAAAGCATTAATTGTATCATTTAACCATCATGAAGTCCTCCAATTGTCCTAAATTGTGACGGTGTGTGTCAGTGTCGTTTGAGCAAACGTCTCGTCACCAAAATTTATGAATCATTCTAGTGAAATAAGGTTTAAAAATATTTATTAGAAAGAATGTCATAACTGAACAAATTACGAACCAGTGAACTGTGACTCAAAAAAAAGTGTAAGCAATTTTAGTAAAAAGGCAACATTTCACTTTCTCGCACAGTTGTTGCGTTGGCAACTTTCATTGTATGATTGGCAGCACTGCGGCGCCATTCCTCCTTTCTGACTACTAAGCTGTCAAGATGGTTGGTTGCGATTTTTATCCGTTCGAATCTCGATTGTTTTAAGCGATCGATGCGATTTTTTCGTTTAATTTGATACTAGAATGTCACCGTCGGCTGTTTACAGCTCCGCGACGTTCTCGTAGATGATATTCGGAAACAATGCTTTCGACTGTTTTACTATATGTGTTTTGTCATTTTTGATTTTAGGGTCGCGTCAGGACTAAGACCATTAAGAAAAATGCGAAGATCGTGATTGAAAAATACTACTCCAAATTGACTTTGGATTTTGACACAAACAAACGGTTGTGTCAAGAAATCGCTAATATTCCCACGAAACCGCTAAGGAATAAAATCGCCGGGTAAGTCGCTTCTATCTCCTGTTTTTTTAATCAAAAGGAATGTTAATTTATGCATATTTTGTATTCTAATGGTTAATTATTGGATGATGGCCATAAAAATTAGATTCTTAACAAATTTCTGACATAACCTAAAAGTTTATTCCTAATTGGTTTATTAGGTTTATTTACTGTTAAACAAACGGTAAATCAGATCCACATAGTGTATTTGAGGCAATTTTTGATAAAAATTTTATGAACCATTTCGCTTACCTTCTGTAGAAGTTTTTGACGTTTTAAATTATTTGAATATCGATATTGATAAAAGACTTCATGCATAGTGTTTATTTTCTACCGATAGCTAAGCACGTTTAGTTAGACTTCAGTCATTTTACGAACCTTGTGATTCTACTTTAGTATTTCCATATAAATAAATCCCAGCTTCCACACTTCCATAGTTTTCTTGATTATTTACTATTATTTAATTTAATTATTCAATTATTTAATATTTAATTAATTATTTATTATTTACTATTGAAACTAATCTCATATTTACTTACTATCATTTGTATACCCTGGATTCCACGCATATTTTTAACAGTCGCATAGTTGATTTTCATCTTCAAATTGTCTATTTAGAGCTACAATTAAATGTAATTATTTGTTTTAGTTTCGTTACTCATTTGATGAGACGCCTGCGTCATTCCCAGGTTAGAGGAATTTCTGTGAAACTTCAGGAGGAAGAACGTGAAAGACGTGACAACTATGTGCCCGAAGTGTCCGCTCTGGAACACGATATTATCGAAGTTGATCCAGATACCAAGGAAATGTTGAAGATGCTCGACTTCAACAACATTATTGGTCTTCAACTTACCCAACCAAATGCACAAACTTTCAATAGAAGAAAATAAATTATAAAATAAAAATATGATTTTGTAATGTTTTTCTTGTTTTATTTCATATCTTATCTTTTTTTTAGTTATCTTACAGCCTGCGCACATCAGTTCGACTAGCAAAGCCTGTACAGTGCGTTGAGGCGTGAGTAATAGCGCTTACACACCGCCACTTCCAAAGCTGTTGTGTCGTTCACATTGGTTGCGTTTCTTCTCTTTCTGATCTATCTACTTACTTCTATTGTTTTGACTATTTGACTATTGTTTTGACTAGTCAACTGATGCGCACGCAGGCTGTTCTAGTGGGCCCCTAGCCCAAGACTAGTTTAGTCAAAATCATAAAATATAATATGCAGATCAAAAACGAATTCATCCATATAATACAATGTTTTTACTAGTTCTCTTTTGTTTTGTTTGACTAATATTGCTCGTGACTTGATGCATAGTATTTTATGTTTTTAGCTAGGCTAGTTGTACTTGCTCAGTTATGTTTGAATTTATTTACAAATGCGTTTGAAACATTTGTTGATAATATTCTGTTGATTTTGAACGTTTCGATAATCAACTATGTCCTCGATCAATAATATTTTGAAAGTTCAACAATTTTAAATAACAATTACAGGGAAATTATATATTTTTAAAGCTTTAGATTTATATATAGGCAAGTATATTTTATCAATAAAAAATATGAAAATAGAACTTTTCTCGTGGGAATTTATAAATTTCAAAGAATCACATTACAAAACTAAGGTAATTCATCACCGATTGATTATGAATTTATAATTGACCGTCTTATAGAAAAACGTACAAATTCATTTTAATTTAATTAAAGTTTCTTGTGTAAGCTTGTTTCCTGTGAGTTTACTTCATGTGCGTTTGCTTCGTGAGTTAGTTTCTGGCCACCGCTCGGGGTGATATTTTTTTAAAATTGAAAACTAAAAAAAAAACACTTCAAAATATTCGAAGCGCAAAATAATTTTTTTTTCTGCACCAAAATAAACCGACATTCGTTTCCGATTTCCAAACCAGCAAAAATTTCAATCTTCAGCCGTTCTCGGTTCCGGTCCGAAGCCCTACCTAATACAAAAAAAAAAATTCAATCCAATGTTGCCAGCGTGCTTCGCGCCAAAGCACAAACCCCGACGCGTACGCCAAACGACCGACCCCTCCCCCATACCCACGCGAGGGCGTCCTCGCTGCGCGCGCGCCCCGCAAGATGGCGGTGTAGCGTTCGGCGCCGCAGTCGGCAGGTTGGCACGCGTGCGGCGGCCGCACTCGGGCGCTCCGCACCGGCCCGGGCCCCCGCCATGGACTGCCCGCACCTCGCCGACAACGTGAAGCTGAGCCGCCGCCACCTGAACAAGCACCCCCCGCAGCCTGCGTGCTCAGGTGCTGCGCCCCCCGAGGCCCCCGCGCCCATCGATCAGCTGTTGGCGCGGGGGGCGGGCCGCGCTCGATAAACAACCGCTCGAGGATGGCCCGCGTCGCGTTGCGCCATTGTGGTCACCCGAATCGATTGTCGAACCCCCCCCTCGTTATGTATGCGTTTTCGCGGAAATCGCCGGTCGTAAAACTTTTTTTTGTATTCGAAAAATTGGGCGATTTTATTTTTGTTTATAGTACGACTCTGTCGTATCGATTTTTTCAATAACCACCCTTTTGAGTGGGCGTCTCTAAATTGGGATCGCGATTCCCCCATTTTTAGGGTTGCCAACTGTTATGGTCAAAAAAAGAACATTTAAAAAAATTTGTTTCTTTTTAACCATTTTCATTAATTTAAATCCATGGGGTAGTAATCGTTTATTCAACACTGAAATTATTGTCAATTAAAAAACCTGTGCGTCAGAGCAAGCTAATAAAAACCTTGAAAAAGAGAACATGTTCTCTTCAAAAGAGACCTGTTGGCAACCCTACCCATTTTGCACTCAAATACTTATTAACTGACATTGCGCAATACGCGTATTTGACCAATTTTGCGTAGAGGCTCGTTACTCACGCGCATTAGTCACTTCACAAACGCAAAGTGAATTTTTTACAATTCGTAATCCTCACGTGTCAACGTTCGACGCAATAATCCAGTATTACAAGGTCACTCCTTGCTCTTTCTGCGAGTCGATACGGATCAATAAAGCGGCGCCGCCCCCTTATTTCCTGGCAGATATTCGGGCGTCTTAATTGGGAGCTTCGTTGTCGGAAAAATGGCCGATCGTTCTTATCGTCGGCCATTAAAAAGTCGAAACGGGCTACGCATACCGAATTCGCGTGTTTTATGTACGTACGCGATTACCGCTCATTTGCATGCCCCGCTTTTTTCTAGTGTCGTTTCTGCGCGGTTTTTTCTCAAACTCCCAATAACGTTACGTGGTAAATTTGAAACTTGGCAGGAATTCGTATTGCGTCCGCCGGAAGACTCCCGTGCCAACTGGCCGTTCGGAGCTCGTCAACTCGTAAAGATCAAAGATAGCGACGATGATAAATGATGAATCCATTTTTTTTTGTTTTTCGTTATTATGCGCGGTTTTTTGATGGATTTTGTATGTTTTATGGGAAAATTTGATAGAAAACTTCAGGAAGCGACCGCTCGCCGTGACCCCGCTCGCCGTAGTGTTTTTCCGGTGCGAATGACCCCCTCTCTCCCCACTCCCAGCTGTGCGCGTCTCAGTGTTGCCACATTGCCGCGGCGTCTGTTGGAATTATTTATACATTTTTTTTTTATTGTTCCAATTAGCGAATGCTAATTAGGTTCTCGGACGTTTGAGCATACGCTATAGCACATACGACGTAGGCACACACCGACAGTACGACACGACACGTTTTAGGATGATCATAAAATTGGTTGAATGATCCAATCAATTATTTATAATTTATTTTAATCATTTCGAAATTTTTGACAAATTGTGTGGAATGATTCTTCTCCAAAATTACGTATTATATTTTAGAAAATTTTACGTTGTCAATAGTATAGATTTAGATTTCATCAATCAATAATAATAAAAAGCTTTAAAAAAGGAAATAAATTGCCTGCAGCGTTTTTCATTGAGACTTTTTTTTTTAATATAAAAATATTTTTTTGAACCCAGCACTTGAATTTTTAAATAACTAGTTTGAGATCAATTAATTTTAACTTTTCAAAAATTTGAGCCTGTTTTTTGTTACTCTTTGAATAAAATTACCCATATAAACATCTTCAAGTTTGCTATCTGACCCGCCAAGTCCCAAATTTTTATAATCTGGCAAGTTTGCCAACCCCTGTAGAAGAGTTGTGTGTGCTACTGCCAATGTGTGCCATTGTCGTTTGGACAAACGTCTCGAACTGTTATATTATATGCTTTTCATATAATATTAAAGTGTCGTAAATATAAAAATTAAATGAGTAATGAGTATTAAATTTAGTTGATAATAAAAGCTTGTAAAATATACTAATTGTTTAATGTTTGTTTTATAGAGTGTTCAGTGCGAGAGCAAGTATGGATATGTTTGCATTGTGGCATATTGAATTGCGGTCGATACATCAACGGACATGCAAAATCCCACGCTGAAGCCTCTCAACACCAGCTTTGTATGAGTTGTGAAATTTTTTCAGTATATTGGTAAATAATTAGTATTGGCCAATTTTTTAAACGAATTCATTCTCTTTTCAATATTTTATTTTTAATTTTAGTTATAAATGCGAAGAATATGCCGTCAACGATACCGAAGACAATCAAATAGATAAATTGAGACAGTTCATTTGCAAAGAACACAGGAACAATAGACACAATATCCTTGGACCGGATATCAACGACATTCCAGAAAATGACTGTAATTTAAGCAATAATGAAAATCTTTCGTCGTCGTTAATATGTGAAGATACATTACATTCTGGACATTTAAGAAACGAAGAGTCAACGCCGTCATCTCCAGATCGTTCCACAACTGCACACACGAAAAACTCACCTCGTAGGAAATCACCAAACGAAATTCGTAACTTTTCAACAGTAAGTTGAAAATTAAATCGAATCTTATTTTTACTATATGACTGTTTTTCAATCATTTTCATTTTTTTTTTTTTTTTAGGTCACTGAAGAAACAGTCCGTAATTTGAGGCCTCGTTCTAGAAAACGGTCACATTCTGAAGACAGCAGTTCGACGGAAAACTCATCTGCATCGTCAACAGGAAGTGGTGCACCAAGCAAACGAAATCCACATTCGCCAAACGGTAATGGGAAGATAGAAAGACAGCGGGAAAAAAAGGTTGTGGGCTTAAGAAATTTAGGGAATACTTGCTTTATGAATGCTGTACTGCAGAGCTTGAGTAATATACAAGAATTTAGTTGCTATTTTAATACTCTACCCTCATTAGAAGGTAAAAATAATGGTCGCCGAGTTTATCATTCACGTAGTTATAAGGAAGTGCAAGATGTTGTTATGGCGGAAGAGCTTCGAAAGGTTTGTTTTATTATTTTGATGTTATTTCAAACCATTTTCTATTTTTATGTTGAATTATTTAATCATTTTTAGGTTTTAATAAATCTGAGCACAGGAGGTTGTGGATCCAAAGGTGCAATATCACCCGAATGTTTATTTTTGGTGATATGGAAAGTTGTGCCGAGATTTCGTGGTTATCAACAACAAGATGCACATGAGTTTTTAAGATATATGCTAGACAGGTATGTGTAAGATTTTCACAGATTGCAATTTTTTTTTAGGATTTTATCTAATGTAATTTTTTCTCAGATTACATACAGAACTTCTTCAGTTATTACCATCAGATGTTAGCTTGAAAGATGGAGGTTATTTTTCACTTGCTCAACGAGGTCGCAGTTCTATTGTTACTACTGTTTTCGGAGGGACTCTTCAAAGTGAAGTAAGTAGTTTTATTAATTTTTGTATGTATCAATCTGTTAATATCGTTATTGTTATCTGTGTAGCAATATTCAATGTTTTATATTTTATTTCCTAAGGTAAGATGCTTAGCTTGTGGAACTGAAAGTAAAAAACATGATCCGTTTTTGGACTTGTCGCTTGACATACCTGAAAGACTTATTTCATGCAACAATATAACCACCGGTGTTGCCACTAGAAAAGTTTCTAGTACTTGTGAAGATACCAATGGTTCAAATTCTCAACCCAGTTGTAGTATTGCAGATTGTCTAACAAGTTTCATTGAGGTAAAATATCTTCAAAATTTTGTGAATTGATTTTTTTGCAAGATTAAGAATTTACATGAATTAAAATTGTAGGTCGAAGAACTAGCAGATACTGAACTTTACTTATGTGGTAGTTGTAAAAGTAAACAAAAATCTACTAAACGGTTTTGGATTAGACGTTTACCGAATGTTTTATGTCTACATATAAAACGTTTTCGGTGGAATAATTTTTTCAGGTAATTAATCTATTTACATGAATTTTTTCTTGCATTTCTCATTGTTTTGTTAATAAATATTTTTTATTTATAGAACGAAAATAGATACAAATATATCTTTTCCAATCGCTGCATTAGATATGTCACAGTTTGTACTCAACAATTTACCTGAAACAAGAAGATCAGGCGTTGGTAGCAATCTTTATGATTTGGCTGCGGTTATAGTACATCATGGTTCAGGGTAAACATATAATATATAAAAAAAATTCTATGAATACTTATTCCAAACTACAAATCAACATATAACATTATTTGCAGGGCTGGTTCAGGTCATTATACAGCATTTGCTATCAACGATGGTCAATGGTTTCATTTCAACGATTCCACCGTCAGACCAACAGACGTGCGTACAGTCGCATCTTGCAAACCGTACATTTTATTCTACATACGTCGGGAATTTTCATTACCCAACCACATAAGCAACACCACACAGTCGAGCGATGCTGTAATTGAAGGGAGCGTAGAAGATTCATGACCCAGGCGTGCTAAGAGGGGTCAGATTGCCCTCAACGACTGACATAAGGAAAGCTCTATGCAGAAGACTGTACAACCCGCTTTGCTTCGAGCTTTGACTTGCCGACTTTGAAATTTGAAGGAGTATTTAGAGGAATATGTCTGAAAAACAACTTGGAAGCGGGAAACGTTCAACTCTATAGTTTCAGTATACATATTTGAAAAATTCTTCATCATTCTCTCATTTAACTCATGCCAAATATATAATTGCCACAAGGTAAAACATTAACTTTGCTGAAAGCAAAATACGCTTATATTTTTAATCTTTCCTATATTTCTCGCAAATATGGATTAATTTCATCATTCGCTAGTAGTAATGAACTTCGTATATATTTTTCTTTTGAAGTATTGAGATTCAAAGTTAGTACTTTTTTTATATGAACTTTTTCTAAAATCTAATGAAATATTGTTGCGAGTTAATGTTTTTTTTTTTTTTAATTCTGAAAGTTTCGTGTTTCATATGTTTAAATTCAATTTGGTGTATTTCAAAATGGTGCATGAATAATTAATCTATATTTAAAAGTTTCTTTATACGTGAAGATTTGTTTTTCAGATTTTATTATGTACAATGTAATAATTTCTTTATTTCAAAATATTTTAATATTCTTCATATTTCTTGTTCTTTTGAATTTATAAAGTTTTTGGTGTTTATTTTAATTTCATGTTTAGATGTTCCTATCAATTTATTATTTAATTTCTTCAGGAGTGGACTATCTACATTAAAAATTAATGAAAATAAACCATTCAAATATGCGATGATAAATTTTACATGCTTCGTTTTATAGAAAGGAATAGAAAAATTGTGTATGGCTCATGAAAATTCCTATCTGGGAGTTTTAGTATATTTCTTATTTGTATCTATACCAAATTTGCTATAATTACATGACATTCATGTGAAAAGTACTATTTCTGAAAAGATTGATGACTCTTATGTATCATTTGTACTGTTTTATTGTACTTACGAATAATTGATAAGTTGTTGCAGTGATTGCACTGTTTATTATACATTCATATTGTCTTTACGAGATTTGACATTGCTACGATTCATTCCATAGCATCAGTTTTAAAATAGAGTACCTGTGTAGTTCACTTCTTTAGCAGTCCGCAAGGCATTTAATACATCTTGTAATGTTCATTAATTCATATATCTATTGTATTATCGAACAGTTTCAAGATATTTTCTTTCAACATTTGTGGAAATACTTCCGGATATCATTCCTTTTCAGTATTGCTTAACTACTTTACGTTGAATAATTCCTTTTAGTTAAGACATATATCAGTTATTTACTGTTAAGTTCATTTGAATATTACGTGATTTGGAAAATTCTACTCACGTTCCATTTTAATTTTGTAGTTCAATAAAATTCCATATATTTACATTTAAAGTCATTGGAAATTTTTTTTAATTATATTGTATTCAATTTGAAGTAAAATCAAACTTTTTAATTCACAATGATGAATCCAGTTTCAAATCACAGTAATTATAATTAATATAGTGAAAAATGTAACTTCTATAGTTAGCTAGGCATTTAATTTTCATTTAAAAATCTCGGTGACAGTGGTTATCTGCTTTATATTTCCTCATAATGTCTGTTAAAGCCTTTATACTGAAGACAATGAATGTGTAAAGCCAGTGATTTAATTTTTATTTTTATTTCGTGATAATTCGGGTAAATTTAAATCATTATGTAAGTTTGCTTTGAATAGTGAGTGAATAGATTAAATATGCTGCATACTTAATGTTTGCTCATTTATCGGACATGTATGTATAATTTTAGGTTTATGTGGCGTTGAAATTTACCTACTGTGATTTAAAATTGCATATAATTATTAAAATTGATTGAATGAATTTTCTAGTTTTATTTAATGACCTAATCAATCCATTTTTATGTAAGTAAAAGATTGATTCAATGTATTTTCCAGTTTCATTTAATGACCTAATCCAGATAACGGCAAACTCCGGCCCACGGGCCGGATTCAGCTTTCAAATTTATTTTTAGATCGATCAGTTTTAACTTTTTAAAATTTAATATCAGTTTTCTTATTGCACTTTGAGTAGAATCACTCATATACATATCTTCGAGTTTGCTATCTGGCCCGTCGAACATCAAATTTTTACATTAAAGTTTTGATGTTTTAAAGTTTGCCGACTCCTGAGTCCTAATCGACCAATTTTATTATACGACAAGTAAAAGATATTATAAATTGTTTTCAGTGAATTGAAACAGTTTTTTAAGACATCTTTTGACTGTATGTAAAATGTACATATGTGTTGTCTCCATGCAGATGTCTCTTTTCATAATACGGATTTTAGTATCCAAAATTATTAAATCAACAAAAAATATTACCGATATTTAAAAAAAATTATTTTGGTTTCACCACGTATTGTTACAATAATATTTTTTTTCCATTTGTTGAAATTTATCATATAATCAGTTTGTTCGCGAATTTCTAACCATTCAGTCGCTAATCGTTTTCATTTATTTACCAACAATCCTATCATCTCAAATTTCCTGAAAATGCCAACAAGAACAAATCACATCAAACAAATTCAAAACCAACCCAACATCACCACACCCGAACCGATCCCCACCTTTTCCCAAAACCATCTCCGTTCCGTCCACCATTATAACCCATCGTACGAGCATCCCCTCGGGTTTCGAAAACATTCACGTATAGCACATAAAAGGCTTCGCTGAGGAGAAGCTTTGAAAACAAATCGTGCCGTATTGATTCTTGCGTTCGAAAGGACCCAGAAGCTGCTCGGAAAATTCAATCACGTACCAGCCGGCACCGGACAGACAAAGTTTGCCCAGTAAACCCTTGTTTTGTCTTAAAATACGAGATGGCCAATAACGGCGAAGGTTTCTATACAAACGTGCGGTGAGTCGAAGTCTCGAAATGGGTTCGAGTTTGTGAAATTTTACGATTTAGTTTGTTTAGTGTCGAATTGAACAAAATGGTTGTTCTTAGAAATTAACTTATGTTTTTAAAGCGAATTGTTATAAAATTATATCTATATATTTCAAACTCAAACGGTGTATGTATGTATCCAATAAACTTCTAAACCGATAGACGAATTATCACCAAATTTGACAAGGATGTGCAGTGCCGTTGAAGCGCCAAGGGCGGATTTTTAGGCGCCAAAATTATTATTTTATAAAACTAATGTAGAATTAATTTTTTTTCATAAATTTGGTTTTCACTAGGAAAACTTTTTGGGGTTCGAATAGTGTCGAATAATTTTTTTTGAAAATTAAAAATTATGGAATGAAAAAAATCTTTTTCAGTAAAAAATTTGAAATGACGGCTCTGGTAGCGCCATATTTTACATTTTCCAAGGGCGCCAAAATCATTGCTACGGCTCTGAGGATGTGCTTTGAAATTCGGAGAAACTAAGTAAGCGTTTAGTTTTTTTAATATCGTTTCGCATTTCAATTCTTTTCAGTTTTTTATATCGATCGCCATACAAGTTATAATATAATCATATAATGTGTCGGCGTCACGATCGATTGTGATAATTATTACAATAAGTACACAATTTATTTTCACAGAGTCCCGAGCACGCCGGGTACAAGCCGCTATACAAAACAAAAGTTTGTTAATACAATTTCAACTAAAAATATTTGGAAGTAACAATAAAATAAAAAATAGATTGAATAAAATGATATATTTAATTTTTATTACATAAAAAACGGCTTATATTATATAAAATTTGCAATCTGAATTTTATAAAACTAAATAATAATATGGATTGATTTTTATGTGTTAATTCTTATATAAATTATATATTTAAGCATTTCAAGGAATTATAATGGTAAGTTCAATAGTGATCAATTGATTGAAGAAATGGCGATTCGGAAAAATATTGGAGTATTTATATAAAAATCATTCCGATATTATTAATTTAATCGATTTTTATTCTGTTCGAAGTCAAATTTATACTTTATGAGTATATAAAATGAATATATCGTTTGATTTATTTGTAAGAATTTTCAGATTCCATGAAAAGCTGTGTGTTCGTGTCACGTAAACGTGAGCCTTTCAGGCCCGAAATGCCAAACAGCTTTTCGTCGCGGACTCAACAAATCGCCTTTGAATTTCAGTTTACAAATAAGTCCATAGCTTTTTCGAACGTCGAGGGTGGAAAAACTACAAAATGGCCGCCGAAACGATTTTCCTTTCGGTCACACGTGAACACGAAGAAAATCCCCTTTTTCTGTTTTTCCCTAACACGAAACATCAAAGGAACTCTTTTTCCGATCGTTCATACGCCACTCGACGTTTTTCCAGATTTTTCTTTTGATTTTCTTATTTTAGAAAGTGTTTGAATAATTTGAAAAAAAAATATATACACTTGATCCATTACGCATACAAACAAACAAGCAAATTGCTTTTATTAATGCCTTCAAACTTCACAAAACAAATTTTCCACGCAAGTGCGTCATTCATACGTACTTTTTAATTGCTGACGTTGTATGGAAAAAAATATCAAATTGAATTTTTATTAGAACTTAATTGAATTAATGAGTTTCAAATAACGGTTGCGTTAGTGCGAGATACGCGAAAAAGTCAATTACGAATTTAATTAGCGGCGTGTTTGAATGCTTAATTAAGCTCAATTAAACGTATATCCGAACGACAGATATCTAATCTAGATAATTCTGATCTATACGAGAAAAAATGTATGTAGATATAAATTTTATGATTACAACGTGTCATTACGTGCGATTACCGTGCGACGCAATTGAAATTTTAATTTATATCATTTTTGTTTTGGTTCCCCGTCGCTACTTGCTTTGAAAATATTGCAGTTTCATTTAATTGACACTTTAACGATTATGTTCGGTAAGAAATTGGTTTTAATAGTTTTTTTTCATCTTGAATCAAAATTGTGAAATTCTTCTGATTGACTTTTTCGGTATTTTGAAGCGTTAAATTATCAAAAATATTCAAATTAGTTTTGTTTCGAACTGAATTAGTTAGTTTTGATTTATTTTTAGACTTGTCTGGTAATTAGCAAAAAATACTAAATAAAATACAAATGTTGAATATAAAATCCATTAGCTTTTTAAACTGTCGTAATATTTATTCAATGAACATATTTTTTTTTAATTTTCAGATGTACAAAATTATTTTTTAAAATTTTAAATACGCGAATCTCCATTTGATTGCAATATAGTGTAGAATCAGTGCACAGGCAATTTGCGATCTGTGATATGTGAAAACGTGACTGTGAGTTTGCAGTTTCGAGAAAAGAAAAGAAAACAACGGAGACATCTTTAAAACGCGGTAAGTGATTTTTTCAAACCAAAACCGAAATGCTTTCAAACACTTGCAAAAACCCGAAATAATTACCAATCTAAAAACGAACCTTCTAATACACATCAAAATCAAAAACCGCACACAATCAACGACAATTTTTCCATCTTCAATACGCAAAAAAAGGTATCCTCCGTCATATGGTGTTGGCGCGTCAAGGCGTCCTCCACTTTACATAATGCACTTACGCGGAACGCCAGACGAACAGTGGCGGGTTCGGGGTGGGTGTTCGTCGCTTTTAATGCGATTTTCGACGCCCTTTGTGACGGCAAATTGGCCCCAATCAATCCATTTGCACTTTGTTTCGCCCAACAGAGCGCGGCCGGGACGACAGGGGCGGGTCGCGTCGAATCGAGTACAGTTGGCACCTGTTTTATTCGTTGGTTTTAGGAAGGAGTCTGTGTTTGTGGGTTTGATATGTGTTGGATGTATTTAAATCTGGTCGAAGGGTAGTTGGTTGAAATTTTTGTTTAGGGGTTTTTCGGAAGAAATTACTATTTGGGGATTTGATGTGTTGAAAGTAGGGATTCCAATACTGGTATTATCGGAATCGGTACTATCGGTTTTTTGGCAAAATTTGGCTTCTGTTACTACTGGTATTACAAAATAGACTACCAGTAGATACTAAAATAAAAAAAAAAAACAGTTATTAAATTACTCATTAAAAGAAAAATTATTTAAAAAATAGTCAAAATATTGATTTTAATAAGCGATATAAGAGTTATTAAAAGCTTGGATTTATTAGGTATCGTTCGTGAAAAAAATAAAATTTTTCGTGAAGAAAACATTCGTGGAAAACATTTAGAAATTTTTTACCAATTTTGGAAAACCGTTCGCCTTACTAGTGTAAAGTCTGAAAGGACATTTTCATTTGCTGGATTAATTTGGTCAAAAATAAGTTCTTGTATAGGAGACAAAAGTTTAGATATGTTAAATTTTTTAAAATCCTATTTTAATATCAAAAACGATTGTAAATAAAATGTTCAAATTTTTTTGTGTTTATTAAAGAAATTTTCTTTCTCATTGTTATTCAAATTTATGATTAATTAACCATTTTTTGAAATTGAATAAGTGTAATGATTAGGAATTTAATTAATTAACCGATAGCTATCTTTTTATTGAAAAATAATTGATTTTTTTTAAATCAATTGTATAAATAAATCAATATCGGTAGATACTGGTATTAGAATTTTTTTCAGCAACACCGATATTGGCAAACGTCGGTATTTTTTGGAATCCCTAGACTGAAAAGCCAAAACGTATTTTTGAATCGAAAAAAAATCACATTTCTTCGTCTTAATATTTATTTACATTATGATTAATGTACAGTCAACATTAACAATTCGTTACATAATATAATTTATTTCTAAATCAAAATTCCAAAATCAAAACAACTAACAACCTAAACGATTCGACTGTACATCCAACCGGAGCACATACACACACACACGACACTCGAAATTAGCTAAACGGACATCGTCAGGACATTTCGGCCGACGTCAATTTCCCACTTTCGATCGGAACGTTCCTGTCGACATTCCGCAATTCTGGCATCGCAAATAGAGCCTCCTCGGTGCGACAATTCGCACCTCAAGATCCCTGAAATTCGATTAGTCTTCGTTTTATAATAGCGCGAATGTTTTAAGGGGCGGTGGAAAGTGGATTCTCCTCTCTTTGCCGTTGTGTATTATTATGAATCTGATTCGATTTGTGAACTTAATGTTGTCGAGGTGTTGCTGATTGTATTTGGCGTTTGTTCGATGCATAAAGGATGGGTGGATTGAGTTGTATTTGATGTGTAGTTGAGATAGGATGCTTTGAAGTTGTATTTTTTATGTTGGAGATGAAAATTTTATTGTTGACATCAAGATCATATTAGTAGTGCGTTTTGTTGTGGAAATTTGTCACTAAATCATAATTTTGACAAATTGATTGTTTTTATATTCATTGAAGTTATGTTTCAATAGATGATTGGAATTGTTAAGGGATGATTTCAGTATTCAGTTCCTCAAAAGTTAACTTTCCTCTATCCTAATTTTTCCTATATTCCTAAATTGTCAATGGCACTATAAATAATTCATTTCGCAATGAATTCTAAATGAGCCGCACGTAATTACGACATAATTGACAACTCATGTTTAGTGTCTTTTCATAATTTCAATTTTAAATTACACACATTAATTATTCGTATAAAAACCAATCATCATCCAAAAAAAAACACATCACAATTATTACATAATTCATATCGACAATTAGCGTCATCCGCAACGACACATTTACAAGTTTATCGCAAGTGTAAAAAGGAACGAATTATGTTAAAATATTCACAATGCTAATTCATCAGAGTGGCGTCATTATTATGCACGTCGTTAATAACAAAACATACGCACCTTACGCCATTATAATATTACAATATTGGAGGGACGTTTCACACGTGCTGGGCGAGTTTAATACGAAATTAGCTCAACTTTGAACCGGGCAGTACCACGTGACGGAACCTTTTAGTTGTGAAAACATAACAGGTGAGCGGCAAAAACTACTAAAAGTATATCATGACTCGTGGGCTTTTTATAGTGCGTGCGTTTTTTGAGGTCTGTTGATTGTGTCTAGTTTGGATTCGATGTGCCGTTTTGGTTTAATTTTTTTGTTGTTTTAAATGTATGGTTTTTTCAATGAGTGATGTCGGATTTGTTTAATATCCATAGGAAAGTGTTTGAGTGTTTTTAATCTGAGGAAATTTGGTAGGGGATGGTTTCAAAGTTTAATTTATTGAGTTACGTTTGTCGTCATACGATAAAGAAAAATATTTAAGGTTTTTTGAGTATTGGAGATTTTTTGTCTTGTAATTGATATCGGACATGATAATATAATTTTGATTAAGGCGAATCACGGGTAAATTATATTAAATTATCGCTTAAAAAAAAAAAATAATAAAGTAACAAATATACTGTTTTGAAGTTTTAAGTTCTAGAAAATATTTATCATAGTAATTTGATAAAAACATCTGAAGATATCTTAATATAGATTTTTTGACATTTGCAATAAATTTAAGTTTTGATGCTTATTGTGTTTTCTAAATAGTTTTTAATTTTTTTCATCGACTGCGAATTCTTTTTAGAAAGTTATTTTTTCTGAATAATTGTAGTAGCCATTTACAATAACTCGCAACTAACAATAAGAACTCATTTCACACACTCATTAAAGAGAAACAATCAGATCAAAACAAATAACTCTTTCCAAAATTTCAAAACAAACTCACATTACATTCAATCAACTTTTTAACACAGATCTACACAACCTTTAATTTGAAATTCAAACCGACCAAAACACAGACCTCACCCTCATCCTCGACTACACGCGTCCATTTCCATACGTGAGTTCGAGTTTTGCGTTACGACAAAAAACCACAAATAAAAATAAAAGCAAAATGGCTAATCTCCGACCGAATCTTGACAACCTAATTACAGGCGGCCCGACATGAAAAGCTTTCGGTGCATTTGTGAACGCCGAAATTCACACTCCAATCGCGTTTTCATATTGCGATTGTCGATTAGAGCGTGACCCGAAGTCGAGGCCTCTCCGTCCGCCATGGCCGCAAATTCAATAAAGGAAAGTCGTAAAAAATACACGGGTTATATGTATTATTCACGTTTTTATGTACGGCAACATGTTTTGTAAATAATTATAAATAGTAGAGGCTAAATAACTTTAATGACACGGTCACGCAATTCGGATCCAGGCGTGTTGAATTCGTATCGGTTTTTGTTTTGATGGTTCTTTTGAAATGTGCGGTCGGAAAAGTGGATTGAGTTCATTGGATGATTGTTTATTTGTGTTCCGGTCGATTTTTGAGTGTTCGTGTCGATTTGGATTCGATGGGTTTTGTCGATGTCTGAAGATGATGTTTGAATAGTTATTTATTGTATTGTTTTGGAAAATTTACAATGCCTGGCTAGAAAAAAGAGTCACGAAAGCAAATTTGATGATTTGCAACTTTCGATATTGTTTCACGTGAAATAATAACGAAAACGAACGATATTGAAACTGCGGCACGACATACGAATTTTTATGTAATTGTATAAATAAAAGGCAGCAAAAGCTAGCGAAATATCGAAATGATTTTTTCGGTTGGAAATTTACATGAATTTGATCCGTTTTCGTCGCTTTTATATCGATCTTGTGAACGATGATGTTTGTTATTTTGTTGTTAGTTTGATTGGAATGGATATTATGGAATAAAATTGAAGGATAAAATCTCCCCTAGTTTATACGTTTTAATGAATTCGATCCCAAAAACGGACAAATGTTTCAAACTCATAAATATTGATTGACAACAGTTACTTAATTTGAACTGTTCTAAATATCACTTTTAATTAATAATACCCACAAAATTACAAAAGTCGTAAATTAGTTTTAATTAAGAACAGTAAAATTATACAAATTCAATCGATAACACCACTATTTTATTTAACGATGATCACTAAGAGATATTTTCAACACGATAAATTAGTTTCTTCGACGCGATTTTTTGCAAATTCGAAAAATTCTCATAACATTTGCACTCGAAAAAGTATGAACCTATTATAACCCAATGTCGAAATTGTGGGTCAAAAACGTGCTTAATCGACATTCGAAAATCGTGTCGGAACATCATCAAAAGCCTTAATCGATCATTTTTTTTTACATCATCACCAAATTAAAACGATACATTTGTCGCGTCCGAAAATTAAAAGGCTCTACGCCATTTCCCACCAAACTCTCAGCCAGACCGCAATACCCGCTACCATTTCGATCGATAAAATGGCGGCAAATTCGAATAATCCGATAGCGGACAAGTTCTCACACTTTCGGGCCCACAATGGCGGTGTTTTATAAAACCATTGTGTTTTGTGCGGGATCGGGGCGCCGGCGGCGCTAATGAAAGAACGTCCGACAAATTGTTATCTGCATTAAACAAAATGTGATATCTTTTTATTTACACATTAACAAAAATAGAGCGAAACATGAGAGTCATCGCAACACTTACGTCGGCAGTGGGAAAGCCGGGGCTTCACACACAAACGCCGACGCCGACGCTCATTATTGACAGCCGCTCTTCTATATATTATATGTGATGTGTGTGAAGGTGTTATATTATGCCTGAGAGTCTATTTGTATAATATTTTTGCAGGGGTGGTCAAGCTTTTCGGCGGGAAGAGGTGTATAGTTTGGTGGGGGTGCGTTTAGAATTGCGTATTGTGTGTGGTTTTTTTATTATTACATATTAAATTTTCGATTTGAATCTATATATATTATTTATTTTTAATGTGTGTGAAGGTGTTTAATTATGCTTGAGAGTCTATTTGTATAATATTTTTGCAGGGGTGGTCAAGCTTTTCGGTGTACAGTTTGTTAGGGGCGCTTTCAGAGTTGCGTATTGAGTGTGGTTTTTTTATTATTACATATTCATCTTTCGATTTAAATTTTTCTTGATTCGTATGTTCATTGATTTATTTAATTTTTGATTTGTTTGATCTTGAATTAATTCGGATCTGGATTTATATTTTTTTAAATATAATTTGTATCTTGTTGCTGAAAAAATTGTAGATATTTATCATTAGTTCATTCAGAGTGAAATATATTTTAGAATGATCTCTTGTGATGATAACGTCAAATAAAATGATTTTTTTTACTTCAAATTTTATGCGAGGTAAGATTAAATGTTTTCGCTATTTACTGAAGTCGATTAATTACTAGAAGAAAAAATAACCCGAAGTACATCTTTTCCAAATATTTATCATTTTTTATCACAATTTACACAATCAATTCATAGAATCTATCTACCATTTAAACAGAAGGATACGTGCATCATATAATTTATAAAAATACAAGACAAATTCAACTAAAAAAATATTTATTCAAGCGCATCATCAATATTTGATTTCCTCTGCAATATTATATCACTTGATTAGTTCAAAATTTTTTTCACAAACCCCTCACATCATTAATTCACTAATTTCCACATCCGCATCAAAAACAAAAATCGCCAACACACAAACCGGCACACATTTCACGCGCTTCCTCACACCGAAACAGACCTACAAACATAAATATCACTGAATTAGCTCACATTTCACTCGTATAATATCCAATGGGATTTTTTTAAAGTTTAATCGCGCCACAGATGTGTACCCTGAGGGTCGGCACCGTAATTACAGGCCTCGTCCGCTCGCTCTTTATTTCAGGGGGCCACTTCTTCTTCTGACTGACGACGATGACTTCGTCTTCTGGGCGAATCGAGATGATGATGTCAAAGTGGAAGACTCCTTCCGAACTGTGGCCAAAGCGGTGCTCGCTTTTGTAAACACCCGTCGGTTATTAGCTCGGACGCTTTTTCTAGCCCGAAATTGCCTTTGTCAATCAATTTTCGTGTGTGTGTCGTACAACAATGTTAAATATGCGTTTGTGTGCGGGGAGTCGCTTTTCGGTATGTGGAGTGTTTTAGTTACACTCGATTGTCGATTCGTTGTGTGTTTAAGTTTTCTATTGAAATTTCGAACTGTATTTATAATAAAATTAATATTATTTACCGTTATATTCATATCCGTATACATTTTTGATTAATAAATATTCAACAAAGAGATCTAATGAATCATACAAATACCGCAAAATTAATTTACATTATTTTAAATAGCGTTTCTATTTATAAATACTCATTCAATGAATCAAATAACTTTTCAATACTAATGTATTATCAATGTTATTTTTTTTTTCAAATATTCATTCGTTCGACACATCACAGCCACACTACACTTCAAACATAAAAGAAGAAAAGAATAAAAAAAAATGGTAAAACGAAATAGACGAACGTTTGATTGCGTGTTGTTGCCGCCGCCATACTTATTCGAGTTTTACGCGAACGGGGAATTATTAGCCTCTCGGGGGCTCGTTTCTTCCCGGGCTTTTCCTACGCTTTTCCTACGCTTTTCCTCCGCTTTTCCCCCTCGGTTCCATTCCGGGACCATCCCCCTAGGTCCCCCGTCGGGTAGGTGCCCGTTTTGAGAGATCTACGAATGCAAATCCGACTCCCGTCGAAGCCTCCACCCCCTGGGGGCGCGGGAGCTTTTCAGTAAAACGAGCTCCAGTTCCACTGCAAAAAATAACACGAATAACAGAAACATTTCCAAGTATTCGGTGCATCGGGAAAATGTGAACTTTTTAGTATTTATATTATTTGAGTGTTTGTTTGATATGTATGAAGTAGATTTTTTTTTTAATTTGGATTATTTTTATGTATAATGCTTGTTTATTGTGGTATCTAGTTTTTTTCTAATGAATAATATATTTGAAAATAATATAATTATTTTCGAAATGAACAATATTGACTATGAATGGCTGAATGTTTAAACATTGAAATAATCAACTAACAACAATTTGCATACTTTATTTTCAAATATCAATTGTATTATTATTAGATTTTTTTTAATACATGGATATAATAGTCTCTTAATTTCAAATAAATTATTTTTTCTAAAATCTATACACAAATTTTCCATTGAATTTCAATGAAAAATTTTCATTTTATGTTTATAAAAACACTCAATTTAAAAATATTTGTATTATTTTATTCTTTTGAATTCATAAAACTAATTTGATAAAAATAGTCGATCAAACGTCCCACAAATCAAACTATGCAATCAAACAAATCATCCAAAAACAAATAAGCACCAAATTTAAATTGAAAAACCAGTCACACTCTGACCCACCCAACACCTACCGCAGTAGAAAATGGAAGAATAAGTAGGGAGAGTCAACCGAGCCGAAAGAGAGGAAAAAGTCGACGCTCTCGTCGCGGAAAATACCCGACGTGAAATATCACTGTGGAAATTTTCACCACCCATTGCCACCCCCAACTGTGTGTGAGGGTTGAAGAGGTGTTCGGCCCACCCTCGGCTCGGCCAACTTTCCTCATCCCCAGTTGGGCACATATTTTAATACAATTTGTCAGAAGCAAAATATTTAAGCGTTCGAGAGGCTTCCACTCGGACGAACTTCGTCTGCTGCGTCCGAAAAAGCAAATAAAAATATTTGCTGTGCGAATTTTCAGAGTTTGTGTATTAGGTTGTTCTTTCGTTTGGGTGTATTCAAGCTTTTTTTATATAAGATTGATTTGGGTGTAAAGATAATATTTTTTTTATGTTTCTTATTCTTATTTTTATTGATACTTCAATGAAGACCTTGATTAAAGCTTTATTGAACATGTTAATTTTTAATGATAAATAAAGTCCAGTGGTATATAAACGATCAAAATGTCTTATCATTGATATAAAATAATATTAGCATATAAGTATAATCTAGAGAACCTCTATTTATTATAAATACGGTATCCCCCGATTTACGCGGTACCTGGTTTACGCGATTTCACTTTAACGCGGTCAAGCAAATAATATTTTTTAATTAATTAATTAATTAATTAATTAAAAATATATTTTCAATCTTATTTTAATTTAACTTTATTATTTGTTAGACATTTTTACGCAATTTCCTGAACCAATCTTCCTATCCTCCATATAATAATAGCGCTATTCTGTCTGTCTGTCTGTGTGGGGTCACGCTAGAAATTATGCACTGAATTAGATCCTTTGCCAATGTGCGTTAAGGACTATTTCAGCGTTCTCATTTTCACGCTAAAAATTATGCACTATTCGAAATTGGAAATTTTTGTTTTTTATTTGAATTTGAATTATAAATATTTTTTTAAATTATGCACTGTTCGAAATTGGAAATTTTTGTTTTTTATTTGAATTTGAATTATAAATATTTTTTTTACATTTGAATTTAAGTAATTTTTATTTTGATTATTATACATTAGGTGTACCGGAAAAAAATCCATTTTTTTTAAACATAATAAAAATTTATATTAGGGGTATCGGAAAAAAATTCCATTTTTTTTAAACATAATAAAAATTTATTCATATATATTTACGGGCATATAGTAATTATACAATATAATCGCCATCATTATTTAGGACTGTCTGCCATCTATTAGGCAGCTTTTCGATCCCTTTTTTGTAAAATATGGAAGCTTTGATGCAAAATATGAATTTAAATGGTTTTCTAAATTTTTCACCCTGTTGACTTTTTTTCCCTTAGTGAATGCTCCAAGAACATAAACAAATAAAAATCTGATGGCGCGAGATCTGGTGAACAAGGAAGATGATTTTGAACTTCGAAATTTAATTCGGCAATTTTCCCACATTAAAAAAAAAAAAAATGTAAAGCATCTAGCATAGTACCTCCTGGGTGATGTGGAAATCTATGCTTTATTAGATAAATTAATATTAAATTAAAATAAATATTGTAATATCTACAAAATATTCTATAATATTTTATATAATAAATTAAATAAACATTTCACATTTTCAACTATATTCAACGGGTAAATATACTGTCATTATATTGTATTTTCAAAATTTTTCCTCAAATCACGCGTGCGATGTTATAACATCGGGCCTACCGCTCGTTTAGTATAGACTTCATGTCTCAATTTACGCGTTTTTTCCCTGGAACTTATCTCATTTTTTTGTATAGGTACATACACTTTTTTTACGCAGAACGTATCTACCACGTAAATCGGGGGATACCTGTATTAAATTTTAATACCGCGTATAAAAAAAAATATCGGAATAAATACCCGACAAAGGACAAAGGATTAATCCGGCGCAGATACACACACAGTCGCGCATGATATTTGTCGTTGCTACAGCGAATATGTAGATCCGCTTTGTCGAAAGACCGAAATTATTCTCATGGCTGTGCAAATTTACATTTCCCAAAGCTTTCACAACACACCCACCAAACGAAGGCTTTTCGGGTGGAAAGCGCTAATGCGAGCGACGAACGGAGCGCTGCGCCCGCGGGCGCTTTGCGATCCGCCAAATTATATTTGTACGAGCTTTGCGAGCTTTCCACTGCCTCCGTTCGCGTCTGGGTGTGTACGTGGATATGTTCGATGGGAGGGGGTGTGTGGGTGTGCGAAGTGGACGTGTGTTCGTGGAAAATGCGCGGGTAAAGCTCGTACGAAAATCCTTTTCGTCCGCACGCGTTATGTGTATGTATGTATGAAGGGTGGAGGTTCTCGCCATTTGCATTCTGCGATTCTCGTTGAGGTGGTTTGTTTTGTTTTGTTTCTTTTTTTTAGTGTGTTTTAATGTATGTGAGCTGTGTAAATGTGTAGTTTTGAGCGATCGAATGGTAGTAGTCTTGCTTTGCTGAAATGGAAATTGTGAAAGTAAAAGTATTATATAATAATATAATGAAATCTGATGAACATAAATAAATATTGTATATTGATTTGTTGTTTTTCACACTATCTAAAAAATTTGTAGATTAATTTTTCTTCAATTCAATTGTCGGATGGAAACCTTTCTAAATCGTTTCAATTTCTCTCAATTTCAATAAATTTTAGTTCAATGTACTCTATACACATTTTTGATTTCACCCATCCATTATCCACTCGATCTTTCTTTTGACAATTCTCTGCATACCGTAGCAGCGTTTCAAATTTTCATTTTCTATCCGATTCCTCTAATACTAACTGCAGAAATTTAAAACTTGAAAACTATCATACAGTTTATATGATATCACGAAGCTTTTACGCTCCAAATTCAACTTTATAAGTACATATATATAAATAAAATTGAACCTTTTAAACTTTGAATTAAACCTTTTACAAATCATCCATCCATTTAAATTCAACCATCAACGCAAATTTATTTTCTTCATTTTCCATTTTTTTTGTTTTCATGGATAATATAAAAGAAACTTTAGCTACATGATACTTATTTTCAAATTGATTTATTAAAAAAATGTAATTAATTATGTATGTAAATATCACCGACATCATCAAAGTTAAATTTAAAAATAGATTGTATTTCATTGATTACTGTGACAACGATTTTAATAATATTATAACAATATTTTCCGATGGTTGGATTTGGTTTGTTAAAGGTTTAATTTGAAGTTTAAAAGGTTCAATTTGAATTGAAAAATCATGAATTCGATCTGTATAAGGTAAAAGCTATATTCATCGATTCTCAAAATTCTACCATCGAACTCAAAACTGACTCCAACACATACCGAACCCTTCAATCCTCACCAGAAACAATTAAGGACCGCTGCGCAAAAACTGAACGACGTCTCTCACACAGTTGCGACCTATTTTAAATGCACCATGCACATCGGACGAATACGTGTCCCTACCGCAAATAATATTATATATGCCCGAAATGGTGACAGTTAACGTTTCGGTAACTTGGCTCGCCGTCGCCCTGAAAAAACGGTAATCCTTTTACCGAAGCCGAGGGCGGGAAAACGCCACCCTTCGCCACCCACTCCGGGCGGTACGTACAAAACAATAGTATGTGTACCGAAACGGCTGAATACAAATGTGCTTTTGACGTTTGTGGAAACGTGTGCAACGTTTTGGCGAAGACAACATCCGACGGCGTCGAGGTAATTCAATATTAGTGTGCGTGCATGTTTTATTATTTTTGTATCGTTTGGGCGAAGGGAGGGTTTCTAAATCTTTTTTTAGGTGTACGAGTATATTTGGTTCTAAAAGTGTTTGAGTTTCGTAGAAATATTGTGCTGAAAAAAAAATCATCATTATAAGCAGCATATGTTTGTTGAAAGTATATGCATTTTAAAATTCTTACCGCGTGTTTCCAATAAGTAGCTTATGAAAAAATTATTCTAGACGAATTTCGTATATTTGAAACTATCCCTTGAGGCTTTTAGGCTATTGGTACATATATTCATATACAAATCTCACTGTTTGTTGCTTAATTTTTATGCTGTGTTCTTACATTCAAGAACGCTACGATTTTCGACATGTTCAAATAATATAATGTGTGTCAATATCAAAATTACATTCCTTAATGTAATGAAAAAAATGTTATGTAATGTAAAAAATTAATAAATTATTTAGAATTTGTTGATTAAATATCACATAGACTCTAGTAAAATTTGTGAAAAGATAGATGAAGTAAGTGTAAACCGTGTGTTTATAATGTATGTAATATTTTTACGAAATAAACAGTTTGAATTTAAAAAAAAAAAAAATGTTATTGATATTTCAAATCAATTTGTATCAATAACATGCGTTAAATATTGATTCCTAATCATTATAATAAACATCATATTATAAAGATAACTCATTCGTATTGTTCAAAATCAATAGTGGAATCGTTCATAATACTAATGCGTAGATATATAACGAATTATTTACATACATATACATTTTATTATTATTTTTTAATATAAATCCGATATAAAGTTGTCGAAACGTCGAAACTCGACCCGAATCAAACCTTTTTTTCTTGTCGACTCTTCAACACCATTATTTTTCACGCGTCAAATTTTCCCGTTTCAATGGGGACAATGGCGCTCCAGCGTATCGCCATTGTTGTATTATATTTACCATGAAAATAAAAATAAAATAGACAACGCACATACACACACCTATATTATATTAATCTAAATATTCGGAGAGGCGGGTATCGCTCGTACGTGGGCATTATGGTAATGCCGCACGGGGATATATTATGGCCCGCGTATAAGTTATGGCCGACGATGATGATGAAGTTATGGATATCGAGGCTGTATATCGGTATGTTTGCGGCCCTGTGTCGGCTCTGTTTGGTCTGAGAAATGCGCGGCAAACACAACACAATTAGTGAGCTTTTTGATGGGCCGCTGATGAGGGTAGCGCTTTGAGTCCGAGGTGTGCTTTTTCCACGATTCGATGATTTGATTTTTTGGTATGTTCGATATTGTGTGGTTTTAATGAAGGATGATGTTGATTTTTTTTGTTTTATATATATATTTGCATGTTCAAAATATAATCGATGATTTAGTCATGTTATGCGTTTATAATTAAATGTGTTTTTTTTTTTTTGTAGAAAAATTGTTTTGAAATCATTCGTTGAGGGTTGTTTTCAATGTTTATTTTCATAAAATTTATTTTATATAATATGAAAACTTTCATTGGTATTGTTTTGTATTAGGCGTCGTATAGACTGCACATAATGATGATAATACAAAATATCGAATATTTTGTAACGATAAAAAATATTTACACTTCATGTGTGCAATAATAAAATACACACAATAAACTTTTAGCCACGCTTACATTTACGATGTGGAAATCACGATTTTCAATCATAACACATTGAGTGACATGTGTGAATCTTCACGATTGTTTTCATTGAGATGTTATCTCGCCGGCCTGTGACGATTGTTGTTGTTTTTTCAATACAGAGCTTCTCAAACTTTTGTAATTCGTTTGACTTATCGCGTAGGCGTCTGTGGGCCGTACCTGACGGACGTTTCCTTGTTTTTTTATACAAGTTAAAATATTTTAGTTGACGAAACCATTGATTGCTGACCATTCATATAAGCCTGTCATGAAAAAATGTTTTAATTACTGATAAATTATTCAGAATATAACTCCTACACATTTTATCAAATTTATAAAAAAAATTTACATTCATCAACCACTCGATAATGTTGCGAAAACCGTTGACACTATATCCGCGGTATATGTCACTGTTTGAACAAAATAAAAATTAGACACGTACGCGGCACTCATACCGAACAAATAAACCGCAAATACGACAAAAAAAAATCGTATTCGTTACTCAGTGGGTGTTGTTTCTTTGGAAAACCACTCGATTAACAGAAAGAGAGACGTCGAAATTTCACCGGCCAAAGATTAATGTCGGCTCGAGTGCACTCGAGCGGCCATAGCAGACGGCCGAAAATACGGCTCATTGTATCGGTTAATGTATTGTTGAATAAATAAATATAAATCTTTGAATTAAAATGAATAAATATTAAATTGGACCGCGCGAGGGTGGGTGTTCGGATATCGAATGTTGAAGTATCGCGTTGAAGTCGTGTGTGTACAAAAAATAATAACGAATCGAATGTTTTTTTTTGTGTATGCAGTGAAACTATTTTGATTCGAATTTGATTGAAAATAGCGTTTTGAATTGTTGAGAATTTGGGTAATTTGGAATTTGAAAAGATTTTAATTAATTTTGACTTCACATATTTTCATGTAATGTTTCGAAGAAATCGCTGTATTTTGCTTCTTTTAATTTAACTAGATCTTTTAATAACAAAATTTAATTGAATCTTATTAGAATTCATATCTGTTTTCTTTGAAATTTTCCGACTTATTGGAAAAAATAAATGATTCAAACTTATTTTGAATTATGATATATTGAGATTTTTCAAACTAACACTAGTAGATTAATATTGTATAAAATTTATTTCCAAGGTCTTATTTCCAAATTCAAATTGCAGTGGATTCACTGTATTACTATTTTTATCAAAACTTCACAAAATAACCTTTTTCCTATTCATTCAAAACGCTACATGAAAATTCTCAGTTCAAAGATACGAGCCTACAATTTTTCAAATTTATTCCGGCCGCGCTAAAGGTTACGAATCTCAATCAATTCTAACCTACAAAAGTTTGCACAATTCCAAATAAATAACATAGCACCTTTACAATAATAATTCTCGAATAAGAATCCGTCATAGATCGGCATCGATCAAAAGACATCCAAGACACACAAGTGGATATCTGGCGTGGCCGTACCGACGAGTGGCACTTCGCTCGAATGTTCGAGTGTTATATTTTCATACATACTCGTCTCTCGATCGTTTATAATTCTATATTATCATAATTATAATATGTGAAGAATAAATAACGCGCACGAACGAGTGCTTCAATACGTCTTCATTGTTAACAAATAAAATATATATACGAAATTATATGATTGAGGATCTCCACAAGGAATACTTCACTCGCGGCCGATCCGCCTTAATAGTCCGTATTATTTGTTATTTACCGTGAATTTATTTTTAAAATAATCGATGATATGTTGTTGAATAAACTATACGGAAGATTTTGAATCAAATTTGATTTATGTTATGAAAATATTGAGTCGTTTTTTTCTGTTTTAATAAGAAAATTCACCGAAAATTCCGTTTATTCAACCTTTTTATTATTTTTTATCTTCCGATCGAGTTGATATCCAGTTGATTATTGCGGTCGATCAAAATCAAAATGTGAAAAAATTTATGAGATTGTGCCGAATGATTTTACGATTTTCGAAACTCGCTCGATCTAATTAAATAATTAAATAATTACGTTTTAACGTAGCGCTAATGTAATAATTAGACTAGCGCAATTTTCTGAGCGAACGTCGCGTTGCGTCACCTTTTAATTTTGACGATGAGTACATTTTCAGGTGTTTTTATATATTTTTTAATTATTATTGTTGTTTGCAATCTTGCCCGTTGTGTGTGAGAGTACTTAACGAATAAAATTGTAAGTGTTCGTGTAATTTGTTGGATGCGAATTCGTTTTAATTGCCGGCGTTCGCGAAACGATCACTTTGCGGTTACATTAGGCATTCTTAATTAATCATAATACCATGTAATTAACTTCGATAGTATGATAAAATCGTGTGAAGGTTTATAATATAAATTTTAATATAAATTTTTGTTTATTCATTGCATAAATTGTATGTATTATTTTTCGATTGCTGTTCAAAATAAGGAAAAACACGCGCGAAAAAAAATTAAAATAAAATATCAACGAGTCAATGTTATTGAAAAATAAACACGTAATCAATTTTTATTTAAATGTTTGTATATTCAATTTTTTTTTGTTTATTTAAAAAAAATAAAATAATAGTGATGTTTCTGAATACGTTCGTTGAATTCTCATTGAGAGACTGTACAACTGTCTGTCACGGAGAAGTTCCATTGTTCTTATACAAATTAATACACCTAATTAAATATGAAATGATATCCTATCTCCGGTTAATATTTGATATATTAGGGGTTGATGCGACATTGAAACGGATTCCCCTAGCTCTTTCGGATTACTGCCGCAAAGTAAACATTAAATCTCACAGACACCCCCGTCCCTATATTCTTCATTAGCCTTCAAAGATAGTTAACACACGCTTTTGCTAGACAATGATTAAAGTTGTTAAAAGCCATTAATAAGGTAGTTACAATTAAAAAAATACGGGAAATTCTACGAAAACTACATTTATTTTATTGCGAAAGAGCCTTACCTCTATCGATCTGATATCTGTCAAAATGACGGGTTGCGAATTTGATGAAATATCGATTTTTAACAATTTTTCAAGAAAGAAAAAACTTATAAATAATAATCACAGTAATACACAGTTGATATGTACAGTTGATTCTACAATCAATAACCACAAACTGAAAAATTTTTGTTTTACAGAAACAGTTCATTTTAAAAAGCAATCACAACGAATCATTACATTAGTTTCATCGAAATATTTACTTAATCAAGTACCTTACAACTTCATTAATTCGACAAAAAAGTATTTTTTAACACCTGTCAAATACGTGAAAATTAACCTCATTTCGACCGATCGAAAACGCAAAACCGTCGCAAACTCACACCAACATATACGCGAATAATATATAAATATGTCATCATACGCATCGTTATTATTATGTGAATGTATATTTGCGGTGTCGTCACGTTTGAGAAAATGAAATAATATTTTGTACGGATTCGCTCAAAAGGACTGGTGCAGGATTACGTCAGGATTTACTCCGACGCCGGTACACCATCAAATAAATCCATCACACAAGGGGATTTGCGATGTCGAAATTCCGCGAATTATCAAAAGAGACGCGGAACAGAAACAATAAACATGTCGTTTTTTATTCCGTTTCAATCTGATGCGGAATATGTATGTATATGGGAATTTGCGAATTATCAGCGAAAGTACGCGCGTGCGAGTGTGTTTTTGTGAATCGTATCGGTCGTGTTTGTGTAGTGATAAAAGCTAAAAATATATATTCTGGAATTTGTTGCAGTCTCATGAGTCATATTGTATGGTGGTTGCAACATTGCTGGAGGTTGTAATATTGAATCTTGTTTTTGATGTCAACATTGAAATTGATTGAAATTTATATGTTTTAAATGTCGTTTGACATTGTATATTAGATTAATTGGTTATGTTTTAAATTTAAAAAATCAAATTAAGTAATAAATAGTCATGTTCCGTTTGTTGAACAATGAATTAAAATATTAAGTTATGCATATATTTTAAGAGAAGTATATTTTATTAAAAAATAAGGCTTTTTATATTAAAAAAAAATTTTCATAAAGTGATATATTATATTTGAAAATTATAACACAAATATCCTTATTATCGATGCGTGTAAAAAATTTTCTTTAGTGCAATTTTGCACTAAAGTGCTTTTTCGCAAGTCACCGTCGTTTTGGGGTCGTCCGTCAGTGGTGGGGTTTGTCGTTGAATTGTGAGTTCAATATTTTTTCTTTGTTTTAAACAAATCTATTTGCATCATACCAATCGGTACCCGTACATTTTCAGGTCAGATTCCAACAATCCGAATCCATGAAGCAGCACTGCTCCGAAACATTCGTTTCTACAACAACGAGCCGTTCCGGAAAAAAAACATAACCTAAACCTTCAACCACCACGCAATACATCGACCATGTCTCACTCTACTTCACACGACGAAAGAAATTCAGCCAATTCAAGACCCACAGGATCGAGAGAGGCCCCTAATTACAATGATTTCGTGGGCCCCGCTCGACCGCCCATCCTACCTTATAGAATCAAACATCTTCTTTTCACACAAAGAATGAGAAATTGGGACTATAGATTTCCAAATTTACCAAATCGGCCGAGGAGCCCGCCAAGGGCTCAGCGGAATTCCGAAGATCAACCTGTCCTGCCAACGCAGTGGTTATCTCTTGACGATTTTGCTAGTCCTTACATTTTCTCGAATCAGTCGGGGAGCCAGCCAAGGGCTTGGCGAAATTCAAACGTACCAGAACTTTCCGAAGAAGCTCGTGCCGCGGCAATTCGGTGGGGAACTGTCGAAGATTATGGTAGGGTCAGGCCTGATAGGGCACCCAAGATTGATGAAATATACCGGCTAACTGTCCCCGATTATGATAGGGTCAAGCGGGGTGCGTTACCCCCGATTGACGATATGGACAGTCCTAGGAGTCCCGTTGAAACTGGATGCGAACCTTCCGAAGAATGTGGGAGAGGGCGGCGAGTCTATTTCGGAATCCGCAGACGGTGGTTCTGAAGTATGTATCGAGGATGACAAAATCGATGGTGAAACTCCTACATAGCTGGAACTCAAAAAGTTTGGTAGATTGTTACATAAGGCGTAGAGGGCCGCGGTAATTTTTCTTCAGCAAGTTGATTTCAAAATGAGAATCTTGTAGAAAAAGTATACTAATTACTTTTCTGTACTTCAAAAACGATTGACGACTTTGGCTTTCCCTGGTTTATGAATTTGTTCTTAATTTTAATTTTTATACTATTTTGATTTGTACTTTCATTGATACTTACTTTTTTAAAATATAATTTCCAATTTTTTTTGTATTTTAAAACCAAATTTAATAAATAATTGCATTTATTTTGTTTTTATTACGAAATTTTCTATGATTTTTCTTTTTCTCAATATTTACCAAATCAGACACTCGATGATGAGTAACTTGAATAGATAAGTAAGTATTATGTATATGGTTGTCCCTGTCGTAATATGTTTTGCTAATTACAATCGCCACCTTGCATAATTTTAATTTCTTCACGTAACCTCAAAGGAAAGGGTTAATACAATATATAAATTTCGATGTAAATATATTGTATTTAATAATTATATCATCGGCTTCGATTGGATTTCAATATTTATTAATTAAGCGACGTTTTCGTCCGATATGTGTACAATTTATTGACGAGATACATCGATTTTCATTTTTTTTAATTATAGATCATTGTGCGTACATGCAATATGTCAAATCATACCAAAGAAATCAAAGGAAATGTTTATATATGGTGATTTCTTATATCGATAGTAATCAAATATCTTTGTTTTTGTATCAACTAGAAAATAACTAATTGTAAGACCATGAATCTTCAAAAACTCAGAAATGGCTTTATTATTCGCTAATAATCGATTACATGACAGATTATTATATATTGTCTGTACTATGAAATCTGATAAAATTTCACTGTATTCAAGTTCCAATCGATTCAAACCAACATTAAAATAACTTTTTTGAACTGAAAATGAATTAAATGATTAGAAAATCGGTTTCAAAAAAATGCAAATTGCGAAACGAAATACAATATTGCGCAATATGCACGAACAAAGAAAATCTTCGATCAATATGTCAATATGCAAAATTGCACAATATGAGAAATAACTGTTCCATATACGACCAACGCGAGAAAGGCTTCAAACTCAAAATAAATGCAAATTTGCGCAAACTAGCTCGAATTTTTAATTTACAAATAAAGTTATGAACATATCGATTATCCAACATCTAAAAAAACTTCTGTATAAACTGAAAAAATTATTTAAACACTAATCGGACGTTGGCAACATCGGTAAAACTGACCGTTGCATGAACTGGTCACAAACCCTGTGCTGTACGACGACACGTGTCGTTTCGACGTCGCTCATTTTAAAGGTTCGATTTTTTTTTGTTTAATCTTTTATAAACCGATAATAATTGTTTCGTATTGCATCTTCAGCTTTTGGGTGTCACGAATATAGTGGATACAGTGCAATTTTGAAGGATTTTTCAAGTGTACGCGTTTTCGTCAGGCGCATAAAAATGGATCCTAACGGCGACGACGCCCAAGACAATCGGAAATACTATAATCGTAAGATTTACTTTTCGTTTAATTTATTAGTTCAATGTATTTTTTGATCATATATATATGATTGTATATCTTTATGTAATTATTTGTCGATATCGATAAATCTTAATGGCGTCGTTTCTAATATCAAATTCCGCCATATTCCAGATAACAACCGGAAGACGAGATCGAATCGAAAAAGAAATCCAAAGGGTATATATTTTGCGGAAAATGAGGCTCAAGGACAAGCCATGGCCCAATCGACGGTTTCAGAGAATTCTCAGTGTTCATTTTCTAATCCGCCTGAACCTTCCGAACATGCTCCAGAAAATCAACAGGTGGAAGAACATCGTTCCTCATCTTCTGAAAATCAAGCATGTAATCAACAGGAAGATGAACGTCGTTGCTCACCCGTTCTTGAAAATCAAGTATACGTTCGTCGCGAAGCAGAATATCGATACTCATCCGTTTCGGATAATCAAGCTTACGTTCGACAGGAAGAAGAACGTCGTTACTCCGCCAATCCCGATAATCATGTATATATTCGACATGAAGAAGAATATCATTTCTCGCCCAACTCTGAAAATCGAGGATATGTTCGACAGGAAGAAGAATATCGTCATTCACCCATTTCTGGAATGGCTTTCCCTGCTCGTGCACCTGACATGGCATTGATGAGACCACCGCCTGTTTATGTTCCGGCAAGAGTTCCATATGATCCAGCTCCACCTGCAATGCCTCAAGAGATGCATTACAATATGATGCAATATCCGCTTAATATAATTGGAAGGGGGGTGAACCATCAGCAGAATCGCAATGTTCTCCCTTATCCTCTTGTCTTTGGACCTTGGTTCTTTCCGATTAATATTGACCAGCTCACAATTTCGAATCTATATATTCTACCAGATCAAAATGCCAGGCCAAATATAAATCCATGCAACTTCTGTGCACATAACGTAACTAACAAATAATTACAACTCTGAAGTTTTATATCAGTCACATTATGCGCATAAATTTTATAAATAAAATTGTTGTATTTCAAGGTACCATAAATTTTTCACTTCTTTTACAAT
Organism: Hydropsyche tenuis; assembly: GCA_009617725.1. Classification (NCBI taxonomy): domain Eukaryota; kingdom Metazoa; phylum Arthropoda; class Insecta; order Trichoptera; family Hydropsychidae; genus Hydropsyche; species Hydropsyche tenuis. The sequence goes on from VTON01000054.1 coordinate 322,888, forward strand.
ATGAAAATTATTTTATTTATTAGAGAATTTCAAATAATTGCTGAGTAAAAATATAATTTAAAGTTTCTTTACTGTAATATTTTCAATACTAACTTACAATTAGTTTACTAAAAACTGTTATAAGCCTTGAATTACTCTAAATTTTATTTATTGCATTTGTTTTCAAATCTTGAATTTTGTTCATTGTCTTATTTGTATTTTATTTTCATATTTTAATATAGCAACTTTTTTACAGAGTTTTAAGTTCATATATTATCCATATTTTACTTATCTTATTTGTTTTTAAATAATCTTATTTGCTTTTGATTATAATTTTTTTTATTGTCTTAACTTAAATTGTATTATTCATTTAAACATGTTAATCTCTTAAATTGTTCTTAAAATAAAGTCTTCAAAATTTTATACTTGTTTTATATTTTATTCTTATTGTTAGTGCATTATATTTAGATCATTTATCTATATTTATTATATAACATACATACAGAAGATTTATTTTATTCTAAATGATTGTTTGATATAAAATAAGGAAAGGTTTGTACAACTTATATTTTCACGACATTGGAATAGTTCCAATGATCTCCACTAGAGTGCCAAAATCTACATAAGAATATCCAGGTTTGAGAATTATTCCTAATCAATGAAACTTAAGTTTTCAAATGGAAAATAATATTCACATTTGAGATTTTTATTCTATTTATTATTTTTTCAATGGTAGTTTTAAATTAGTTTATAGCTTTGTTTTTTGAAGGAAATTTGGAAGTTTTTAATTTTAAAACTATGATCACAAAATATACCTAATACTTCTTTTTTTTAAATTAAAATTATTCATTTCGTTATCATTTTTGAAAATTTGTTTATATTTATTAAAAAAATTATTTTGAGAAATCAATCTATTACAATTTCAAAGTAAATACTTTCACATCAATAAAAAAATTAATAATTTACCAAACTAAAATAAAATAAAACACATTGAATCCTCGTCTGCGAGAATAGACTAGGAATAATAATACGAAAACCCAGAGACGCCCGTTGAAACTCAAACATAGATTCCAAATGCAAATCTCCACAGGTTCGTACGTGGAATTCTAAAAAGCCTATAGGGCCCTTGAGTGGTTCTCGGTGCCCCAAAAACGGTCCTCGAGGGCCCTCTCGAAAAGCGACCGCATCTTCTAAAATATTTTCCAAACAACGGCTGCGTGTTTTACGGAAATATTTGCCGAGCGGGCGGCGAGCGCGTCGCCATCATTAAGACAATCTATTTTTCATTATTTTTTTACGCTCCAGCCGCGGTAATTTGTTTGTTTTAACTAATTCAAATGTATGCAGGCCCCCGCCATGCGTTGCCTAGCTAATGTTGTGTATTACAATGTGAATTCGATGACTGTACGAAAATGGCCGGAGCGTGACCGCCCCTGTGCGATTGCGATCACATTAAACTGGCAATTTTAATTGTTTTACAAACAAGAGCTTCCCGCGTTTTTGGGAGATTACGAGAAGCGATTTTTACGGTTTCTTGCCGTTGCGCAATTTTAGGGAAAATGCGCTGGTTTGCGTTGTTACGCGCGTTTAATGGCCGTTAGTTTTTATTGTGAAATTCCGTTGTTTCTTTTGATTTATTACGGGAAATGCGATTAATGGATTTTTTAAAAATCATCATCATATCCAGTCTATGTAACATTAATCGATACCATCAAAAATTTGAATATTTTTTTATTTTTAGAGATGATTTTCTTTTTATTATGGCATTTCATTATATGATTTTTATATATTTAATTTTGTGAGATAATGAATTTTTTGTTATGATCTATTGTACATAAAATTATCAATATTCTAAATCTATGAATATTTCTTTCACAGTTCGGGCCTGACTAAAAGTTTTACCTGCGATATAGCATACACATGTCTCATAATACGTGTAGTTAAGTTTAACCATGGGGCTACTTCACGTGGGCAGATCGTTGACAAACTAAGAGGGAAACGAAACAAAACAAATTTGCTTTGAAAACTTGATACGAAAGCTAAGCCGGCCGCCTAAATTTTTACATTCCGTAAAAGTAGATTTTCGTCGTGAAAAAAGTTAAATATTGAATTCGATTTATAAAAACGGTCTTTTCGTGCGTTGTGAATAAAAGAATGCGCATTTCAACGAAATTATTAAATGTTTTGATAATCTTAATGACTGTTTTTCCTAATCTAATGTGAGTCATTATTTGGTTTGACGTTGAAATATATATTTTTTATCGATATTATGTAGAAGATATGTTAATTTTGTGAACTTTTTAAGACAAAAGATGTCACTGGTCATAATCTTCAATATTTTAAATAAATAAATAATAGCACAAAATGTATATTGTGTGCATACAAACGATTTAAAAAAATATTTTCTCGGCTTTTCCGAACAGTTTTTATTTACGTAAACTTCGAGCACATTCTTCGGTCCCAATCCTAACTTTGACCAGAAACGGTGGTCTGTCAATAAAGAGTTTGTTAAATCGTTTCAAATCGAAATACTATTATTTAATATATCATTGAAAAATTCCATTTTATTTATTATTAATTTTAAAATATAACTTTAAATAACCTAACCTTATCATAAAATTTGAAAATGTATAACCATGCAATGTTAGTTTTCAGGGAAAATCATAACAGGCCAGTGGATTTTGGAGCTTTTTTATTGCGTGAAATCGTTTTTATTACATAAAGTTTTCTAAAACGGTAAAAATAACCCTCAGAGAATCATTAATTCGTTTTTGAACATTCCAGACCAAAAAAATCAAAACAAATCGAATTAATCTCACAACAGATAATTTTAGAAACGCTGACTGTACACGTGAGCTCACTCACAACCTTAAAATATATTATACAATATACGGGAATATATATCGGCAATTTGGGATATATTTACTTGGCTGCCGAACACGTGAGTATCACATTGACGATATGTTTGTCAACCGAAACCCGAACACTCGAGGACTCCAAATCAAACACGGTGGTCTTCTCAATGGTGCGATCGCAGTTACGGACATTGTTTTGTTTACCCTCACAAAATGGATCCCGATCTACGGAAAATAACGCTTCTTTGTGTCTTCGAAAACTATAGAGTTTCACTTTTCACGATCAATTTGCCGTGCGAGTGCGAAACTCTCCGGCAAATATTGGGATATTGATTTTCGTCAAATGATACGATAGGACAGGTTTAGAGTTGTATAGTTTGTATTTCATCATTATCGTATGTAGCATATAACATCCACTTTAGAATTCCATCAAAAAATTTATAGAAGTTTTTCCTTGTTTGGAGATAGAAATTTTTATTTATTTGTATACTGAAATCTTTCTAAATCAAATGATTTTAAGTCAAGTTCTAGATTTGTTATAAATATCACTCAACTCTGAAAATCGATCGGAATCTTAATGCACCCAACATGACTTATCCATTAACCAATATTTGAATACATTATACAATTTTTTCATATAATTAAATTTACAATGTCTGAAAACGATTATCCGAATCAGCACTAGAACAAGACAACATCGAAATCTACCAATTTTCCGCATCGAACATCCGACAGTTGCAACCGTTTTACAACACGCACAAAAGTGTAATAAAATTCCGAAAATATCGAATTCAAATAAAATCCAGTCACGCAAACGCTGAAAGGATACAGTAATCCGTGACGCGGATTATCCGATTCGCAAGTGGCCTCATTGTGCGCCATTTTCATGAAATGCTTCGGGTTTTTGCATGCTGGGCATTAATGCGTGGGACATGGCATATTCCGATAAATATATTTTTGTTGTTGTTGTGCGCATTATGGAGATTTTCAGTCGATAGTGTTGCATTGTCGCGAAAAGGGTTCGGTGTTTGCGATCGCGTAATTCAAAACCGCATTGTGTTTGGACAACTTTTGTGTGTCGTCGACGTCGTTTAGCGTAATGTTGCAAAAATGTTATGCTTGAATGTTTGAGTGTTGAATCTTTGACAGGGGTTGTCGATTTGAGTGGTCGATGATTTGTCTTGAATGAGTGTTTGTAACAATCTGCATATACATATACATATATGTGTTTTCAAACAATCAAAGTTTCGTGTTGCCAGTTTTTAAATTTAAAATGTGGTTTATATGTATATTTATTTATTTATTTACAAATTCAAAATGTATTGATTTTTGATAAAATTTTATTAAATTTAATATCTTATTAAAAAAAAATTGTATTAGGTTTATTTTAAAATTTATGAAATAATATATTGACAACATCTGATTCGAATAATGACTTGTTTGCATGAAATATATGACAAAAGGACCTACTTATGAAAATATTTTTCGCCAATTTCCTTCTAAAGGATATTCTGGGAAGGTTTTTGCGTCAACAAATGTGATTTTATCATAAGGCTTTTCTTAGAATATAACCATCTCTTGCGTATTTCTCATAACAAAAGCTCTTCACATTGATCTGTCATCAACATAGAATTTCCGCTTATTTTTAATTAAACAACAAATTTTTCATTTTTTTCAGATAATTTATATCAATTTTATCTATTGATGGATTCGATAGGTGTTATTGTATTTTTTTCGCTATCCTTTTGAGTGATATTTCACTTGAATATTTGCCATATCATCGCGTTTTAATCTACCTGCCGCATCAACCCTTAAGCCTATAAAAACACGTAAGGTGTGGGAATGCCAATATGTACCAAATTTCTCAGCTTTTCTTAAGAACTTCGATCCTCGTATCGTAACGTGTTATCTATGTTTTTTTCTTGTAATAACAATGATGAATAGACAACGATGTTTTCATAGGACTGACGCTCTTTAGTATTACGTCCTACTTGTTCATCTTGAACGTGGAAATATTTTCATCGAAAATTTCTCATTTAAAATCAAAATATATCCGAAACTCTTTTTACGCGGTTTCGAAACAACACCGTTTAAGAAAAAGAATCGAATATTTTTTTACACCGTATTTTTTTTATTTCAATAAGAATTAAAAATCTAAAAAAATTAATATATTTTATTCTATTATGGTAAGATCCGGATGAGATCAGTATATAATTAATATAATGAAAAAATGAAAATTTACTATGTTTTTTGATGATTTTATATGGCGAATTTTTGCTAAATTGCACATTTTTTATAAAGTATGGATGGAAGTTTTATCCAAATATACTTATGGAATATTTCTCTAATTTTTACATGTACAATATAATTTTATTTTAATTCGATAGTTTCTGAAACGTATCCTCCATATAAATAAAAAGGACTCGGATGTACAATAAAATTTGTTTTAATTCTAAACAAAAAAATATATTTTAAATTACTCACAATTTCAATATCAATCGATTTTAAAACGACGATTATTCGATCACATGCAAATCACAACAGTGTATAATTTTGTATAATCGAAAAACCTCGCCGAAAAAAATCCGAACAATGAAAATAAACGAAACATTAACAGTTTTCGAACATTCCATTTTATATAATATTATATATTTTATATAATATATTTTATTTTCCATCGGACCGGAAAGGGGGGTCAGACGGTGGATAAACGGCAGGTCGGATCCGGTGAAACGGAAAAAAATCGTCGCAATTAAATAAGTCCACTTGGCTGCCCGTCAATGCCAACATTTGCGACGTTGTGAATGCCGCCGATCAACGATTTCTGCTAATGTACCACCCATTGTTGCTACCAACGCCCCGAAGCATTATTTGTGTGTATACTTGCGATCTATTTTATATGTCGTTTTGTATTGTTCGATCTTGACGGTTTCTGAGTGCTTTAAAGCTCGGGCGGGCGTGCCATTTTGTTTTGACGAGAGTTTTCGATTTTGGTTTTGTGTTGGGTGTATCGTTTTGTGGGATTATGGGTTCTTGAATTATCGTTGATTTGAAAAAAATTGGATGTTTGGGCATTTATAATGGTAAAGGAAGATGAATTTCGTGTGGGAGTTTGATATGAAAATTATTCATTATAACATAATGATTGATTCGGGTATTGATTGGGTTTATTTTATAATAATATTCAGGATTTGGTTATTTAATACAGATTTACTTTTAATTTTATTCAATCGATATATGTAGTTTGAGTTTATAATAATTTAGTGTTTTTTATATCATGTTTCTAAAATAATAAAATTGTATATTTACACGAGCGTCCATTAAAAATGTACATATTATAAAATTTCACAAAGTAACAAAATATTCATGATATTCAATGACTCATACTTCTGTTAATACCAATAATGGATACCTGTACGGATAATTATTGATTTAAATTCCAAATAATTTAACTTGTTTATTTTGCTCTTTTAACTCGTCCAGTTCCACTTTGCATAATTACGCAAACATTTTTCAAACGTTGGATTCGAGTGCCGATTGTTAATTTTTTTGCGGAGGTTTTGTTCCTTGAATTAATTAAAGCAATTATAATCCATTAAGTGCGCTCAGTTTGCACTGACCGTTTATTATCAAATATTTGAAAAGAGAACATCAAAAGTCGAATGGTTAAAAGAAGCCGACCGACTCTTAAAAAGGTTTTTTCGTCGCACTTTTTCTATACAAATATTTCATTTACAATATGATTGCAAATAAATAACAGATATCTATTTTTTAATGTGACCCGTTTGTTTTGTGAAAAAAAAAGATTCAAGAAAAATAGAAAGAGGAAAATCCGTATCGAATTTCATACGACAGATATTCACATAATCAATTAGTAATTCAAATTAGACTTTAATTTACAAATATTTGTTAAATAAATATGATGATCTTATTATTAAAAATAATTTACTTTTATACAAACATATGGTTTCTTATGAAAGTAATGGAATAAAGTGAATTAGCTTTTTAATGAAGCAAAAAAAATTGATGAATGATTCAAAAGCTCACGTTTGCCAATTCAATCAATAGTAAAATTCTTAACGATCAATATGAAACTGATAATGTAATATAATATATCCGATGAAATTGATCATTTGAAAAAATCTAACATTTTTAATTGAAAATTATGTAAGGTACTAAGTATTTTATGTTAGATAATCTCGTAAAAATATAATATTTATTTACATATGATGGAAAATAATGAATAATATTTACTACAGTAAGTATCCATTATTTTTTGATCCGAATATGTTACATATTGTTTTTTTAGTGTAAAATTAAAATCATATAGGAATTTCTGTGCAAAAAAATTTAATGTATTTTTAAAATATCGTTGAAATCATATTTATATAAATATTATTATAAGTACATATTAATTTACAGTTCAGTACAATTTTGTTAATTATCAAACAAATATTAAGACATTTCACAACCAAATAAATCTAATTGAATTTATTTATAAGACACTTTCTTTTCCGTTATAGCCTTTGTTAATTTCCATTGTGCCGGCTATAAATCAACAATCTTAAATATAAAAATTTAATTAAAATTCCTATACGAAACGACATCAACGTGACGTCACAGATCTTGTTAACCCATATTGTGCCGGGTGCGAATTTGCGGTCCGGTGTCATCTTACGGTTTCGAATTCCCAGCTCTCTGCACTCAATTAGGGAATGCCCCTACGTTTTTGGGGTGCAATGGAAGCGCGCAAGCGTTTAACGAGCTTACACTTCAACTGAGATCGGTAAATACCAGCAAATTTGATTGTATTTATTCGACGTATGGCTACTATTGTTGCTTTTCTGTGCGCGCTCAATAGTGAAAGTTTTTCAAACTTGCTCTAGGTTTTTATTTAAAAAAATTATGTATTAGAATTTTAAATTGAATTAAATGAAGTTTCATATTGGTGAATGTATGTGTAGTATTATATTAAAAAAAAAATGAAAACGTTTGAACATAGACAATAAATAGAATATTTTGTTTTTTTTAATTGGATCTAACTATCGATGAAAGAAATTGAATTTTTAGCTTTGAAAGCTTTTTCCAAAATACCAATCTTCAATACACACTTATGAAATAATCAAAAAAATATTTCTTAGATCTCGTAAATATATAATTTTCACACCATTGCGTACACTACTAAAAAAAATTGAGCACCACTCGAATTATATTCAACAACATTTGAGATTTAACGCGCTCGAACACCACTAGGGCGACCGCTCATTGCGGCGCATCGACACTCGAAAAATTGCATAAGACATGCACCGATGCACTTCCATTCGCACATAATAAATAATACATACAACAATCGATTCGAAGTTAAAAAAATAGAGGCGCGAAAGCTCACCGATGCGTCTGAATGCGAACTCGCGACACAATAACCGCCCGTCGTACAATGGCCGCCGGCCGTGTTTTCGGCTCGGAAAACGCGTGTTTATTATTATTTTAGAACACAATAATGGCGAAAAAGTTTACTATTGTCGATCGGCAGCGAATCGTCGATAAACGAGTGCGCAAACATTTCGAAAACGCCTCGAGTGCGGCTTCAAAAGCCGGTCCAATATTTGACCAACGGAGCGAATCTCGGCTTGGATTATGATAAAAATACATTACGGTGTTTGTGTTTGTTTAATTTGAAATTCGAAATGTTGGCCGTTTCGATTGTCACGTTCGAAAAAAAAAACGTACGAAATGCGATATTGATTTGTTTGTTCGGTATACGTAATGATTTTCATTGATGATTTCCGCGGGTTTTGAATATTATCGGCGTTATTTTTTTCTTATGATAATGTTTCAAAGACGGTGTTTGTTCGAAAATATTAAAATCTTGCACGTTTATCGTTATTGTGTGCACAAGTGGAAACAGCACTTGTCTACTTTCGAATCGTTTAGCGCCGAAACTTCCTGTCGATAATGGAGATTATCATGTGTACTTTCACGCATAAGGCCTTTTCCGAAGTTCATTCATGAAATGTTCAATATGAAAAAAATAAAGAAAGGAGAAAAGGTCCTTTTGAACAAAGTAAACGCATTGTGCAGTTTCGCAGGATTATCGTAAATCTGCGGTCGTCGAAATAAATATTTATATTTAATTCTTTGTCTTTGGTGGTGAACGCCGAAAAGATGTTGTTGATTCGGATAACAACAATGTATTTTTTCGTTATTTATTTTGTTTAGTTTTTCTTTTCAAGTGAACACTCGTATTAACAATTCCTAAAACCGGATTTAGTTTTTTGCAACTCATAATTAAAAATTCTTATTCAAATGTTTGTTTTTTTGATGTTGTTGCTGAATTCAAATTCATAGATTGGTTTTAAAATTTCATTGCTTAAATTAATAATTATTTCATAATTACTTATATACAAACCTGAGCTTTGAAGCTTGATCTATTTACTATTGTTAGGGTTGTCAAGAGCTTATCTGTTCTTATTGTAGTCTAAATCTTTAGTAACATGTTGAACTACTTTGTGGGCTTTAAGCCGATTTAAGGATTATTGAACGATCAAGGTGGTCTTTTCGTTTATAACATTTGTAAATTCAGATGAAAGCAATGAAAAAATTTTTAGTCTTGAGATATTTTATTTTTTTTACACAACTTACATTTTTATTGTTTTATATTTGAATACAGTACATATTTACACAGCGTTATTTAATACTTTAATAATTTTCCAAGTTAAAAATATCATGTATAATAATAGTATATGATATAATTATAATAACAATTCTACTATGGCAGTCTACTTGTGAATATTAAAGGTAACGATGATATTTACATTTAATAGGTTCATCGAAAATATTCAACAATTAAATTAACCGATACGTATTGAACATTGATTGTTTATATATTATATACACATATCATTTTACTTTTATTATTGAAAATTGCAAGAAAAATAATTTTCATATAATATACATGGTCCACGATTTACACGTCATATATTCACAATTTATTTCGCGATACAGATGTAACACATTTTTCAAGCTTTTTATTAACTTGTTATAATAGTCTGACACTTCGATAAAATTTCGTTTGTCATGTGTCAAGTAAATGCACTTTTCATTATTATTTTATAATTTAAATTACACTGATTTTGCTTCATAAAACCATATTGTTAAACCGACGTGCGCAATATATTTTATAAGCAAACGAATTAAATTTATCTATCATAAATTAATATTATTTTAACACGATTATACATGGAAAAATTTCTATAAATCGGAATTATTACCTAGATCGTTCGCGTGCGCGTTATTGGGACTAGACAATGGAGGACCGCGCCTCAACGGTTGAGAAGCAGCCAACTGTTCATAATATCTTCCTACCAAAGCCTGATCGAGTGCCAGGCCAGGGAACATCCCCCAACTGCCCAAAAGTGGATATTGAATACCTTGGGGCGAGTTGGATGTAGGTTCTGTCAAAAACCTTCCACCGGCGGAGTCTTTTTCTGAAGTCTCTATTGATGTTTCTTTTTCTTCTTGATCGCTAGCCACTACGTCTATATCTTCTTCTGCATTGTCTTCGTCTCCACTGCTGTTTAGATAACCCTTATGATACGTCGCTTGTTTCTTATGACTTTTTTCTTCTTGTCGCATCGATGAATCGTCTGGAGCGAGTAGGGAAGCTACGTCAAATTGTCTTTTGCGAGCTATTCCAGGTAAAGGAGCGAAAACTGCAGTGGGAGTAGGCGGCCAAAATGGAGGCAGCGCAGGAAGACCCGGAGGAGGAGAAACACTCAACGGCGGAGGACTAGGAGAATCGTTACCCTCGTCGTCAACGGCCAATCCCATATGTTTCCGCACCTTCCTCTGAGCTTTTCTTCGTCTAAAGTCACCTTTGCGGAAGTCGTCTACGTTGGCAGGATGTATTGCCCAATAGTGACCTTTACCGTTGGCGCTCCTTCCAGCTTTGATGAAGCAATCGTTCAACGACAGATTGTGCCGTATCGAATTGCGCCATCCGGGCCCGCGAGTTCTAAAATACGGATAGTTATCCAGTATGTGTTGATAGATATCGGAAAGCACCAATTTCGAATCGGGAGAACTCAAAATCGCCATCGCAATCAATCCAATATAACTATGCTGCGGCTTCGGTTCTTCAGGCTGCAACACTCGATGATGAAACAACGACATAGACAACGCCAAACGAGGTCCATACGGCCCAGGATATGCCGGACACAGCGGCACGGGACCAGGATAATGATGGAGCTGCGAAAACCGCAACCTTTCAGCCATCGCATAATTGTACAACTGCAGACGATACTGATCCAGCGGCAGCAGACTCGGCGGCAACACTTGAGGGGACACAGCAGAAGACGGAGGACCAGCAGAGGGCTTCGCCAACGAAGCCAGAGGATACGGAAGGACGGCGGCACTCGGCCCCGTCGGACTATCCGCGTTGTTGCACATTGTCCAAACAAACTTTTCAATTACACAGACAAACTCGAATCCATGATTTCTTCCCAAACAATTTTCTCAACTCGCTTATATCAAAAGCCCATGACTCCGACGAACTCCAGAGCTACCGGCGCCGGCAGTGTTAACAGTTTGAGGCCCGTGCACCGAATGAGAGCATAAATCATGGCAGGGGGCGGCGCCCCTCTCCGTCGGCGCGCGCGGCAGAAACCCGACACTTATTTGTCGGAGAAATATTTGAAAAGCTTTGGTGGGCCGAACGGCAAGCGGCCGCGGCCAATCGCGTGCCGGCGCGCTGTTGCCGCACATGTTTTTGTTTGGGGGCGGGGGATGGGGAGGGGGAGGGGGGGAGAGAGGGATGGGGTTGGGGTAAGATGGAGGTTGCCGTCGGAAGAGGTTGAGGGCCGTTTTCGGCGGTGGATGTTCTAAGATGGGGTTGGTTGGATTTTCGTAGGGATGTTTTGTTGGTGGTGGTTTTTTTCGGATTTTGTTGTTGTTTTTTGTTTGTTGATTGGGTTTTTGTTTTTGGGGATAGTGAAAATTTTGTAGTTGTTGGGGTGTTTGGAATTTTCTTTTTGTTGGGAGCTTTTTGTAATCGGTTTGTGTCTGTGTGGTTGGAAGTTAATATTTTTTAAATTAGGGGATCTGTATGGAAATTTCGTTCAAATTAAATTTAAAAAGCTTATTATTCATGTTACAAGTTTACTATTTTTTTTATATAAAGCTTTTTTTGATTCGCTGAAAACTCTTAAAAATATTGAGGTTTTTTTATCAAAATTTTGGAATAAATTAACTAATCAATATATTATAGTTTACATTCAAATTTTTCGATAATTTTTCCAAAATTTTAAGTTTCCTATTTATTTCAAATTTAAAATTTAAACTAAATTTTCCAACTATTACACAATTTTCTAAAAATCTAATAAGATTCAATTAAAAGAAATTGTTCAAATTTCACTCTGATAATTCGATCATAAATTTTTTTTGTAATTAATTAATTACGTTTTATTCAACAATTAATTTCCTAAAATATTTCATGACGATTAACGCTCTATTATATAACATTTTTTCTACGATCACAATTCTAAAGCAGAGATCATTTTCTTTTCAAAAATTGACATAAAAATTCGATAGGGAATCAATTTTATTTTAATCTAATGCTCAATTATATGATCTTTTTTTTCTACAATCTCAATTTTAAAGCACAGTTTATTTTCTTTTCAAAAATTACTTATAGAATTCGACAAGAAATCAATTTCTTTATCTTCGATAACTAACCAAAACATTCTTCTACATTATATTTTCAACAACATTTTCATTACAACAAATAAACACCCCTTCATCAAAAACCCAAAAAAATTTCAACAACATCCATTCACCAAAAAAAATCCGACGAAAACCACACATTTTCCCAAAGGAAACACTCGGAAAACTCGCGCTTGTTGCTCTCGCGCCAGTCGCATTTTCACGTCCAAATAATCTCCGCGTTTCGTTTTTCTCTCGGAAAAAACTCCCGAGACGCCATCATTAAACATGGCGTCGTCCCTCTCGTTCGTATGGAAACTTGTGCGAGAGCGAAACGGCCCGGGGCCCGTCTCGCTCGAAGGACGCGTGTTTTCAGTTACGCCCACGCCATGCGCCATCTTTGTTTGTTCTGTCGCCGTTTCTTTCTGGCCGTGTTGCGGTGTTTGTGTGTGGGTTGGTAGTTCTGTTGGGTCGCTTTTTGGTTTTGGGTCGGTCGATCGGTGTTTGGGGGGTTGGGGTGGGTTTTTTTGGTTTTGGATGAGGTTGTTTGGGAAGATGGGGTTTTTTAATCTTTTTTTGTTTTTGATAGGAAAAATTATGATTTTTTAATGTATGGGGTTTTTTTGGAATATGTTGAAATTCGTTTGAGTTTTCCGGGTTATTCCGAAGATTTTCTTAGAAAATATTATTAAAAAAGTTCCATGAATATAATGCTGTTGATTATTATGTGTTTCCAATCGATCAAAAAAAAAAACTTGAAATTTCATAAAAAATTGATCCATTAGTCCGAAAAAAATAAATTATAAAAAATAACTAATTATTAAATTTTTCATTAATTTATTAATGCATTTTTCAATACTTCGAATTTCAATATAACAAAATTTCAAAATGCATTTAATATTTTATAAATGTAAACGCTGGAACTCCCTGTTTCTTTCATTGCTCGGAACTTATCAACTCTAAATATAATATATAATTTTTTAATAAAAAACAATTTTTGTTATTCTCTTAACAATATTGAGCAATAGAATTGTTAATAAAAAAAACGTTTGTTGCGCCCCGCCCATAATCATTTGTATACATCGTTCGTTATATGATTCAATCCGTTTTATTTTCCTTTTGAATAACACACAATATTAATAATAGCAATGTAACAGCTAAACGGATCGAGTTCAGAGTTTCTCAAATTTATTTATCGCAAAATTTGTTTTATAATCCCGAGTATTGAAATTTTTGAGTTTTTTTTAATTAATTTTATTATTTTTTGCAAATATCCGATTTATCTATTCAGAATTATATAATTATTTATTGCGACATCGCTTAAAAATATGAAATTTTTATTATATTTCTACATAACAAAGTTTGATGGTTTTTCATATTTGAAAAGGGGTGGAACTCTCGTTATTCTATGGCTGTATTGTGTCTAGATTGAACCCTTGAAAAAACCATATTTCTATATTTATTTTACGTTCGTTTATTTTTATACGCTGAATAAATATTTTACGTAATGAAAATGAAAATATTTATGCTAATAAAAAAAAACTCTTTTTTTATGTACTCCTATATACTGTGGTAAAATTATAACGATTATTTTTCTTTGTGAATTTTTCTGACAAAGGATCAACATTTTTCTTAGATTTGGGTTTGAAAATATTTTCCACAACAAAGATCGCTTGGCACGTCTTTCAACGTCTATTTAAGTTTGCGTCAGCGAAAATAATTTCAGCGAAAGCTCCGGAAGAATAGCATAATATATTTTTTTTCATCTTATATTTTTAATATGAAAAATAAATATACATAAATTAATTTTTATTATTAATGAAAATTATCATTATTAGCCAAAATAATGATTGGATGTACCTACATATTATGTAATATTAAAATACTAATATGGAAAATCAAAATTGATTTCAATAAGTTATTTGAAGGTATGTTCAGAAAATATATTTTTATTTAAATTATATGCAAATATAAAATTATTCTATTAAAAATAACCATTCTTTTCATGTTACCATGTTTCTTTTCGCTTCTTGGAACGACTTCTCGAATGATGAGTTTTGACGTGAAGGAAAACAGTGTACCTAATAATCCCTTTGAGGAAAAGCGCGCTCATTATATTTTCCTTTGAAATATGCAAATCGCCCCGAAACACCCAGCTGGCATACGAAATTTTCGAAAATACCAACACGCAAATATTTTTAACGGCCAAATATTTTGCGCAAATCGGATTTTCTCCAATAGCGGGTGGATTTTCCACAAGAAACAAGAACGCAAAGAAAAAACTCCTTCGAAAACAAATTACACGGAGAACGTCTTTCAAACGCGCACTCGACGCATATGAAAATGTCAAAACATTTATTTTTTCGAAACCATCTAACAATATATATACTACTGCGGTACATGTAGATCGCGACGATGCGAATAAACTGTGGAAAGTCACCCTTGTACTTTTGTTCCCGCATCCCTCGGGACTCCTTTATTATAGAGTCTTCAAAGAAATATCGTGATGCACCCCGTCGCATTTAAATATTGCAAGTGAGGGTGGCTAATTTCGAAATACTATTATATCGATGATGACGGATTATTATTTTTTAAGTCAGACTCGTAGGCGCAAGTACTCATGTATAATATGTCGCGTACTTTAGGTGGATAGGGTTATAAATAACCATAATATTTATTAGCTTTTCTGTTAGGGGGAAGAAGATGATAAAGGAAAAAAAATGGTTTATCCGCGTCATTGAAAGGCTTCGCGGTCGTAGCACGTGAGCTTTCGTGTTTCCCAATAAACTATTATATACTTTTATATTATATTTACGTAGGTTTACTTAAACATGTCCTCTAAGCAATATTGAATTCGAGTACAGTCAACCGAATTTGATGTAGTTGGAATATTTTTGTAAAAAATAAAAGTATTATATGATAAAAAAAAAACAAATCGTAAGCTGTCAGTTTTGACGAGTTAATACCTCAATTTATATAATATTGAGAAAATTATGATTGATTGCAACACATTTAACTAATTACAACTGATCTTTTTATATAGTCATAACACAACTATCAATTAACAAAAATTCAGCACTTTCACCCATCAAACACCGCCGAATTTCCCACAAACTTTAATTACACGTCATCCGTATCGCACACCATCGCGTACCACGAAACTTTTACGCCATCCCGAAAACGCTCCTCTTCAACCACACAACGGACGACTCCACCAAAATCGCTTTCGCTTCTACCATCCGGCCACTAACAAGGATCGAGCCATACAATTCTGCTTACAAAACATTTCCCGTCTTCGTGTTATTATATCGTCTGGGTAAGCGCATTTCCCGGCCGGTAATCTTCCAGCCGCCGACAACTACATCCTCGAAATATAACCCCTGGCCCAATACAGCCCTGTGTGTTTGTGTTGTACGTGTGCTACCCTCAGGCACAAGTATAACACATAAAACTGTCCGTTATCTGCTTATTTCGCAAGTTATCTATAACCGGGGTCCGTGGGAGACGTGCGCTGATTTCCTCGAACGGAAACCACTGCCCTGGATTTTTTCCCTTCCCGGGAAAATCCCGTCCGCATGATTTTCCCATCTAAGAGGCTCAAATAGAATTTTCTCTCTCGCAAAAAGGAGAAAATATCGGCTCCGACGTCTACCTCCGACGATACAACCTTTATTTATATACACGAACGTATTCGCGTTCGGCTTCTGATATCGCTTTATACGTAGAATAATAAAGATTCCCAAATACACTATACAAAGATATATTCGGCTTAATAAATATAACTTTTACTATAATACATTAATAGATTCAGATACTTATAATACTATAACAGTATTATATTTATATTATTTGATTGTTTCGTGGCAATAAATTTTAAAATTTGGTATAAAAAATAATCGGATTGTAACATCTGTCATTCTTTTTGAATATTCATCGATAAAAGATTATACGATAATACCGAAACCAATATAAACATTTTCAATATACTGAAAAGCGAACCGCAGTGTTGAATAGAAATATGACGTAAATTGGCACATCCATTTGTGCGGTTTGACACATTTATGTCCGTCGATTAAGCTACACTATTCATGAAATTAGATCCTAATATGGCTCTGCGAAAATAAATATAGTGGATAAAAAAATGCTACCGTTTGCTTTATTATTATATGATGTTATTATTCGAAAGACCGTTCTTACGAAAGGGACACTTATTTCTTTGTACGTTTTTATTCAAAGTGGGTTTCTTGTGACACAATAAGCCACCGAATCTCCCCCTTGTGGAATTCGAAAAGTGCGAAATAAATTAACAATTACACACTCGAATGTCAACAATGGAGGTTGTGCTCTGCTGGATCTTGATATTTAATGCGATTTGTGAAAGATCAAAATGCGATTTGTATTTTTTCCACCTCAAATATGAAAAAAATTAAGTAAGTGTTAGAATTTAGTTTATTATATTTGAGTGTTCAGATGTAATCTTGTGATTATTTGTTTTCAAATTATTGAAATTAATTGACCATGGATTGCTTTTGAATATTTTCACGTTCGATTCCATTCAAACATTATTTTAAATAAAATGCTCAGTCATTGTGACTATCTAACTAAATTTCTAATTCGTTACAATAAAATCTTATACCGAATTTAGATTCCATCTTAATTTACTCTCATATAAAATCATATAACTGACGTATATATCATGAATGATACGATCAAAAATTGCGATAATATTATTAAAAGGCTTACCCGAATATAACAAAACGTTTCCGCACTTATTACAATATTCACACATTTATTTAGCCACAATGAAAAATATATTCGCTTTTGTGACAAATCACATATTTATTTTTATCTACAGTCGCCACAAAGACTTTTTTTCTAGACATCGAGGGTGGGTTTTCTGCAAAAATTCAACACTTCAATCGGGGATCGAGTTCCATTATTCAACGAGAGCGTTCTTTCATTCATACGCCTATGAAAATATTTAACTATATTATATTATACATTTTTTTGCACACGTATTCCTCGTTAATACTCGGTCTTTTGTGCTCAAAGTCGATTGTTTTCAAATTATAATCTCACCTGTGTTGCCTAGGTGGTAATCCCATTTGATGCGTTGTCGTACAAATTTCGATTGTTACCTTTCGCACTATAGAATTTTTCGTTTACAAAAAAAATGCACGAGTATAAATTCGGACCGGTCAGTATTTAAGATTGTCACAATTTATTTTGCTAGCTGTCAAAATATGCGATGGCATTGTAGTAATCTTCACATCATGTTCTTGAGAGTTAAGTGGATTCATGCGAAACCTACGAAAGGGTTGAAATATTGAACCAAACGTTTTTCGAGAGGTTGTATTTTGACAACTATTTATTTTTGCTACTGGAGTTACTGGTTTTATTATTGGAATGCTTGAGTACATTTTTCTGGTTAAATTTACGAGTAGTTTTTATAATCTGAATTTATAATTTTTTTTATATTTAAATATAAGATATCTCATATTATTCGTTTCTAACACGTGTTTCAAGTATTCTTTTATAAAAATATAAAAGAATTTCAGCACACGCCAAACTAAACGTATTCAACGTCAGTTTCGTTGATTTTTTGCAAATGATAAAATTCAAAAGACCCTATCAATGAAAAATCTCAGATTACTATCAAATTTCGTACCGCCTACGTTTTCAAAAATGACCATCGGTCGAACACACCATCCGGTAAAGTGTTGAAGCTAAATATAATAGATTTTTCAAATCACAATCATTTGAATCTTATGTGCATTTTCGTAGTGAAAATAAATGTTATTTTAATCCTTGACTCAAATTTTAGTGGGAAGGTGGGCAGAAAGCTCAAGTTTTCAATAGTGTAACAATTGCGGTTTCCTAGAATAGTATTCTTTGTTCGATTATCCTTTTAGATATCGTTAGTTATTTCTATACTTAAATAGATTTTATATTTTATATTACATTTTATCTGATTGTATAGTAGAAATAAAAATAATCGATTCTCATATTATTCATGTTTCATTATTACATATATTTCAATCAAATTAATTAAATGAATAATAAAATCCATACAAAACGACGCATTTGAAACCCAAAAACTTCATAATTTTAAAATTCATTTCAATTTTCATATAATTTATATCAAATCAAATCGAAAACCTATCAACACAAAAAAAACTACCCACCCAAACAAAACGAACAGACCGCAAACCCGAAAAAGCCATGCACAAATCAGCGCACCACCGTCGGCCGCATCGATTCGCGTAGAACAAAAGCGCGCGAATCGCGCCCATTTTCAAATTCGTATTAATTCGAAAACGGTCGCAACGAAACGCGTTTATTTTATTTGAAAATACCGCGAAACAAATGGCTGCGGAGCGTCGAAAACACGCCGTTTTGCGGTGGCGCGTAATTAGCGGGCGGCGAACCCACCCACTTTTCCCTTTTGTGTGTATGTTTGCGTGTAGGGGTTGGTGGGTGGTGAGTGGGTGGCGAGTGGGTTGATGTCGGGTGCGGTGGGAAATAAAATTTATGCAAATTCCGCTTAATTGCCGCCGGCAACGAATGGTATTTGAATAAATACCGACGGAGGAAGCTGGGGCGTTTTGCGTTCCGTTTGTGTGTGTGTGTGTTTGGGGCGTTTTCGGTTGTGATGGCATCATAAACAATGTTCGATGTGATGATTTTATGATTCTGGTTGTTTTGGTTTTGTTTTATGAAATTGTGTGTTTTGTGTTAAGAAAATGATATGGGATATTGGGCGAATTATGAATGTTGACAAATCAAGGAACTCTTTCATAACATAGTTTTTTTTTTTTAAATATTTTTTTAAATCGTATGAGAAATAGATTTGAAAGTGAATCTAATTGTAATTGATAGAATTTAAAAAAAATTCAATTTTGTTGGGTGAAATCTAGGGTTGAATTTTTAAGAATATCTCTAAAAAGTAATTGATCTTTGCGTATTTAAAACTGGAGGGTAAGAATATTTTTAAGTGGTACTTTTTGAATGATCAAAATCTCACTGAAATTAAAAAATATATATTTCTCATCATCATAAACAGCATATACATATTTAAAAAAAATATCACTGCCATGGTCCCCAATTGGGGACGCTCTAATTGTAAGATGCGTGAGCTTTTTGCTCTCACTTGGTTGAACTTAGTAAAATATTACAAATAATGACACATTTAAGTAACGAAAACTCTAAAGTATAATTATTAAAAAAATAATTTATATTATATTTATATTGTAAGCTTCGAGTATTAAGCAAATAGAAGCAAAAAAATTTAAGTAAACTGTAAAAAAATTTGGCAGGAAATGTTTTAAGAAAAATTCTATCCAATATGTACATTCAATAAACCATTGAAATCGACCTTTATTAAAAAATCTTAAGCCGATGACATTTATTCATTTCCATTCATTTATTAATTTATTCCCATCTCATTTATTCATATCCATCATCACTAAACTACAACAACCAAAACGATATATTCAACAGAATAAACACTATTCAACACTACAATTTAAAAAAAAAACCGTTCTTCGATCCCGACCATCCCATCCAACTAAACCCAACACCACGATCGACCGGCCACGTCTGTAAATATTTGCGTTAAATATTCAAACTGTTTCACGAAGTGGCGGCAAATTGGCCGACCCACCAAGACGCCCATCCACCCACCCACCCACCCACCCCGTGACGGCCATTCGTTCGGGGCTCGGGCCTCGGCATTGGCGGCAATTAGCATTCACGGCGATGGGTCCGAATTAGAGGAATTAAACGCGACACTGTTAAGGGTCCGTCCGACACTTTCGACGTCGACGTGACGTTTCGACCCGCCCCTTTCGAGGGGGTCGGAAATATGGTGGATAGTTCTGGTTGTCTTTTGAGGGATGATTGGTGGTTTTTTTGAATTTTGATTTAATTCGTTTTTTGCTAATTCGAACATATGTCGGTTGAGATGTAGAAAATTGCGTTGATGTAATTTTTTTCGAGTAATCAATCATTTAAAATTGTCTATATATTTTCGAATTATTGTTTGACATTTTTTTTGTGATTGCGTTATTTTGACGCTGCTCGTGTGTAATTTATTATTTTAATTCGGGCGATTTACATAGATTATCTTGTGAAATTATATCATCTGCGCTATTAAACGTCGATTGAATAATTTCGAAATTAATGCGAATTCATAACACGTCGTGTGAGCCGTCACCGTTACAAACAATTCGGTCTCGTCATGTTTGTTGTCAATTCGATAACAACACAACAACAACAACAATCAACAAACACGATAAATCAATTAATGATCCAACACCTGTTCGGCCGAACATCGAGCGTTCTAAAGCCAACGGTGCCACATTTGCATACGTAATTTGCCTCAATTAATCAATCATAATAATCGAAAAAAAATTATGATAATGATATTTCGATAATATATAACGATACGAATGTTAAGCTTGTCCGTTGCGAATTTCTCGTATTGTGCGTGTACTTCGTATTCAGTATTGTGTATTTGGAGTGTGGATTATTTTTTTCTGACAAAATCGTGCACAGCTCCCGAAAGCCACCCCTGCTTCACGTTTCCATTGTATTCCGATCAAGGGGGTAACAAAAGACCCATTTGCTCGTAGAACATGCTCTATTTTGTAAATAAATACCCACTAAGTGAATTAGAACAATCCCAATGGGCGACGATGCGTCTAAAGGGTTGACAGTGCAAAACCGCGAAAACGGCAACCGCATTCGTTTTATCATTTAATAATTTAATTATTCAAATCAAATACTATACTAGTTATTCTAAAATATGTCTTTATTTGTGAAAAGTATAAACGATTCATAAAAATTCAACATATATGTACTTAATTGAAATTCAAAAGGATCAACATGTTCAACACATTTTTCCATTATTCATATACTTAACATACTCATCAGCATTTATAAAAATATACCTAAATAATAATAATTTTCCAATCCTTTTTTTACACGAGGGGTACGTTTTAGAGGCTACCGTGTAAAAGAAATATATGGTCAATATAATAATTGGAGATAGGTTCCATCAGTATATTTGAATGGAATTTTCATCAAAATATACTTTAATAAAAAATTTTGCCATGTGAAATCATCAAAAACCATCGAAATTTTTTATTTAATAACTATAATTGCATACTGGCCTGCACTAAATTTTATCATTGTGGTAAAATATTACATTATTTATATACCGTGTTAAAATGAAAAAAGCAGTGTAAAAAAATAATCAGTTCTTCTTTGAACCGTGTTATTTCGAAATCATGTAAAAAAAACCGCATAAAAAGAGGATTGGGCGTACAAAACACATCCATGAAATCATCGGACATGCACACACAATCCAAATAGTCAGCATCGGTACAAATGCAGCTTAATGCGCAATGCATAAATAATGCGCTCGTAATGACAAAGCTCACTGTCGTCCATTGTTCGACGGCTGCGGTGCATTCTGGGGTTTCGCCTATTTTCGCACCAAGTGCACAACACTAATACATTACCTCTCACGTATTCCATGGATTTCGGATTTTGGCTTCGGGGACGTGGCATGCTGCAGGCTGTCATGTCTGTGGTGCTGTTATGTCAGCGCGTTCTGAAGTGTGCTGAAAGTGGGTGTGTCGGGACGTGATTGTTAATTTTCTTTGTAAATTTCGGTGATCGTTATTGTTGTGTTTCTAAATAAGATTTTTTGTAGTTTGATCAATGTTTTTGTGAAAAATTGGTGTTAAATGATATTGGGTTTGGTTTATATTTGAATGAATTGGTTTCAAGGGATGCTTTCAATATTTCTTTGAAAGTTTTATTTTTTTGTCACAAAATTTCAACGATATCGAAAAGATTTTTATCTCAAAATGGGCTCCATATAATACGATGAATTGATATAACGAGCAACATAAAAATGCGCTTTGGTTTTGATAGTTGCACTTTAAAATTTAATACTTTGAACTTTACGTCGTCCCCCTCTCCCCTTCATGTTTTCATATGTATGGACCATTTCAGCATTTATACAAATTTTATTTTGCCTGTGATGGTGGTATACATATAAAAAAATAAAAAATAATTTTTTTTTCTTCAAAAATGTTTATTTCAGACTTTGCCTACTGATATGCATTTTTCCAAATTTGTGTGGAGTGTTGAGGTTTTAAATAATAAGGTTTAAAATTCGGATTAATCGAATCCCGTTTATTTTTTTACAATCAATTTTATAGCGCAAAGTATTAAGTTTTAAAATGCAGACTATTAAAACCAAAATGCATATTTGTTCTAGGCCCAAATTATTTTTATCAAAGTTAATATGATCAAAACTAAAGTGCAATTAATTGCCTTCCATTTATAATGTTAACATTTAAAAAAATTCATCAACAAAATTTTATAACTAACTACTTATACCAAATCACACATCTCTTTCCAATTTAAAAATTCAACATTTTCAATTGAATTATTGATCAAATTATTCGACCATTATTCGTAATGTATCATAAATACCATGAAATTGTAATAACCAGATTCGATTGATTTATTTTTCATACACGAACACGTACACGATAATAATTCGGCACCAGCACGAAATGTTGACAATTTGCAAAAGCGGCCGAGGGAAATATCATAAACCGCTTTGCATAACAGATATCACTTTTAAAATGCATCGTTCCCGATGCGAAATAGTGCATTATCGGTTTTCAATAAACGGCCCGCGTCGCATAATAATTTTAAAGCGAATACATGCATTATTATGCGACGAGCGGTACACTTGAATAACGTCGAACAATATTTGCGCGGCTCGGGTTTTTCCGGAAAATTTGTATGTACGGTATTAGCGGGTTGTGTATAGGCTTTTTTGTTGAATTCGGAGTTTAATCAATGTCGTATTCTTTGGGGCACGGTGTTCGTATACGTACGTCCCCTAAGCGGTAAATAAATACCCCTAAACGCTTGATTATTTCGTCGTTGAGTCTAAATACGGTGCTAATCCGCGCATGTGAATATTGTGATTCAGATGTTTTCAATCGGTTTTATTTTTTGAATAATTATTATTTAGAATATAGTTGGAAATTTAATTTATTTAATAAGGGTATATTTTGGATTTTTAAATGGATTTTATTAATTAATTGAAAAAGTTTGAGTACAAAACTTTTCAGTGATTTTCTACGAATGTCGCATTTCCCTATTTTTTCGATGAAAACCAATTAAAATGATTTTCAATAATTTGTAATGATGGATAGTGTTTAAATAAATCAATGTTTAAATGAAATTTATTCAAAGTTGAGCCTTCCTGATAGCAGGAGCTCGATTGAAAGAGTAAGCACAAATAATAACATTATTAAACTCGACCACCCCGAAAGCTAGGAGTTTGAACGGTGTACAAAAGAGGGTGCGAGCAGAGCATATTTGCCCCAGGGTGAATTTCGAATAAACACCAACTGAAAATATACCTTCCGACTTTATCAATAGAAACCAAAATCGCTACAAGTTTTCTCAGCATCACGAATGTCCCTCTTGGCCGACTCTTCGGGGACCACAATTTCGTGCACGTATTATATTTGTATTTTCTACCCTCGCCATGCTGACTTCTCGATGATTATTATCCAAGGTAACTTTGTAGACTTCATTATCGATATATGGACATCGATCGTATTGAACCATAAAAATATTTAAACTTATTATTTTCTGTCGAGTTACCTTCATATTATGTTTAAGTTTTCATTGCTATTGAAAATACATTTCAAACCGAACTGGAGTACTCAAAACATAAACAATCGTATCCAAACTACCAAATTTTAATCCCAAACATTCAGTTACGTAAACGGAAAATTTGCACACATCGCCGAGTACATAAAATCGACCGATCGAACGCAAACAATAATCGCAATCGTCGGTACAATTCCGCAACGAATCGATTAATTTCGCTCACATCGCAGACGCTCTAATAATATCCTTTGTTGCGAAGCGTTTACGGCGGCCGTTCTAATGAATCGGTGCCCGTTCAGTTTCGGAACACACACATACACAATATGGTGTTCGACTGTACCTTTCCACGGTACGTATGTTCGGTTTTGTGTAATAGTTACTCTCTGTGTACATGTCTTCGACAATGGATACACAATTGATAAACGGGCGATTGGTAACGAGCGACGCGTGCGTGTGGCACGTGCCGAAATGCGCGACCAATTCGACTTTTGTTCGGACACGTGTTTTGTCAAAATAGAGATAGATTCGGATAAGACGTCTGAGATTTTGACATGATGATGTTCTGATAAAATATTTTGGAATTGAAGGAAATCGTGCATATAATTTTCTTGATTTGACTTGTCAATACATAGTTCAGATTTCAGTAATTTATAGATCTATCAATAAATGGATGCAACCGTATATCAATTCAGTGAAAATTAATTTTTATCGAGATCTATCATTTGTTAGAGTAATATTAGAAAGAAATTTTCCACATCGGATTTTATACGATAATGATTTTATCTCTCAATGTATCAATATCCAATTTTCCTGGATGTAAATAAACATTTCGATATCTTTTCCTATTTTGGCGATCTGGCGGGATTGTGGGCATTCGAAGGGTTAAAACGACAAAAGGGGACGAACGTTCGTAATTAGTGGAACATTCTATATTGCGACTTTCGGTCACAATACTACTAACTGCGGTACAATTGTTCGGGCGCACGAAACGGATGCAATTAAATGAACACCGCTTCGGTTGATGCAACTTTGTTTGCACACAACAAAGGACGCACACGTCAAAACGATTCAAAGATTCTTCTTTCTTTCTGAACCTTTCTAGACTTCGGGGGTAATAATACGAGTTCGAAATTAGTATTGAAAGTATGTATCGTCGTTCGCTATGAAAAGGCTCATATTTCGTACTCTTGGAGTCCGAAATAACACGTATTAGATATG
Organism: Hydropsyche tenuis; assembly: GCA_009617725.1. Lineage (NCBI taxonomy): Eukaryota > Metazoa > Arthropoda > Insecta > Trichoptera > Hydropsychidae > Hydropsyche > Hydropsyche tenuis. The sequence goes on from VTON01000054.1 coordinate 348,351, forward strand.
TAGGGGATTACGGATTCGAATTGTTCACGTTCGGATGGCTGACCGGATGGAGGTGATCCTTGGATGCAACCTGTCATCATCGTAGATATGCTGAAATCTATATTGTCCTTGTGCAGTCAAAGCTTCATCATCTGGTATTCATGCCGATTCTGAATCGCGCATGGTTAAGATTCGTATTATTTTGTATTAAAATTTTTAGATTTATTCTCGAGTTATTGGATTTTTTAATAATATTAAATACCATATCCATATTATGTTATATTCGACAGCGAACTTTTCTATAATATTATTTAATTATTTGTGATAAAGTTTTCATACAATTTTTTGATTTTCTCAATAGGATTTTATTTCTACATTAGATAAATTAAAATTTTAAAATTATTGAACTTTAATTCATTTAAATTTAACTTTAATTTTATTATGAAATATGAATGAAAACATCCATGAACATGTTAACAATCGATAATTAATGCCATCTATTGATTAAATCGTTTATCACGTGAACGTTACAAACAAGTTTTCCTAGAGATTTCGCTCTCAACTTTTATCTCTATCAAATCGTAATCGATGTACATAATGTGTATACGAAATACTGAATTAAATAGTTTTATAAAAGATACGAATAAACAACACTTGACAAGTAATAATTATCGTGCGTAGATTTATTAAAGGGTGAACTTACTCCATGTACATACTTGTTTGTGTAATAAATACCTTGTCATCTGTTCAGATTATTTGAAATCAGTAGTCAATTTAATATTTGTATTATATTATAATATATTATTTTTTTAATTTCTGGAAAATAATATTTTCTTATTAGAATAGAGTTTTTTAATGTTCTAATCGATTATAAAAAAATATAAAATCGAATTTTCCTCATCTAATAACTTATGAAAATCTTTATTTATATTCAATTTGTACAATACTTTTGCATACATTATTATATATGTTGTTTAGCATACATATTCTAGCTAAGCAATTTCCAATTCAGCGTTTGTCGATAACGAAAGCGACAAAACAATCCCGTAGCGCAAACTGAAAATGACAACCCTTCAACTATACGCCCTGTAATTTGGACTTTTATCGCGAAACAATAATAGTTGGGCTTATCGCAATAGCAGGGGTGTTCAACATTCGATCATATAACATAGAACTGTGCGCGCAATTACCGACAAACTACCGCAATGTCAGCAAACCCTAAAAGATCGTGTTGTGCATAGAATACAACATTTCGATATGTAAAAATTGTAGTTTATTTAACGGAAAAGAATAATACAAAAAAATATAGTGATATTTAAATTTATCAATGTGACTATTTTTGTATTTAGATATATTACAGTCAGAGCGTTCTTCGTCGTTAATAATACATTATCTAGAGATTGTATACGCGCGCTTCAAGTTTTAGAGAAAGCGCACGATACGAGATTCTGCATACGTTATCTCTAGAGATAGCATATATTATCGAGAGAATGCATCGAATCGCTGACATCGATTAGACAAACCGTATAATGAGTGATTTGACAGATGAGTTAATTTCGTTTTTATTTCGTTATTCGTATTCTCTAGTTAACATGTTCATTCATGCTCCCGTGTATGTTTTCTCTGAGCGATTTAGACAAAGTATTCATTTGCGAGATAATTCACGTATTAATGGGCTTGATGTTTTGCCTGTAACAGATACACATTCTGTTTTTTTTATAAGCAAAAAAAAATATTTCTACGCCATCTGGGATCGAATCGATATAATTGATCATATAAATTTATTAAATTAACTGCCATATAATATTAAAAAAAAATCTCAAACTTTTTCCATCACTTTTCAATATTTGCGGACAAGGTAGACCACGATACAAAGCCTCAAATTTTTTTCTCCAACCACTCCTCGACACGATCTAGTTGTCACATATACGACAACTAGCCTGTAACCTAATACGACATAAAGTTTGGCACCCCAACGCCTTCTCTCCATGCTCATAGTTTTGTCCCCATAGCCCCGGGGGCGTATGATATCAAATGGCCAAAACCATGTTAGTCCTCAGCGCCGCTGGTGCCGACAAATGGCTACGGTAACCAATTGAGTTATCTATTATTATCGCCACTTACCCTTCTTTCATCCCTCTGGCGTGTATGTGAACGCGTGAGCCACTCAGGCTCGAGTCCTCTCAAAATCTACACCGTTTTGTGATGGGTCTATATATGTATGTATGTGTTTTGGTGACTGCGAAGATTCGGCGGGTTTCGCTTGTGAGGGTTGTGTGTGATTTTTCGAAAATATTATCGTAATATATGGTTATTGTATCAATGTTGTATAAAGAATCAATGTTTTTAAAAATCTAGTTAGAAAAATTCGTGCGAATGTTAAATTGTACGATGCGAGTTGAGGTTCGTCAAAAAGTTTTGTAATACGCGGGTGTACTTTCGTATCGTTAAAAATTTCATAATGGTCGTTTATAAGATCGTTAAATTTATATTGATGTGTTAAAAAATGACTTTATAATGTGCATTATTCAACAGTTCGAAAAAATTAAGACAAAATGTATCGTTTACACATATGTATTTCGCAATTATTATCCAATTTTTTGATTGGTTTCTATTTTACGACTCACATATTTTAGGCGGTTAAATTGATTGGTTTTTCGGAATTTACATGTTATTTATAATTTATTTTGATAATGAAATAAGATCAAGGTTCCATCGTACAGTAAAGCTCATTATTATGTCATGATTTTTTTAACATACCGAGTGGCGCGACCTACGATACCGAATAAATTAATCGCCTTTCGGAAAATCATTTGTGAAAAATGTAGGTCGCATTTCGTAGACATTGCTATGCGACATCAAGCAGACATAACCAGACATTTTTTGCGCAACTACACTTTTTCTCGCGCTATTATTTAATTAAATCTCGGGCAGATTTGGAGCGCGCTTCCGAATTGAGGTCCGACGGAATTGAGCAATTTCATTATTATAGCATAAACATCGCCCAAAGTGTCGTTTTGTATTTGTATGATAAATCTTAATCTGAATTGCGAAACAATTGTGACTTTTTCCGCGATAGAAAAGTTGCGTCGGATTACTTTCGATCGTGGCGAAAATTATTCAATAGAATCAGATTAGGTGCATTGCGAAAATTTAAATTAAATAAACAATTGTTGTTCTTATTGAATGGTTGTTTGTACATTTTGAAGAATGAGAAAATTGATATGTATATTTTATGCTTTTATGATTTATGTATATTCTATTATTTTCTATTTTATCTATAGAATGAGTTTCCGATTATATTCAATAAATGTATATAGAACAAATCATAAGTATTTATACTGTTAAAAAACAATTCAAATAATATTTTAGGTGATTTTAAATTGGTTCATATAAAAAAAATCTATATTAACTTCGTAATTCAGCGAAAACTCACTTTAATGACAGATAATTGCAGGAAAAGAACTCGATATAATTACTCCATAATTCTATAATAATTTGACAAAATCCACTGTTTAAAAATCCGGTTATACTTAAAAAGCTGTTTCGCCAACTTGAAATTAAAACTTAACGAAGCCCATAAAAAATATAAACTCTGCCCTTATGTCGCAACGTTTCACCATTGTGAATTATCGACAATCAACGGACTGGCGGTTCTTAGTTTCGAATCTAAAGGTCCAAAACAAGGCCAAGGACGTATGGTCGTTACCTCGCGGTCCAAAACAACACCCGGACGAAAGTGTTCGAGGAAAAAAACGAGAGTGAATATTTTCGACGTGTGCAAAGTGTAGGTCACGCACAATGGAAGGGCGTTTGAAATTTTTCGACCGGCATATATAAGCTGCTTTCGTCCACTCTTTCGTCAGTTAACTTCTGATAGCAGTCAACGCATCCCCGAAAAAATGGCATTCAAGGTATATATCGGTCGCTATACATATACATATGTGATTCTGTGTTCATAAATGTGCTTACTTCAGTCATGAGTCTGAAATTTTGTAATGTTACAATTCTATAATATTTTGTGTTACTGAAAATTCTCTGAAAAAATGTGAAAAAATAATTTACCTTTTTTTAATATCGAAAGTCTAATTAATTTCAGTTATTCAGTTATTCAGTTATTTTATAATTTTTCACCAATAGGTGAAAAATTATAAAATGACTATTAATTTTCATAAAACTCACTACAAAAAGCACATAAAATTCAATCAATGGAATAGACAACCTTATTTAATCAACAAAAATTTCCAGTTCGTCGCTTTGGCTTGTTTGGTGGCTGCAGCTCAGGCTGGAGTGATCGCCCCAGTGGCTCACTATGCTGCCCCAGCTGCCCACTACGCTGCTGCTCCAGTAGCTCACTATGCTGCTGCTCCAGTAGCCCACTATGCTGCTGCTCCAGTAGCTCACTATGCTTCCCCAATTGCCCACCAATACGAAGCCCCTGCTGCCTACAACTTCGAATACTCCGTCCATGATGAGCACACCGGTGACGTCAAGAGCCAAAAGGAAGTCCGCAACGGAGACCAAGTTCAAGGATCTTACTCCTTGGTTGAACCTGACGGTTCCGTCCGTATCGTAGAATACACCGCTGATGCCCACAATGGTTTCAACGCTGTTGTCCACCGTCAACCATCCCAACACGCCATCGTCAAGCCCGTCATCAAAGTAGCTGCCCCAGTTGCCCACTATGCTGCCCCAGCTGCCTATGCTGCCCCAGTTGCCCACTATGCCGCCCCTGCTCACTATGCTGCCCCTGCTCACTATGCTTCCCCCGCTCACTACCCAGCTCAATCCTTGTATCATCATTAAGTTTTCGGTTCGTTGACTCGAGCTAACTTAATTTATTATTTATGTAAATAAATTATTTTTCAATTTATTCCATGAAATTTTATTTCTATTTCCTAAAATCGATGAAGTTTGACTTTTTCTTAATATGAGTGCAAAAGTTGGTTCATAAATTTTGTGAATCATGATAAATGTAGTGCCGATGGCATAGGCAAATAAGGCAATGTTTAATAGCGGTAAATTCTGAAGGGCCGCAAAATAAATTTAGTAATAAATATTTTTCTTTATAAAAACATATTCGACAAAAAAAATAACAAGCAGAATGCTTCAGAGTAAATTTATGGCATAAAAATGTAATTTTAAATATCTGTCAAAAATATTAAAATTATTATTAAAAAAATCGTTTGAACATTGAACTATTTAATATTTCTAGAGAAGGCAATACTTTGAACTTTGCCTAGCGGCGGCACATTTTCTTGGGACGTCACTGATCATGACAAATAATATAAATAATTTTATCACTAACATCCATTTTTAAAATCTAAATAAAGTTATAAATTTCAATAAATTATTTTACTAAAAATGGAATGATTAAAAATTGACAGTTTTTCACAGCAAAATTATTTATTATGAAAGATTCAATAAAATTTAAATAAAATTTAATATAAAATGCGCATGAATCAACAATAGTGATAATGTGAATAGAACAATTATTTAATATTCAGTTTCAAAGTGACATGAATGAATATTTCGAAAATATGTGGAGCAACTTCGTATGAATCACAACATGAATATCGTTATGTAAAAAAATAAATTTTAAATTTATGATTCATATAATTTTCAACCGAATTTGCATAACTTTCATAATGGCTTTAATTTTATAGCAAATCAAGCTTTAGAAAAAATGAACATAATGAAGTTTTATTTGAGTGAGATAATAATCAGAGTCATCATTATTGATTTAATCGTGTTACTGGTTTCTCTGAATAAATTAAATTTCACAATTTTGATTCAGATCACTTAACAGATAGTTGTGTTGCACAAAACTTCCTAAATTCAAATAAAATTCATGTTTGGCAACGTATGTATGTATGTCAAATCACATGCTTCAAAATAGAATACTGTTTCGTGGGAGTTTTGACGGCAAATCATTTCGCAATATATAATATCATATTTGCATACAAAAAAATGTGTCATGTAATTGTCAATGATGATTTGTATAACATAAAAATGATAAATATTTTGACGTGTTATATTGAAAATAAATATGATATTTGTGTCAATGAATAGAATATTTTTAAATGATTATTGCTGATGATTTACGATATCATATTTTTCAAATACAATAGATTGTGGGATTATAAAGGCTTCGATAACTTTCTAAACAAAAAAAAATTTTATGGGTCCTTTTCTTATTCATTGATATTTTATGTTATTTTTATACTTTAAAATTGGAAATGAAACCATTCCCACATTTTCTCACAACCCAAATAAACATACAAATAAAAGTCAATAGATTTAATTGAAATAATTTATTTTTAACTACTTATAACTAGTTGGGATTCAAGGCCATATTTAATACTTAATGATGGTACAACGAATGGGCTGGGGCATGATATTGGGCAACAGGAGCATAGTGGGCAACAGGGGCGGCGTAGTGGGCAACAGGGGCAACATGGGCAACTATTGGAGCAGCAACTTTGACAACAGGCTTGTAAGCAACAACATGTTTGGTGGGTTCACGGTGGACAACAGCGTTGAATCCATTATGGTGGTCAGCGGTATATTCGACAACGCGACGGGTGCCATCGGGTTCAACCAAAGAGTAAGATCCTTGGACTTGGTCTCCATGACGGACTTCCTTTTGGCTCTTGATGTCTCCGGTGTGCTCGTCATGGACGGAGTATTCGAAGGCGTATTCGGCTGGTCCGTCTTCGTAGTGTTCTTCGTAGCGGGGTGCGGCGTAGTGGGCAATTGGGGCTACGTGGTGGGCAATTGGAGCCACATGATGGACTACGGGAGCCACATGATGGGAAATTGGGGTGATGATGCCAGCCTGGGCGGCGGCTACGAGGCAAGCCAAAGCGAAGAACTGTAAAATGTTGAATGTTGTTGTTAGATTGATTGATACATAAGAAAATATACAAATAAAGAATATAATTTGATGCATGAAAATGCATTATTTGTTCGAAATTTGAAATATGTATAAACATTTAAAATTTATGATATGGTTTAGTTTTTCATATTTGAATAACAAATAAAATCGTTAGTTGAAATTATGAGTATTTTATGTTAATTTCAACTGTTCAATTCAATAAGTTATTTATAAAATTGATATATTTTATTGAAATTTTACAACTGTTATATGTTTAACGACTATTGAAAAACCAAAATTAGAAATTGCTATGAATCATTAATAACTATAACGTATAATATAATATAATAAAAAATATCTTGCAGGATAAGTATTATGAAATTAAATTTGTGTTATAATCTAATGCTTTAGCAGTATTAGAACATATTTCAAAATCATCACTATTTTCCGATATCTTAAAATATCACAAACTTTACAATATTTTTCAGGTTTCACAACATAGAACTTAATAAAATGTATCCAAAAGATAATGTAATATTCACAATAAAATTTATATCAAAAATATGAAAAAAATAACACTTTTTACAAACGTACTTTGAAAGCCATTTTAAGGTTCACTGTTTGTTTTGCGATAAAGCTCGGTGACAAACTGTGCTTTCTGAATAAACTCATATCGTTTATATACCCGAAAATTGTTCGACTTTCTACAGGTTTTTTGGCCTGTAAGTCCACTTTTGATGTTGTTTTTTATTTATACCGAATATATTTTGCAAATTGTCCACACACTTGATCTAGTTACGTATGTTTTTTGCGCAAAAGTTCTGCAATCGCGACTGGTACCAATCTACCACAATATGGTCATATGATATTTTGACAGTCAAAACTTTTTGAGCCGACACTTATCAGTTGTATTTCATCGATTAATTTACCAAATGATTTAATTGATCTTGATTCCGTTTTGTTTGCACAATGCGTTTGCAACTTTCATTTTCTTTAAGTTATTTGGAAGAAGTTAATCTTTTTGTTGCAAATTTTTGTCTTTAAATTGGTATAATTAAATGCACGCAGTTTAAGCTCGCATGTTGAGCACAGAACAAGTTTTTGCAATTTTTACTTCGGTTTTACAATTAAATGACATTCGTTTCGTAGTGTTGTACATGGTTTGTTACGCAAAATGTAATTAATATATTACTACATAAAAAGTTCTGGTTAAATACAACGCACATGTGAATACTCTTTTTCTTTTACAAACATTACAACTGACAGATAAAAAAAGTAATTAACATAGTGAACTTTTTGAAAAAAAATTCACCCACCAAATGATTCAATTAGTTATTTGAAATATAATAATTTATTCATATTTTTTTTAATTCTCTTCGATAAATATTTAGCTGCTTGAATTAATTGAGATAACGAAAATTAAACCACTCAATACTTCAAAATACGCATTTCATATCAATACATATATTATTACTGTTCGTAGTATTAGCATTAGGTCAAAGACATCATTTACCTATCGGGTTATTTTTTAAATTAAAAATTGATATTCATTAATAATTAATATCCATTAACATGTATTATTCATTGTAGAATTCTAATGTTTTTAAACGTGAAATATCTCGAAATACGTATTTCTTAACATTTAAACTAGTCAGTATTACTATATTTCTTATTGATTAAATATGATAGCTCTTATATGACTTAAGATTTTTAAAAAATTTTTTGATGCAAATAATTCATTCAAATTCCAATATATAAGTACTTAATACTTTTTTGCGTTAAAAGGTAAAGCGTCTATTATATGTATTGAGCATATTATATCATATAATAGTTAAAGTGATCATTTTAAGAAAACTTCGATTTGTATGTGTTTTCATTTAGATTATTAATCTTTCATTCCGATTTTTCTTTCTCATAACAATACTGTATATCTTAAATATTTTTTATGGTGGGATTTTTTTTACATTATATTTTTCAATGCACATTTTCTTTAAATTTGTGAAAAAAGCGCTTGATCAAAAAAAAAATAGATACCATTCAACAACTTCAAATAAAAATAGCAAAAATTTTCAATTCAATAATTTATTCGAATAAATACTAATTAGGACTAATAGGCACATCGAAAATCAACACTTAATGATAATAAGAATGAGCTGGGGCAGCATAATGAGCAACGGGGGCGGCATAGGCAACTGGGGCGGCTACTTTGACGACTGGTTTGTAAGCAACGGCGTGTTGGGAGGGTTCACGGTGGACAACAGCGTTGAAACCATTGTGGTCATCGGCGGTGTATTCTACGACACGGTGGGTGCCATCGGGTTCAACCAAGGAGTAAGATCCTTGAACTTGGTCTCCGTGACGGACTTCCTTTTGGCTCTTGACGTCACCGGTGTGCTCATCATGGACGGAGTATTCGAAGGCATATTCAGCTGGTCCATCGGCGTATTGTTCGTATTGGGGAGCGGCATAGTGGGCTACTGGAGCAGCAGCATAGTGAGCTACTGGAGCAGCGGCGTAGTGGGCTACTGGAGCGAGAACTCCGGCTTGGGTAGCAGCCACCAAGCAGGCGAGGGCAAAGAACTGAAAAAATACAATATGATTAGTGTTGTGCAGAAAAAATATGGATGGAATTCGATTCGGTTCGTCAACTCACTTTGGAGATCATTTTCAGAGCTGTGTTCGTTGTTGAACTGTTCGAGTTCTGTAAGTGCACTGTGGCTGCTGAAGCGGCCGTTGCAGCTTTTATACAATCGATCGCGTATTGTTAGGTCATAACGAGTTTTGTACTTGTTTTTTTTTATCATTCTTTTTTTCGGCTATGTTTTTTTTCGTTGCGGATTGTCGTCCGCCATGAATTACTTTCTCGCAGGTTAAATCGCGTTGATACTTTCCTTTGATATATCCTTCACCCTTTTTCGTAGAGTGATTGCATTATTAGCATAACATTTATTTATTAAAAACGTTTTGTTTTAATAATTTTTTTTTGTAGATCGACTTATTGCATAAATATTTTATTTCTGCGTAAACCAGTTTTCAATTTTTTTCTTCAAAATCTATTGATTGGCGTGCCGAAATACATACGTATATACGATATATCTATTTTTACAATAATCCCAATTTTCGAAAATTATTAAATTACGTTTATAAAGCAGAGTATTCTTTTGATTATATTTTTTCCCAATATAATGTTTATTTTTATATGATTAGAAAGCCATCAAACATAACCCCCTTTTTTTTTTTTGTGTATGAATTCGTATAAAAATATCGTTTCGCTTTGCTATACTGATTTCACAATTATATTTAATCACAAATCACGTAATAAGCCATTAAAATACTTGCAGGTAACTGCAATGTTTTTGTAATAGGCAAAAATCATGGCAATGTTAAATAAATTAATTATTTTTAATTACTATATGTACTAAAATATTTTCTGTTGATATTTATGTCTTGTTATGAAAATAATAATAAAACTAACTGTTGACTTCATAAAAGTTCCAAAAAATCTTGTAATAATATTGCGGAAATAGTAAAAATATTTTCTCATTTAACCTCCTCAAGCCCTGTGCACATTACAATGTACATAGACTTTGTTACCGTTTTTTGAAGCTATTTTAGATTTATTTTTATCGGGGCTTTTTGTAAATTATTATGTAAACTATGTTATTTCGTTTAATTTTGTCTGTTTTGAAATATAGGGCGCGAAATTTTTGTTATATGCCAGTTTTGCTTGACATCTCAACAACGTCGCGATTATTTTCAATATTTTATTATTAAAAATCCACTCAAATAACATTATTATGGTGCAATATTAATGAGCAAGCTAATAAAAAGGTTGAAAAATGAAGACTGCTTTTATCGATTGAAACCAAAATTTTATTGTACATATGTTGTAATGTATCATATCATAATTTGACATCAAACACAAATGTACATTAGAACGTAAATTTGGTCTAAAGGATCATTTTTGTCACTTCAGCAGTATTTTTTATTTTCAAATAATTATTCATTATTATGTGATTTAGATAGATAAACAATTCATAAAAGAAAAAAATCTTTTTATGCATCTTCAATGCTATAAAAACGAAATGAAAAAAATATTTTTTTAATGAAAAAAAAGTCAGGCCTGAGGAGGTTAATATTATATTTAAACTCACCTTGTAAAATTATATATTTCTATTTCATGAATGAAATTATAAAATTTTATATAATTAAAAAAAAACATTAACGTGTTATTTTTTCTTATTTGTACATTCGAAACTAACATATTTGTTAAATTTAGAATTTTTTATCAATCATATAAACTTTTAAATGATTTTGATGAAAAATATTAACTATTATATTATATTAAACAAAATCGAATCAATTTTTCATACTAGTAATAAAAATAATTATGCGATTGCTTTTATGAGTATAGTGGCCTATTGAAAAAATAAATTGGAACGACAATAGTTTTATGTTACCAAATAATAGTTCTATAAAGAATCATGTTGAATTTGAATTTCGCAATTTGATTTCCTTAATTTTTTTTCATTTCCAATCACAAATATGTGCAAATTAAATTGATCCATTATCTTGGTTGTTGGGGCTTTCCAAAGATTTTCCAAACCAAAAAGGATTATAGTAATTTTATAAATTTTATTATATTTATAGTATTAATTTCATATTATATTTGCGGTGGTAATAAAATTACAAAAATTCGAAGAAACTTCAAATAACTTTGAAATAATTTATTTACAATATTAGCTACTTAAAATTACAAGTCGCAAAAGGTCAACAAACAAAACAAAATCATTCAATCTCAACGCTTAATGATGATAATACGAAGCAGCTGGGGCATATCCGTAAGAGACGGGAGCAGAGACATGGGCAACTGGAGCAGCATAATGAGCCACTGGGGCAGAATAATGAGCCGCTGGGGCAGCATAGTGGGCGACAGGGGCAGCATAGTGGGCAACTGGGGCAGCATAGTGGGCAACTGGGGCTGCTACCTTGACTACAGGCTTGACAGCAACGGCGTGTTGAGCTGGTTGACGGTGGACAACAGCGTTGAATCCAGAGTGATCATCAGCAGTGTATTCGACAACACGGAGAGAACCGTCGGGTTCAACCAAGGAGTAGGATCCTTGGACTTGGTCTCCATGACGAACTTCCTTTTGGCTCTTGATGTCACCGGTGTGTTCATCATGGACAGAGTATTCGAAGGCGTATTCAGCTGGGGTGTCTGGGTAGTGTTCAACTGGGGCAGCATAGTGGGCAACTGGAGCAGCATAGTGAGCTACTGGAGCAGCAGCATAGTGAGCGACTGGGGCGGAAGCATAGTGAGCTACTGGGGATGCTACTGTATGGGATGTGTATGGGATTACTGCTGCTTGGGCTACTGCGACTAAGCAAGCGAGGGCAACGAACTGTAAAAAAAATGAGATTTTTGATTTATAATCTTTAGAAGGTCGAAGCTATCGATGTACTATGAAACTTTTAATGAGTTTAAGGGTTGTTTTGAATCGATATAATATCTAGATTTAAATATAAGTTAATACGGTTTACTCAAAATCATTGCAAAAATATAATTTAAAATATCCAATAAATTCCATATTAAAAAAGAAAAATTTCAACCCTAATCCTTAATAACCCTTCAATACATCAAACTCTCGAACGTACTTTGAATGCCATTTTATCTTCAGACAACTACGACGATACCAAAGGAAGACGCGAAACTCGAACAGAACCGAGACTGTGCTCAAACGATCATCAACCAGCTCTTATATACTAACCCGCACAATTTCCCTACCACAAGCCTCGGTGCGTTTTCGGTGCACTTTTGCCCCTTACGAGGAGTCATCGTCCGGTTTGCTTGTGTACGTTATGTGTATCGCGTTTATCCGCGACAACCTGTTCGTATGCACTTGTGCAATGGTCGCATATTTGACGCGATTCGTACTCAATTATCTAGATCGGCGTGAGATATACGCACTCGTATGTGCGGGTGTGCAATTGATTGGTTGCACATGCGTTTCGTATTGCACTTGTGGCCGTATTTGGTGTGTGTGTTTTGAGTGTTTTTGTGTGTCGGGTGTCCGATTTTGATGATGAAGTATGTTTGTCAGTGTTTTTTTAGAAGTTTTGTTTGGAAAATTGTGTATTTTTATACGAAATCATTGGTGGAATGATGAGCGAAATTATGGTGTAGTCAGTCAATTATTTGTTCTTGATTCTTTGCATTGATCATACAAGCTAAGCAAGATTGATTAGTTAATTAATAAATTAAATCATTAGATTTGTGGATGGCTTTGGTATTCAATTCCATATAAGTAACCTTCGTCTTATCATTTTTTTAAACATATGAGATGAAAAAGAATGAAAATGAATGAATGAATGAATGAAAACGTAGAAAAATTCTTGAGCTTCCAATAATATGTAAAATCTTCATACTATAATATATGTATATATTATACCTATATTATAAATATTTGTATTGATTTTCATATTCATATCTATGAAATACAAAAAAAAAACTTTGAGAGTTCCATTTGATTAATATTTGGAAACTGCTTCATAACGACAATCAAAACTCACATTCCAATGAATAGTTAATTATATGATCATAAAAAATATATTCTCATTAATTATCATGTTTGAATCACAAAAATGTATCAGGCAAGATTCTAGAATTATCGATTTATAGCGCACATTTTTTCCGTCGAGTTAACACACACGTTGTATGTAATCTATAGAATTCCCCGTAAGCCTTACCGCGAATTCAATGCAAAAAATTTCGATTCAAGGCGACGCAAAGTTACAAAATCAAGATGATTAATTCTTTTTTTGGAAAAGAATATCGACAAATGGAATAAGGTGAAACAGGGGCGTTTTTCGTGTTGATTTTGACAGTGACTCAACGACCCCCTCATCCTCTCGTTTCACCCACAATTGCACACAATGGATCGAATTATAATTGCAGATGCGATTTTTTTCTAATGCACCGACATACAAGTAAAAAATAAATAAGCATACACACATAAATCCTACCTCTCAACCGATAATTTTCGTTTATTCGCGTTCGAAGTAGAGTTGCGCAAAACGGCGTTATACATATTGCATTATGGAGTGATGTCAATTCGAAATGGCTTGTGTGTTATTAAAGAGTCCTAAAACCAAACATCATTTATCATCAGATCAATGTTTTATAATCTGCATATTGTTGTCCGGTTTGATAATCAAATTTCATGATAAATTTATTTTTTCCGCTTTGAAAGCTTGCGTTGCAAATCCGGGGTCAAGCCCGGATCGTTATAAAATAATTACTACCGGATTCGTTTGTTTTATTTAAAGTGACCCTATTCGATTCTAAGAAGGTTGTGCTTAAGGTCCGCATTGTTTTATGATACGACCTTCATTTCAGATGTGTCTAAAGTTATAAAGATTTGAATGCGTAACGCTTTAATTTTTTAGCGAATCAATATTTTATATATTTTCCAATGTTATTTTTACCCTTCGGTCATTTCATTTATTTATTTTCGAGATAAAACCACTGAATTCATAGCATATTTTCAATTGAAATTCAGCATAATAAATCCATACATTTGGAGGGTCCAATTAATCTCACGAAAATGGGAATAATATTCAACAAGTTGTTTCAAGGATCTGATCAAGAACAAGTCAAACTAGAAGGGACGGTTTTTTGTTTTCGAAATTTTAACGATGACCATGTTAACCTACATTCAATCTTCACGAATTTTCTGCAGAATGCAGGCTATCTTTATTATATGCATAATGAGAAATAAGAGCATATTGCATAATCGACTTTCCGGGTCTTGGGTTCGTTGATCGCAGCTGTGGCTACAACTGCAACTGAATAAATGCATGTGAACTGCATATAATACGCGTATATATGTGCATTAATTAATTTATTAAAACGAATCATTGTACTGTTCGATGAAATACGATCAAACATTAGCTCGGTTATACCCATTTTAGATCGATGTTGACACAACTAGAATAGACCAAATGTGTCTATGAGTAGCAATTATCTATAATTAAATGATTCGTAAATGCTTGGGAAAAATGTAGTAAGCTAAGTTAATTATATGTCATGAATCAATTCAGATTATCGTTTGTTTTAAGTTGAAATTACTTAAATAAATTAAGTTCGATGTTTCAATTACAGTATCGATAATATAATATTTTACTGATAATCATAAGTTCTATGATGATGATGATGATGATGATGATGATGATGATGATGATGATGATTTTCTTTTAAATTCTGAAACACCTAATCATAATTGCTACAAATGTTTCTAGTATAATTATAAACATAATATTGAAATCCTAACACAAAATTTTTCATCACTTAATTTATTTTGCATGACTTAATAAAATAAATGTGAACGTTCAATCGCAACTTTGGTTATCAATTATCATCAATATTCAAAATTTATAAAATACAATTAATATTTTCATCAAGTTAAATACTTGGAGTGCCTTAGGGGGTGAAGCTTTTAATATCTCCATTTATTCGAGCACTCAAAAGCGCATCGAATTGAATTAATTTACGCGAAAAAAGTAGAAAGTGAAAAATTCGATTGCATAACCGATCTGCCGGTCAAGGTTGGACACAAGGTGTATTTGCGGCCAAAATTTCGCGAACCGGTCGAATTGTGGCGGGAAAAAGGCGGCCGGGTTTGTTTCGCGCAATTAACCGTGAATTGGACATAACGACGATTGTGACGAAACATGAATGGACGAAACACAATAAATGCACTCTTTATTTACTTCGGAGGAGTGTGATTGGGCAATTGATCCTGTTCGGCTTGTAAATGATTTGGTAAGGATTCGCTTAAAATTATTTTTGTTAAGTCTTATTTTATGTACTCGTATATCCATTTTCATAAATTGCGTTTAAGAAATATCGAATAATTATTGAGGTTGTAAATAATTATGGGTTTTCGTTAAGCAGGTGTAGTGTTTAAAATTTCTTGAAAATAATATCCTCTTAACTAATTAGGAATTCGCTTTTTCAGAACGTCTGATGAGTTTTCATTCCATTTCATATCTTATCCTACATAATTAAATAAAATGTAAAATTTTTTTTTTTGTTTTCGGGGTGTTCTATTTAGAAAAAAAATGTTCAAGATATTCTAAAATAAATACTCTGATATTCTATTCTTATTTTAAAAATTTTCAAGAAACTTCAAAAATTGTTTGTCTACTTTTAAAATGTTCTGTAATCAACTATGAATAAAAAATTATATTTTAAGAATATCCTCGATTACGCAGGTGGATCTGAATTTTATTAAATTATAATAATTATGCAATGGCGAGAACTATATAATATTTTTCCACTTTCACTATTCGTTTCGTATAATACAATTTCCGAACAAACGTTGATCGACTAATATTATTTGCATTTCATTTTGATACTATCGATATAAATTTCTCCATGTTCAATTTACATAAAATTGATTTATCATATTATTTTTCATACGTGACATGTTGAATATATTGAAAAAATTATACTGTCGCCACAAACGGCCGATACATTTAGAACAAATAAAAGCGTTATGCAAATATCAAATACGCGCTCTCGAACCTCTCGCAATTATGTCCTATTTGGATTTAAGTATAGAAAAAGTTGTATATTACATTCGTTTGTATTACAATATACATTTGTCATACATATTGTATTCGTTTATAATACATTTGTCACGCATATTGCTGTTTAAAAATATATTCGCGTGCGACACGTCAATTACCAAACCGTTTGTTTGAATAAATCAAACCAGTTGGGAACAATGCGTGCGACGATCCTTACTTAATACAATTATTATATGACATTATGCAAACTTGCATGTAATATTATGCAATTCGATACGATTGTTATGTCGATTGGGCATTTTATTAGATTTTTTTTCTAATATCCCCAATCTGGGTCGGATTAGATACGCATTATATTTGATCGAAAATATTTATATTTGATTAAATAAATATATAAGATAATTTTATAGATTTACTTGAGTTTTTTCCCTTGATCTCAGAAGTTGAGCAATGTATGGTGAAATTTGGAAAGGAAGTCGGCATTCAATTTCTCAAGACTTACCTCCCTTATTGCAATAAAAAAATTGAAATTTTCAATGATATCGGAAAGACCTCGCCCTAAAGTGGACCCTATTAAGGTTACGTATAATGACATAAAAAGGGTTAGTCAAGGCTTAAAAAAATATATCAATTTTTATTTATGGAAGAATGTGATACAATAAATATAATATTTCATATATATATTTTGGTCGAAACGTTTCACGGTGATCTGGAAAAGTTTTTCTTAAAAAGCTATACATAATACTATAAAAATAAACTAGCAATCGAGAGCAAATTCCTTGCGAAATTTGCGAATATGTAACATGTCCACTTATCAATGTCGTTCTATCGCGAAAAGGGTGTGGTTGAACGTGTCGCCATTAAATTTCATATTGCTAACATATATCGTTAAAATAAAGCGATCGGTAGCTCTCAAAAGTTTCCGCATACTAACTCGACTAACTAACTATATGTAAAATAGAAATTTCCCAATTTCCTCAATAACAACTAACGACGTATGAATTGGACCATAAAATTTCCCAGAATCACGAATTCGATAGATTTTTTTGATTTCTTAGTATAATCAAAATGTGTAACATTTCAATGAATCACATTCAATTTTTTTCATAAATTGATGGACGATAGACAAGGTCGTCCATTTTGGTTTAAAATAAACCGGAAATTGCATTATGAAAATGATTGATAAATGATTCAATCATTTGATTATTCTTTAATCAAACCGCTTCGGGCCATGTTTATGTTAGACGTTTCAGAAAAAGCCTTTCATCACAAAGATAGATTGTTTATGGGCTTTGTATAAAGTTGTATCTGCTTTAACATATCGACTTTGATTTGCATAATTATTTCACGCAGAAAGCGAAAAAAATATACACGGAATTATTCTAATTGTAAGACGCTTTCGCAAGTGATACACGGAAAATGCAAATGACAAAAATCATATGTCGAAATAATCCCCAGACGCGTCACCCACTGCGATTAAATAAAAAAAAAATGCATAAACTGATGGTAACTTTTTTCGTTTTGAAGTCGGCCACACCTGTGGGACCTTCGAGGCTCGACAACTCTCCGAAAGGAAATCGCCGCTGATAATGCAACAAGTCGAGTTTTCGACAATTGCACTCTTGGAGCGCATAGCATGCACTTTTACATTTTCGTTGACTTGCCGGAGATTCTTCGACTTTTTTTGTTTATATATGGAACGAATGTGTTGCGATACATCGACGATTCATAGTTGCTACATTATGAATTCTAATGTTGGACTCGTTTAATAGTGGAACTGATTCACAAATTTGTATATGAGTAATGTTTCTTCTAAACGTGTACAAGAGTTTTTTGTTTCATTAATAAAATCGTTGCAAAATCGATTGTTTGAAAAAGCGCTTAAAAAAGATTGATGAAGTGTAATTCAATAACGGTTTCGTGCGATTTATAATTTTTTTCATCGGTTTAATGAAAAATAAGCGTAAAAAAGTATGCGCAGTCCCGTGAAAATCACCACGTTTCACAACATAATTAATTTTTCCGTATAAATCGGGCTTACTTCATGCGAAAGAATTTCTGACCTTATTTATTTCTTACTCCATATTGCACAAACGTCGAACTAAACACTAATTGCTTTATTTTATCACCTGATTTGTTGTGTGTATATCAATTATGGCCACATATCAATAGCGCTCATATATCAAAGCTCGTTCAAAAAGTCCATAATTACAATTTCAATTTAGACACATTTAGACTTAAATCATTCTAAATTTGCGTAATGGCTTCAACACAATTTTCCTCCATGATCGATCCGAATTGCAGTCTTCCTTTCGCGATCGATCGAGACATAAATAATGTATTATATTTAAGTCTTATCGAGATCAATAAAAAAAAATCACTTACTTGCGTATGTAATTCGATCGTGACTTTGCGGGAAGAAAAAGTGAAAGTTCGAATGCTCTTGCACCGAAAAATATGTATCAAGATATTTCACCTTGCCGCGGGACATGTCAGTTGCATAATTCGAAAGAAAAATAAAATAAAACATTTAAGGAATCGGATAAAACATTAAACACAATATAATGAATAAATTTCTGGGCGGACCATTGCATCCAAAACCAGATTGCGTACCATTGAAAGTTGTCCGAAAAGTCGGCAGATCGTTTTCGACGTCTTGCGATCTTTTTTTTTCCTTCATAAATGAGTTATTTATTCGACTCGTTTTTTTTTATCGTTTTTCGAATTTGCGACAAACGATCTTCGCATTTAGATGAGCTCATGTCTCGCCCACTGGATCATTACACGATCCGTGCCAAATCCATAAAACGATCGGCAATTAGCGATTGTCAGTTTTACTTTTGTTATACAGTCTAGTGTCGCAATATGATATATGGAAATAAAACAATGAATATTTGATGAATTGATGTTATTCAATTACATTTTTCATCTGTGTCAAACGACGTGACAATGACCCGAGTCACACTTTTTATTACAATATTGGATTGTATTCAATTTTTTTTATGTATTATAAGTGTGAAAGCTCTCTGTTTTTCTTGTTGTAAAAAATTCTAATTCGTTTTTTTACACATAAACATTTTGCTTCCGTACTAAAATATTATAGAATTAAATTAGAGCACATTCTAAGACCGAGCTGCTATTTAAACGGTCCATGACCTCACAGTTGAAGTTCATTCATTATTACAATAGAATCGATATAACAATTAGGCTTTTTACGAACAGCCTCGGGTCGTTTTCGATACGTTCAATGATATCGTACACACGAGCTATTTTCATAATATAATGATGATAATGATCGCTGACATTGGACCTAAGGCGTGAACCATCATTAGCAATCGTTAAACCAAAACGGCCGATTCGAATCACACGTTCAATTTGCTTAACCACTATTTTTATATGATACCAATTTGAGATAGTTAAGTTTTATCATTTTTGCGGTTTGTCAAAAAGACGACGAATTAGTTGTTCTTTTTGCGAAATATTTACTTGAATATTTTAAAAACCTTGTTGAATGCAATAATTCTCATCGGCCATCGAAGGTAAGCGACATGTGAAGTAGTCTGTGATACAATTGTTCCCTGTCAACCTGAGGCTATTTAACAAGAAATATTTCC
The DNA here is from genome assembly GCA_009617725.1 of Hydropsyche tenuis. Taxonomy (NCBI): domain Eukaryota; kingdom Metazoa; phylum Arthropoda; class Insecta; order Trichoptera; family Hydropsychidae; genus Hydropsyche; species Hydropsyche tenuis. The sequence continues at coordinate 368,415 of VTON01000054.1, forward strand.
AGTATTCAACTCCTTGATAATTGTTTTGTCCTTTTTATCACATGATAAAGAATATGTCTAAATTTATAATAGTATTCGAAAGGTCTTGTTTTGCAATAAAAGTTTAGTAACACTTATGTGATTATAACAATTTATTCTCAATTTTACTAAGAACTATTTATAGTGTTACTATTTCCTTTATACTATTCAAATTTGTATTTTTTTCTAAACATGTGCTTCTATGTATGGATTGTGTATAGGGCGTGGCGCTTTAAGTGAGTGTGTGAAGTCGATTCTCGTCTCTGCTGGTGGGCGACAACATTTTTGTAGTTCTCTCTGGTCGAACCACTTTTATTATGTGTATTACATACACATACGGGTGTGGTGTGGTAGTTGCGGTTGCCACTAAACTGGGCCAAGTTTAAACAAAGTAAGAGGAAAGTTATCTCAGGCTGTTACCGGTGCGTTTGCACTATCTAGATTACAGTGTATTCTAGAATTTAATTGATTTAAAGGAGATCAATTAAATTTGCACCCAATGTCTTTGAATTTTTTTAGTTTGAAATATCGCAAAATATACATTTACTATGAATATATCTGAGATAATAATCAAATCATAGTATGTTATAAAATAATGCATTGATTGATTACTCTTTCGATTTATAATTAAATACAATATGAACAAAATAATATTTTCATAAAAATGAATGAATATCATTAAACAACAATAGTTAGAATCGAAATAGATACAAATTTCAATAACACACTGTAGTTGCACAACCAGAGAAAGATCATAATTCAACATTATGAAAATCAACGAAACAAACGGATAACGGGTTCGCAAACGAGATAAAGTATTATGTGCATTACGGTAACGATGCTTAGCCGATAAAGGACACGTCGATAAATTTTAATTTCGCTCGAATTTTGCAACATGGTCGACATATTATTTTTTGGAAAGTGGTACTCGGCTAATGACGAACGCCCCCGCTCGCAGAACCGAAATTTCAACAATGTTCCTCATACGAATGCAGTATTGCGTGCATAGCTATAATATAATTTAATGCAACATTTGGATCGTTTCGTTTATCCACTTTTTTTTTTATTTCGCGCCAATCGTATTTTCAGATCAATGAAATTGAGAACTGATATATTTATGACGTGTAATTTAAAAATGTGTTGATCGCGATTTCCAACAATTAGTAAATTTGATTGAAATTTGGTACAGTTAATAAATAAATTTGTTCACATGTTAGATCAATATATTTTGAAAGAGATTGTTTAATTCAAATCCTTATGAGTAATCTTTTTGCAATAATTCTGGGTCTTTTAATATTACGAAAATTATTATATTGTGAACGTTATATTATATAATCTACATATGATAAATTTTATAATTTGAATAAAATTTAAATATCCAGTATGATTCACATGGCATATGTCATCTTTATCATGATCACGATAATTTTCTCTTGAACCGTTCTTTCAGCAATTATTCACATAAATTTCAACATTTTTTTATTTATTTTAGCATATTCAAATATTAAAATATAATTATTGTATCCCAAATATCATTTAAATGAAACAAAAAGTGACACAAAAATGTATCACTCTCATCCCAATGTTAAATTAATAAAAATATTCAATAATACAGACAAAAAATATACAAAACTCTGCATATAACACATATCCGTTTCTACAAATCAAAAATCGAATTTCCACCGCAACGCTCGCTTCTCGAATTTTCCACCGATTGTATAATATATACGACATCGACAACATCTTATACACCCAAAAACATACATACAAAACGCGCATACACACCCCGAACACGTAGTTATATTGTGTATGGTATGTGGAAAACTTTCAGGTCGGAACCGAACCGAGCGACCGAGTGGGAGTAAGTGTTCACTTCCGCGCCGCGGCGTCGCTAAAAGCTTTCAAAAGCTCGCGCAGAGCTTTCACGGGGGCTGAAAGGGGCTGAAACACGGGTAGGCGGAAGCGAAGGGCGGGGGTGGTGGGGGTGGCTCAGAAGAGGGTTGGAGCAAAGGGCGGGACGTGTGAGCTCGTCGGTGGGGTTGTTTCTGGGAGTCTCGAAGGAAATTTCTCGGGATTTTATCTAAGGGTTGGATTTATTTTGGTATTTTTATGTTTTTGAAGTATTATGAATTTATAGGTTTTTCTATATGTTTTTTCCCATTTAAAAATTATATAGGGGCTCTTGACTTTCGCATATAACTGGTTCCTGAAAATGTGTGCGAATGTTGAATGTTCGATAGTAAAGTAAAAAAAAATCTAAAATTGTACGTATGTATTGTTTTGTTTTCGACGATATTAGATACTTACTTCTTATTTATTTAAATATTTAATATCGAACAATAATTACGTACAGATCTTTAATTGTTATTATATTATATGAACTCTTTAAATATTTAATAATTTATACAATAGTGTCGTATTATATTTGCGTATTTTAAAAAGTTTTTTTAAAACACCGAATTAATGAGATTGCCTACAAAAAAAACTTTATTGATGATTAAAAATCGCATAAAGTACCATGCGAATAAAATGACTCCAGTATTAAATGAATGAAAACACGTTATTACATCTTTCAACATAATTTACAGACCATAAAACATCCAACACAAGAGCGTTCAGTGTTATTTAAACATTAAAGAACATAAAAACCCAAATTTTGAAATCATCTTTCCCCAAAAAATCCAAATAAACACAACCCAACCACCCAACCATTACTCAACCTCATAAAAACCAGTCCATCATTAAACTACCACATTCACCATCAAAACATGACCACATACCGAAACCTTCGAGAAATCCCGTCCCGCCCTAAAACCGCCCTAAAATCCACCCTCGTCCCACGTATACAAATACATACACATCGGGGATCGTTTCGTCGGTGCTGTGCGAAAACGCGCGGAAACAAAATGGCTCTGGCTGCTGTAATGGCGTGATTGCAGCCGCCCTCGCTTCCGTCTCCATCCCGAGGCCCTCCATGGCCCCCCTTGGCCCCTTTGGGCCCCCGAGGCCCCCATGCCGAGGCTCGCGGGCCGGAATTGGCCGCGACTTGGGCGCCCCTCGCTATGTACAAAGCCTGCTCTCAAAACAAAAGCCTATGATCGTTCCGAAATCGCTCTCGGTGAATGTATACGTGGTGTGGTGGGTTTTAGTTTTATTTGTTGTGTTTTTTTTTGTATTGTTTTTGAAGTGTTGGATGGTTGTGTTGGTTCGATGTGTGTGCAATTTGATTCATTTGTATTTGTGATATGCATGTTTTTGGTTTGTAATTACTGAGAAAATGTATGAATGATTTTGATGTGTAATCTTAGCATTTCTCATTATCATATTTATTATTTTTGGAATAGATGGATTAATTACATTAACCGTTTCATATCTATTTCTCAAATCGGAAAAATTCTATCACATTTTCAATGATTTTATATTGCTTTATACATTTCTATGTAATGAAAGTATGGTGAATCTAGCAAATAATATTTTTATTGAAATTAAATATTTACAAAATACATATATTTTGATATTTTAAATAAAACCATTTTATTTTGATAAAATTTATTATTTAAAATCAATGAAAAACACTGCTTTTCCACCCGCATTATGTTCAAAATATTGAGGTTGCATTTGAAACGAAAATATAAATAAATAGAAACATATGTTACTTTGAACTTTTAAATACTATAAATCAATACCAAATATGATAAATGTGATATCTTAATAACATTTTATATTGCAATTCTGGATTTTTTTCATAAATCTGCTTATATTTTTGATTTAAGTATCGACAGGTCACGGTTAACTAGTTCACAATATTTGCACTACAAACTTTTCATATACGCCCATTGTCGCCTTGTATGTATCGAATTGCCTTGTAAATCAATATGTATTATGTGTGACAGCCAAAAAATATTGTAACGCTTGATAAAAACCTAGTTAGTATCAAAAGTTCAAATAGGTTTTATATCAAAACACGTTCGACATAAATTGAACACGTTTCGTATTGTATCTATCAATGTGAACTATTAAATCGACATGATTAAGACATAAGCTTATCTTATTTATTTATATATTAGATATATGTTAAATATAGAATTTTCTTACGGAATCTTTGAATTATCTAGAACGGATGACATTATGAGTTTCCGCATAGTGGACGGATATTAAATAATCGTTGAATTATTCAAATATGCAGTATAATCGTAATAAAATACTAAATTGTGTTGCGTAAACTACCTATAATGAATTTAAGGTATATAAAAATGAAGAAATGAATGGTTTAGAAATGCTCATTTGTAAAATGTCAAATCAATTTCTTAATAGAAAGTTAAGAAAATTAGTTGATTTTATGTGTAGAAAATTTTTAGATTTTCCAGATATAGTGACACTTGTATATAATACTTGTGTAATTAATGAAATATTAAGATTTCTAAATCGTTTACAGAAACATTTTATTTACAATGTAATTTTTCATTTATTAATTTTTAAAAAACCTAATTTCTAAGCTATTTCAATTTTTTCCTAATTTCATTTGAATTACAATCAAAACGTAATAATAGCATTTTTTTTTTCACATCTTTAACCTAGAAAATAATATAATTTGATAAAAATCACTTCATTTTTTTTAATTCCTTATAAAACCCTATGTAATAGGATTATTTCAAATTCACGGTGAAAAAAATAATAATACAGAAATTCGTGTTCGATAATTCGAATTTCTCATATCCAAGATACGCTTCTGGCCGAATACTTTCGATGGTGAAAAATCGAAGTGAGGGTAAAGAATTGAAAGAGTCGAGAATGTCCCGCGGGATCCTGTTTATCCTAACATTCAATTATGATGCTCGAAATCCCTAGGGTCCGAAAAGAGGATGGGCAAAATCTAAGGAAAGATCGGAAACCAATATCACCTGAGGCTTATGGCTTTATTATTCGTCAGGTTTTCACGATGTTGAACGTTGATTGCTTTTTATGAATCGACAAACCAAACCCTATTCTGACTTGCTGATATAAGTGATTAAATAAATTCATAATTATCATTGAGTTTGATCTAAATCGAAATGTTGATTGTTGACTATTTAATATAATATTCAAACTTTGATCTGAATTTTTGAAATATTTTACAGTAAAAAAATACTTTTAAAGACATTAGATATAGTTTTTATCAGTTTTGTTTAGTAGTTAATTGGTTCTGAGTATCAAAATCGAAATTTGATTAAAATATAAAACAACAAAAATGCGCTAAAACCATAAATGCAAATTTAATTAGTCAAACTATTTTTTTTTAGTTATTATTAGTGCTTCTGTGAGAGAAATTGCAATGCGAGGGTTGTAAATCAGGGGTTTTCCTGCTGGGATGAATTCCCAATGATTAATTTGTGCGGTAAGCGGATTTGAAACGGTCCTCTGTGGTTGGTGACGGCAGTGGTCCTCAATTTAATCATTGCAGTACATATACATTTAACCCTCTTCTTATTCTAATAACAAGTGTGGTTACACATTTTGAATATTTGGTTTTGATTATTTGTTCAATGAAAGCAGCTTGAAAATAAACTAAATAAAACACTTTTGGCGATTGAGTATAATGAGAAATTTATACTTTTGATTTATATGAATGGTAGAATATTATTTTATAATATTAAAATATTTTATTTTAGATTTATGATTGTTTTAAATACAAAGGTTCGATTTTGCATCTATAAAGATCATCTATCGGTCGCTTTAGAAACTTTTTTTTATGTCACGTAATTTAGAAAATATTTATTTGAAATATTTCAGAATGTTTTAAATTAGAACTTTTGTTCAATCAAATCATATTTTAATATAAAAATAAATATTAATTTAAATGAATATTTTTTTGCCACCTATTGCTACATAATATAACTAATTTTCAAAGCTTTCAAAATCAATGTGCAAAGCTTCGAGTAGATGTCATTTATCTAAGTATTCTTATTTTATAACAACCAGATTATAAAAATTATGCATTTTTATTTTTGATAATTCTTTTTGGTCACTAATTTTTGAAAGAAATTCATCATTTTACTAACGTGATTAAAAATATAATATTTCTAAGTATACATAGATGGCAGTGTATAAAAGAATAAGAGCTCAAAAATATGTTATTTTTAAATTAAAGCGTATTTTCATGATTTTTAAATATAGAAAAAATATGTATTATTTTATAATTATTTATTTCACATTGAAAATTCAAACGTGCTAAAAATTACAGTTCTCTACTTTATCATACGAAGTTCATCATTATCAAATTTTCCGATCTGTGTCGCTTTATTCATTGAATCAAAACGTGAAGCTTTGAGTAACAAAGATTTTTCAAATTTAAATGCACACTGTTATAAAACGTGTCCTGATTATATTTTTTTCATAAAATTGAAAATTTTCATAGCTCATATTGAATAATTCGTACATACATTTTATCGCACTCGAAAGTATAAAAATTTTTAACAGACATTTAACGCATAAAAATTCACTACGAAGTACATTTTTACAGGGTGATAAAATGAATTCTATTTTCGAAAAATCATGGGCAGCTAACAAGAACAAACGCTTTTATTATGGTTGCCATTATTTTTATTCGCATCGGAAAATCTGACCCTTAAAATTATATTTCCTCCGCGAGTTGACCGAAAACACTGCGCCGATTTAGTTACCAATTTTTTCGTACCAAATATATTTGGAAAAAATTATAATTCATTATTTTTACAGTAGTAGAAATTTATTTTCTACTGATATCTAAGTACAATATAGTTTCTAAATTATAAAAAAATTAGAAAAACAAAATATTGTGTTCGATCTTTATATTATTCGTTTGATTTTAATTCTTTATTTCAACTCAATTATACTGTTAATAAAAAATTTCAAATTTGTATAGAAAATTGAAGTTTTTTAAATATTTTTTTCTCAAAAAATAATATCATCGCATGTCTCTTTTATTCTCACTAACTTATGTATACGTAAGGGCTTCTGAAGAACGTGTAGCTGTAACGAACTCTGAATTAAATAAGGCGTTATGTCTTCACCTCTGCATGTTAGTAACGAACGCATCTATAACAAATGTTACATCGTCTCCGTGTACGATATTTCATCTTTACTGTCAAATCTGCCTTTTTCCACTGTTACTACCACGTATAAATCATGTTTTGACTTGGATTTATTTATTTTCAGATGTTTCTGCATTGTTATGAAATACTGGAAGCTTCTTGCAATACGTTGTGTCAAATAAAAAAAACGAGTCTGACGAATTTATTTATCTGAAACTATATTTATTTTGTTGAATATAAAAAAAATATATGAAAATTACATTAGAATGAAACAAATTTGAATTGAAAAGAGAGTTTAAACTCTCACAACATTTTTTTCTGTATACAAATTTTATTACTTTCAAATAAAAAGCTTGAATGGATGAAAGCTTGTTTTCGCACATCAAAAGCGTCTTCCCGAGTGGATTTATATCGCGAAAACGATTTTGCATCGAATAATTACTAAAGCCGACTGGATTTAAAAAAAATCTCACACCATACCGTTTCTTTTAAAGAGTTTTATTTTATTTTCGAATTAATGGACGCCTTTGTGCGACAGACGCAAAAACTCGCGTACAAGAAATGGAAAGAATCTCGCGTTGAATAAGAAATAGAACCTTTTCACCGAGCACAATGTCTTCTAAACGAATCGCATTCGTGTACGCTGTATAGTAATAAAGCCTTCGTTTTCTTCCCTATATAAAACAGCCCCGTATCTAGGATTTGATGAGTTCACTTGAAAAGTTTTCTAATAAAATAAACGCGATTATGTTAATACGCTCAATATACACGGACGCTTTTTTTGTAATGTGTTTAAACGCATTTATAATTTTTGAAAATTGTGGAAATTTCACATTTTCGAAAACAAATTATTATTCAACAATATATATTTATTGTACCGTGTACGGCCACCCTTCCCATAACAATAGAATGATATTTTATATGAGGGTGGTGAGTTTTGTATCGAATCGCTAACGGCTTAATCCGCTCAAATTGAATTGTAATATACGAACGATACATTAATAACGGGTACGGATTTGTGAACCTTTGAATACTATACTTGGTCACAAACAACCTGTAAAATACCAGACCCTACAATACATGCATTGTGTTTCGATATTCAGTATATCCTCAATACGTAATCCTTGATTGTTCATGAAGAGGTATATTAAAAGTATTGTTTAATATAATTTAAAAAAATCATTAATTTTACCGATTTATTTTTGATTGATATTTAATTCAAATCATACCAAATGACGTATAAGAAACGATGAGTCGTTATTGTTTCCTATCTGATCCGTATCGGATTTCGTTCATAAAAATTAAATTAACATGATCACGATCGTGATCCAATACGAAATAATAGCTTTTGATAAATCCAATCAGCAAAGTTAATACAAATCCAATGGAAAATGTATACGCGGACGAGGGAAAGCTTCCAGCAAGCCAAGTCACTGTGAAAACCGCTTAAGCCCCACCAATAATAATCCTGCGAAACAACCGTCACATTTCGGCCGAAATATAATTTACATATAATCCAAAATATAACGTATACACATGCATTTATATATGTGAAAAAAAGTCTGCGAAAAATCCGGGTTTATCTATACGCGAACATGTTTAATCGATAGTATCTCGCATGACCGATTTTTCCGATAGAATCGACGGGCTGATTTCAGTTTAGTTTAGTTGGCGAAAAACATGGCCCAGACCCAGCAAACCGTAAACTTTCATTTATTACATGCACACAATCCCCGATACTGCGGAGTATCGGTATTTCGAATATTGTATCCGATTATGGCGTTCGTTTAAAACGGTCGTTCGATTGAATTTCATGCCGATATCGCTTTATATGTTATGTGTATGATTTGGTTTGTGTTTCAATTGTTATTATGTAGGGTGTAATTTTGTTAGGGTTTCAAATTATTTCAGTGTGGGGAATATTTTAATATGAATTTTTTTTAATTAATTTGGTTTAATTATGTGGAAAAATTCAATGAAAAAACTTAATCATAAACTGAAAAAATACATTTTTTCATCTTGATCTAATCAGAAAATAAATGACTTATTTCATCCATATAATATTTTTCGCAAAAATTCAAAATGCTTTTTTCATTGGAAAATTCAACGAACAGACCGAATTCCCGCAATTATACACAATTCCGAATCAATTTCTCAATTACATCTAATACGTTCGAGTTTGTTTGCCAGTTTTCCATTACGAAGAACATCCATGGGAGTGGATAATGATGGTGTGTTGTGTGTGTGTGCGTGATGGGGGCTTGAATCCTCAAATCCGGATCAACCCGTTCCACCGTGAAAATCACTTACTCAACTATTATGCGACATTACGTATTATTTGTGCGGTGTATTATGCTGAAATTTGAAAACGAAATCGTCAACGGCATGATCATCGTGCGGTTGTTGTGCGTATGTGGTTGATGTCGATGTTGATGATTAAATATGATCGATGATGTTGGTGCGTATGATTGGGGCGGCTTTAAATTTTCATTATGAAATGTGAACGATTAGTAATAATGATATATGTTGATTTGGATGATGGTCAGAGTTCATGGTATTGTGTTTTATTAATCAAATTTTGTAGATGGATCTTTATATAACATATTATATATACCCATCCCCGATTTATGCTATACTCGTTTTATGCGGTTTCATTTTAACGCGGTAAAAGAAAATGATTTTTTTTAAATAGGAATATTTTGAATTAGTTAACAAAAAATAAAAATAAAATAGTCATCAATCACGGAATTCCTAAATAAAAAAAACTACAAGAATTTATTATTTCAAATGATGACAATGAAGGTGGTTTCGAAGCAACAAAATATAATAGAAACAATGGTTGGTTTAGAATTAAGAAGATAGGAGCGAAAATAAGGACGTAGGAATATTATTTTCAAATAAATTCTTATATGAATACTTTTTTCATTTTTCAAATATATTTTATTAGACTCTTTTTACGCAGATTTTCCTGAACCAGTTTCCTCGTTTAGTATTTTTAAAGTATCTATTTACTCGATTTTTATTTCAGAACCTATCTCTTATTTTTGTATGGGTTCATAGTCTTTTTTAACGCGGTTCATCGCGGAACGTATCTACCGTGAAAATCCGGGGATGTGTGTAATAATAATTTGATTTATTTCAATTTTCCAAGCTATAGAAAGTTCAGACATTTTTATTAATTTATATAAAAAATAGATTTCAAAAATGGATTTATATAAAAAATAGATTTCACCGTACAAATTCAATATTGAAACTACCATTGCTGAAATTTTAATGCAATAAAATAGTTTTCTGAAAACAACAATTCTCACATTTGATATTTCATTCAATAAAAATACACAAAACATTTATATAAAGACCAAAGTTCGACATTAATCCGCGAATTAGCGGAATTGATCATTCAGGTGTGCGATTCGAATTGCGCGCGCACGTGTCGCAACCGCCTAATTGGCCACAGATGGTCACGTGACCGGTCGCGTGCCCTTACCCGCCATTTAATTTTCCCATATTTTTCTCTTGTGTTTGGTTTTCCTCTTGTTAAAGCTGCGCCGGTTAACGATCTGCAACAACAATATTTATCGTATTCTTTTTGTGTGAGCATCGCTGTTTTACGAGGGGCCAAATTGTATTCCTTTCTCATTATAAGTATTTTTTTTTTTAATTCAGATGGTTTTGTATTGAATGTAATAATAGAAATGGATTTTTAGGGATTTAGGGTTAAATTTGAATCCATTGTGATAGCGGTATTGTAATAATAAAAGGGATATAGATGAGTTGATTTTATATTTTGATGACATATTTTTAAATTTTAATAAAGTAATGTTGGAAAAAAGACTATCGCTGAATTCTAACAATTACTTAAATTTTACAATTAATTAATAAATAATAACACATATTTTTAATACGTATTTTCAAGAACTGCGCATTACATCAAGGTCGATCAATTAACAGATCCGTTCTTTGGATACAATTACATTATTTTTATTTAGATTTCATAAATATTCTGTACCTTTGACGCAACAACAATTATCTAAAAATATCAAAAAATACTTTTTCTTCGAAATCATTTACAAAACAACACAATTTGTTTTCATTCGAAATAGCCATATAAAAATCACGAGTACATTATCAATAACCCTCGAACGACGATTACACGGCGCACACCCTTTACTCACAGATAAATATCAAGTGTTTGCAATTTAGACGCAGTTTAAAACTGAAAAAACACACACACAAAAAGCACCATATATCCCCCTCACGACGATCCCCATCCCATCTCGTCCGACATGGAAAAAAATCATTCATGACGGGGAAAATAACACCCCCCATAAAAATAAAAGTCGTTCCGCTCCCGAACAGATGTTTGTAATCATACCGCATTGTTATGGGGAATCATTTTCGAGAGATTCGATCAAAGTCATCGTTTTCGACACGCCAATATGTGACACCTTATGCAGTGTGACGACAGTATGTGGTTTCGTATAATGATGGTGAAAGGGTAAAGTGACAATGTGTTTTGATTCGATACACGGATGGTGTATTGTTGTAAATGTGCAAATTGTCTGTGGAATTTTGCTGATTTTGTATAAAAAAATATAGATGCTTTTTTATTCATTCTAACGAGAGAAGGTTTATTTATTCCTCTGAATATTTTGATTTTTTTTAAATAAAAATAATAATAAGGGATTGTAACTCTTAAAGAATCAAATATTGAAATAATTCAGTATCTATTAATCTCACAATCAGGTTAATAGTTATCCAAGTGTCGGTTATTTCGAATGACACTTAACTTCGATACAATAAGGAGAAAAATTAGCTTTTATAAGTTAGACTAAATACTAAATCATTCTTACCAATTGTTTTTTACTATTATTTTATCACATTTCTAAATATGGATTAGTGTATTTCTTTAACATTGTAGAAATCTGTACGCTTAAATTATGAATACACTTTTCAAATTATTCGGAGCAATCTCTAAAAATAAATTATTGATAGTTTCAATTACTCCATTACTGACTAGAGATAGTACTTGAATTTATATCAAACGATATAATATTATATTGTATGAAACCGCTCTTTCTATAGGGTCTTCTGTAAAAATCAGGTACGATATTTCTTTTCAACATGAGCTTTTCGATAACGACCAAGTCTTTACATCGTTTTCCAACATAATATTAAAATATTTATTTATTCGTCGCTCGTTTTTTGCATGAATTAAATTTCGCTCTCTCGTTTCTTGCGTACGTAAGTAACGAAGGCTTAATTTTTCCTTTTCACAGTAATTGGGAGATTTCGCGTCCTTTTGTGCGTTCGTTTTTGAACTCATCGCAAATACATTTCTAAAAACTTTTATTTAATAGTAGAAAAGCTTTTGCAAATTCTCAAAAGTTTAAATTATTTAGAAAAATTTCCCATTTGATCGTAAATGAAATAGGTCCATATGTTTCATTTATTGACAGTTCAATGTTTTTTTTTCAACATTCGTATACTCGAATACAATCAATTCCATGAATTTTTTCGTAAATTATTCCCATTAAAAGTACATATAATATACATATGTGATATATTCAAAATTACGATCAGATCCTTAAGCATATTATTATACGTTGATGCTGCACGTGTTGTAATAAAATAAATAATTGGCATTTTATGAGTTTATGTTTTCATGGGCGATATAATTGAGCTTCATAAACAAACTCTATTGAACGATTTATCTTTTTTTACTACTGCTCCTTAATACCCATTTAATTGGTATTGAAAAATCACCGCAACAAAATTGCTGCGCATTTTTTCCCTTTTCAATTCGCATTGAAAAGCTAGTTGATGCTACGAATTGATATTTCTTAAATACCTACGTTTATTTAATGCCTCTTTTCAAATGTAAAAACTCAAATTGAAAGTGAAAAAAATAATTGTAAAAATACAATGATCTTGATTAGATTTTTTTTATTATTAGATAAATATTAATTTTAAAATATTTCAAATTATGAAAATCATGATTTTTTTTAAAATTATTCATACCATTTAGTGTCAAATTAATTACTAGAGCTTTCATTTCTTGAAAATATCTTATAGCAATTTTTCTCTCTGATATAAGAATTTTTTTACATATCACAAAAAAAATTATACATATGTATGTTGAAAAAATACGATTTCTTGAACACCTTGTGGTAGTAAAAGCTGTTCGTTTCATAACAAGCGGACTTCCGCAATAAGTACACGTAACAAAAGTGGCAAACTATGACCGTGCGAAAGAGACGAATCCATACTTTTACAGCGAAGAGAAAAAGAGAAAAGAAGCCTTCGCAGAAAAATCACTTCATACGCTTCAGTGTCACTTTAATTTTCCCGAGACGACTGCTCGCGCCCTAATAGAAAACTCCATAGTATGTTCGCAATCGTTGTACATTTATTTTTTCGTTGTTATAAGGAAAATTTACGTTCGTTCTATTTTTTTGTAATGACTGTAAATTGAAATCGTGTTAAATTTAATTTAAAAAATGATTAGATTAGTAAGAATTTCGATTAATTTATTGTTTTAATTTAATATGAATGTTTATATTTTATTAATGAAAAAATGGCTCCCGTATAATTAATTGTATCGTCTTCGTATTTAAACATACTTAAAGTACTTACATTAATATAATTAATTGAATGTAAATTCTGAGTAGCACAGCCTCGTTTCTTTCTAATTTTGATATAAAGCACTCGCGTATACATAATCTTAAATAAGTTGTAATGAATATGAACTTCTCGTTGTTGATTTATTTATTTGTGTAAACATCATGAATGTGTGCGAATACACATAAGGAATCCTCGTGGGAGTAGTCAGCAGAAATAGGATTGTGTTCCCGGACACATTGGCGTACATTAAATTTATTTTACACACATTTTTGGATCCAGATGAAATTAATTTTGAGGAATGAAATACTCATGTACCTATGTATGTATATATCATAATATTATTCTAGTTTTTTTTTAGTTGTTTACCCGTTGCCTTTTTCAGTAAGATACGATTAAAAGCGAGACAAAGAAGAAGATTCGTCATCTATTTATTTATAGTATGAAATATTACTGGTCATAATTTGAAAATTCAAGTTTTTGTTGTGTTACTCTTTTTAAGCATTCAAATTTCTTATCCAATTTTTTGTATTCAAATATGTTTGACATAATTTGAACAAAAACAATAACGTTAAAGATAACTAACTCTCAACTGTTCCAATTCAGAATATGATGTCCAAAATAAAATAATAAAAAGCTTGAAAAAGACCATCGAACGGATTCAATTTAAAAATACATCTTCAAGAAAATTCGCAAGACAAAATTTACGCCACTGTATGCAAAATATTCTTCAAAGCTCGCTTTTAAAACGCGTCTCCGTGAGCCGGCAAAGTGACATTGCCGTTCTCGTCTACAATAATAATTCGTGTTCAGCAAAGTAGCTTACCATTGCCGGTAAATTGTAATCCAAAATTGGGCGGGACTCCTTTGTAGTTAGCGTTTACGTGTAATTTTTATTTAAAAAGTCTCTAACATGCGAAGGGTAACTCCGGAACCTTCCCTCGGGACCAAAGAATGTTATTAAAAAAAAATCTCAGATCGCTTACATACACAATTTCTTTTGAATTACATCGTTCGTTCGAATGTGTACGACTTTTTCGCAAATTGAATATGCAAATATTTTCTAAATTACTTATTTCCAGAATTTTCCACGTCTGATTTAATTATTTTCATTACACGATATTTGACATTGACATTAGATTCTTTAATTTTATGACATTCATGATTCTAATTATACACATTTGTTTTCATTGTCATTTTTACATATTAATTTGATTTAGTAATAAATACTTAAAATTCTCAAATAAAAAATCTCAAAATACATATTCATTTTCAAGCAAGAGTAAATCATTTTCCAATATTTTTGATTATAGTTTTTTCACAAAAACACGCAATTTTCCATCAATTTCAGTGACGAGAATTTTTTTTCGAAAATCTCAAACGCGTTATTCAATATGGACTTAACATTTGGAGCGAGTCGCAGTCCGCAAATCCCCAGACATTAGGAGCAGTTAGAAAGCTAAATAGAATAAGGGGCGGGAAAACATCCCTAATCCGTGAACACTTGTCGATATGTTACACTGCGGGCTTACCAGGGGGCTATTAGATTTGTGCTACACCCCCAGCACCCCTCGAACATTATTTTGAACTGAGGACGTTTCGGCTTAACGTACTGGGTGCTCTGAAATGTCTTTTTTCTTCTTAGAGCGCAAGTGTGCTCGGCTGAGGAAACTTTTCCAATTTCGTATAGCTTATTTATTATGGTCGGTTTTTTTTTGTTTATAATAAATTTCAGGGATTCTCATACAACTAATTTAACATGGTTTCATTTTTTTTTGATCGTAAAAATGTATTTTTTATCTTTTTGTGGAAAATTTGAGCTTTTCAAAAATGGATGTTGAAATAAAATATTAATTTTTTTATCACATTGTTTATTTCTAAGCGGATCAATATTCGTTACATTTTGTATGCACATAAATAATTGATTACATTCATAATTAACAACTATTCAATTAAAATTATACACATTTAAAACATCAGTGTGATTGTGTAATGATATGTTCATTTAATAGATATACATATGTATAATATTACATTTTTTGGCTAAACTTAAAGTAATTTATGTAATTTTAAATATTTTCAAAAACATAACAGAAATAGACTAGGCAACATTTAATTTAATCTAGACGCTAATAAGCGTAAAATACATATACTAATTTACGACTAATTTTTCCTTAGTGATTCTAATTTTATTTAAATTAAATTCATTATTTTGACAATAATGATTGCACAACCAGTAATGTGCCTATAATTGAATTAGTTAAATAATTCGGTCGATCTATAAATGTTATTAACGCATTCTAAATACATTTCTAGAACTAATCAAAGTGAAATTTTATACATTGATATGTTTACAGAAATAGATATAATTTTTATTACAACTAATCTTTAGTACATATATTTTTTAGAATTCGTCGATTTTATTTGAACTCTTAAGCGTTTGAAATTTTATTATTATTTTCGTTGATCATTAACGTTGAATGTCTCGGAGATAATGACGACGATCGATGTTCACTAGGGTGACAAGCTGGACATGATGAACATTCATTTTTCCTAGTGTTGCACATCGGACTCATATGTCCATGATCCGACTCTTTTTCTGTACAAAAAAAAAAACATTATTTATGTACAACTTTATAATGACTACTATAAAATATGGCACTTTTCTGAAGCTATTGAAAGATATTTTTTTTTCGTAGTGATAAAAGAAAAGTAGCTGAGTACTGAAATTATTCTATATCAAATGGTTTTGGATTAACGGTATGCGATGTTATTTATCTATAATAAAAATATATTATGAAATGTGGTCAGTATTATATTGTAATACTGACCATATTATAATGTCGATTAACTTTGATAATCGGTGGAAATCGATGTATCTGACAAAACCAAATCGTTGAATCAGCCATATAAAATTTTTATACATTTTATACATTTTTAGACACAAAATTTTATTTATTATATGCACCCAAATTAATAATTTATTTATATTAAAAACAATCATAGTACCTAAACAATTTTTTAAGGGTATCCAAAATGTCGAGAAAAAAATCCACATGCACACTCATTTCGTAGGCGACAGTGCGTGAAAATCGAACCTTCACCGTTGCCGACCAAAGCCCAAAGTCCATCGAGTTAAATAAAACGCATAATGAACGAGATGAATGGGCGACCCGTGACCGTTTCCGAAACCGTTTTCGAATTCGAATCAATGGCGGCCATTGAGCGCGGGCGTCGGGTTATTTACGCGCACAAACGCCCGCCAATCGGCTAAGTCCTTTGAGGGTACAAAGGACCGAACACAGCGAAGCCTTCCCGTTTGTGTGTATGTGTGTGTGTGTGTGTATGTTCGGTGCTCTCGTGCCGAGTACATCCGTATTAATTATCCAACTGTAATTATCGCCATTGACGACGGGAAGCGCGCTGTATGTGTCTCATTGAACGCGGCCGACGCAGATGTAAACACCAAAAGGTGACCCGATGGTTGAAAAGCGCTGATTTATTGGGTTTGTGTATACTCAGATTTTTCAGTTCGAAAAACTTTGAAATCGATAAGATTTTGAAGTGATTTTCTAAATAATTTTCATACTATGAAAGCGCTAATTTATTGGGATTTTCCAGTTTGGAAAATTTTGAAACCGATAAGATTTTGAAGTGATTTTCTAAATAATTTTCATACTATGTATAGTAAAATACTTAAACAACAAATATATTTACCTCGTGAACTATTCCCGATAGCATAACTTCTAGGTGCGTCATCTTTATAAACACTTGCATGATCGTGTCTTTCCAGAGAAAGTCTTGCTACACTCCAAAGTGTATCTCTGTGTGGAAAATCGGAAGATCTTTCATTCGAGCTCAAATTGATAACTTCCTTCAATCCCCCTCTGTGATAATCGACCGGTTCTGGGGGAACGAGTTGACGATCCCTGAAGTCGACTCCCATTTGTCTTTCGAATACTCTTGGATTGGAATAAGCGTGGGAAGTTTCCGCAGATACATCTATAGGTGGTTGATCTTCCCTTTCGAACGGTTCTGGATGTCTGAGGACTGGTGGAATTGGCAGACCTATTGGTAGTGGAGGGCTCGAGTTGCTTTCGACTTTGAGGACGACTGGGGATGATGGTGTGTGTGTAGGGATTGCAGGCAATGGTGTTCTTGAACGGGCTTCGGACGTGTGATCCTGTAATTAAAATAGAAAAGCATGGGTTATTTTTTGTTTTCAATATTTAATTAGTGAAATCGTTTTTAGTATCACTGCGAAACTATCACCGGGGCGTAAAGTAAGCTCAACTAATATAGCATAATTTTCCGAGTATTACGTTTGTAATGCATTTCGTCATGCAATCATATCTGATTTTTTTGAATAAATGAACTCGATTAATAAATAAACGTTATAGATTTTATGAATTTTTAATGCAACGATAGCATGCACGTTTGTAGGTGTGGACTGTGCTGAAAGGCAATGTCAACACACAGATTTGCGCTGATTTCATTTGGGCTGAAAATAAATTTCATCATATGCATGACGTATTGGAATACATATCAGATTTGGAAAATGGAATAATTCAATATTTTAATTATATGAACTAAATATTTAAATATCTTTGATTCTGAAGTTGATAGTGGAATCTATTTATTTTCAGTTTTTTTTCGTTCGAATATTTTTGTAATAATTTCGTGATTGAACCAATTTTAGGCTAATTTTATTATTCCAAATACACTGTATATTGGTTAAATAAACGTAACGCGCAACAGTGACACGTAACCGTTATTTTCATAAACACGAATCCCCATAATGTTATCAGATTTTGAATTATTGAGTGAATAATCAGCCCCTAGCTGTAACTCGGTTTTTCCAAGTATCAAACATTATATTCATTGTAATATTAAATAGATTTAATAAATTTGGGAAAAGAAAATAGTTAATTCAATTAACAAATTAATTTGGTTTTGCAATTTTGAATATAACACTATTTTATAAAATGTTCAAGTTTAATAAACAGAGAATTTTAGTTACATTAGAATAGTTGGCGTGCAAATGAAAAGCTTTGTACATAAATTATGATCAATCATTTCTGTTGATCAGTGAACTGATAAATTTATAATAATGAAAGTATGAATATAATCAACTTTTGTTTCATCAAATACTCATGTATTTTTTCAACGGTTCTTTTTTTGTCGGGAAAAAAAAATTAAAGCAAGTAAATAACTTTACTGACAATTAGTAATATACGAATTTAACTTTTGTTTTTTGTAATTGTTTCGTTTTTGACCTAATTAAATTTTTTAAAAGGTGACAGATGTTGTGCGGAAAATTAAACCATATTTGTCTACCCTGATTGAATTTCTTTTATGTATTTTTCACTACACCACGTGCAATTAAATAAATTTTCAAAAGCTCAATAGCAATAAGTAGTATATAAAAATTAAAATATTCTTCTACTGTGAAAGGTATTAAAGGTTTATTTTTGAATCTTACTTCTCAGATCAACAGTACATTTAAGTACTGACCGCGTGACATCTCACTCATGTTACAAATCTAGACCACTACGAATACTACGATAGAACAATCAATTATTCAAAATATGATATAACCATTTGTTCGGAATATAATCAAAGATGGCATTTCTTCCGACTAATAACGACACACCTTCGGTAAGCCAAGACGATTTTTATTTTACTTTTAAATACCTCTGCAAAACTGCACGAACCGACGACGAAAGCTCTCTGAAAGGTCGCGATTTGACATTTGCCCGAAAAAAAGCACACAACCAAACACTCATACACACATACATACACAATAGGCAAACAACATCTCATCATTTTTTATCGTCGTCGAGCTTTACCATTGTAGGACAAAGCGTCCGCTTCCCCTACGACTTTTTTGCACCCCCCATTTCATTATGTATGCGTGCGCCGGCCGAGCTTCGGCTTTTTTTACCATTCTGTATTTTTTCTACGGCTTTTTCGAGTATTAAATTAAATATGTCAACCGGGAGCCGTCGAAAAGTACGTATAAGTCGGGTGCGCTTTGATTTCTAAAGCGTCTACGGAGGCTTTAAATGCTAACGATGACGTTGATGTATGGGCGGCCATTCGCGCCAAAATGCTACGATTTCTGCGTAGAAAAATGTGCCGAGAGCGCACAATAATTAGCATTTCGGACAGGCTGTATTGTAATAAAAAATGGAGTGAAAATAAAAAGAGACTTTTAAAGGTTCGATTGATTGCGCGCGCTTATGTAAAGAGCGCGGTGTGATGAAGAGCGACATTTCGCCAAATTACCCGCCTTTTTTGTGTGATGATTTATTCGCGGAAAATGGACGATGTGTAAGTATAATACGCGTTAATAGATCTAAAATTCTAAGAAATATCGTAAGTTCAAGTTGACGTTTGCTATAAATTATTAGCTCGGTAATCTAAACGCATTTTACGATCTAAACAGATTTCATCTAGGCTTTGTGTAAATATTATCGTTATTCAAAATTTAATTGTGTTGAATAAATAATTGACAAATTAATCGACGATTTCGCCTTGAGCAAGTGGTGCCATTGTACACAATACGTACCGGTCCACTTCATCAATTATTCAAATTCAGTGGCTCTAAACTGTTGGATAATTATTATTTTGTATACTATTATCATCATATGAAACTTATATAATGTAGCATTGCAATTCAATATTTTTTTATGCCACAATTAATGACACGCTATAATATGTATAACTCTATTATATACCGATCAAACTTTCTGTTTTAACAATCAGAAAATCTTATATTAGAAGATTAAATACAGAAACCACTTTTTTAATCTCACAATCAGGCCAACAGTATATGGTTAATGTCTATTTTAAATATCATTCAACTTAGATTATCAGTAAAAAACGGATAGTGTAACAAGTTCAAACCGTTAACAGATTAAAACAATCATATCTTCTTAACAATTTTGTTTCGATTCATAACAAAACCAAAGCCACAATCATTCCATCAACACCGGAACAAAACGATCAACTTTCCAAGAAAAACTCCATTCAAACTAATCCATCAATTACGTCACAAAACCATCACACTCATCACACACACAAAGCAACGAAAACAAATCCGAAACACAATGTTGATTTAATTAAAATACATCAATTGCGGCGCAATATCTCTCGACGAACACACACGCTGAAACATTTGCGCAGGGGCGCAGAACAAACGGCCCGCGTTCAGGGCTTAAACGGATAACATATTGTAAATGTACGAGGATTCGGCGTATCTTGAAGGCTCGGTTGACTTATTAATCGCGGCGGCCATTGTTCGCGGGCCCGACTTTGTTCCGGGTCAAATAGAGCGGATCGCAGCGCGACATGTGTAACATCCGGCGTTATCAAATATTCAAATTTTGCCGCGGATTGTTTTAACGCTGCGGCCTGGGGGATTCGGAGGGGGTGGATGGATGGGTGGGTTGGATGGGTTTTTAATTTGGGGAATTTGCTTCGAATTTGTGTTTTGTGTTGTTTGGTAAATGTGTCGGTTCAAGTTTGGATGGATGGTCGAGTGTATTGTATCGGAAAAATCCGGGGATGGATCCAAAAATTTTTCACAAAGGTGATTTTTCAGATTTTTTTTTATTTGTTAAATTTTAAAGGTTTTTTCGTTAAATACGTAATTTTTATAAATCTATAACGGCGGTTGAACGATGCGGCAACAATTTTTCTATTTCCAAATAGTTCGAGGGCCTCAATGAAAAATAAAAAAAAAAAAAAAAAAAAAAACCCAATTGGTTTAAAAATAATCATTTTAAAATTATATAATAAAAACTAATTGTTAATTGCAAAAATCTTTGATTATTAAATAAATAATTAGAAATATTTTAATGATTAGCGCTGCGCACAATTTTTTTTTTTAATGTCATTAGATCTTTACCGGTGTTATTTACTTTATTTGTGTCATGCCTCCCTCCCCTTATATATTTAAGTTACCTAACAAATTCTGAAACAAAAATCAACTGACTATTTTACCCAAAAGATTAAAAATAACAAGTACAGTTGAACTAATCACCTCATTTTTTTTTAACGAATAGAATTGCTTATTTTTTTTAATACAAATATAACAGTTTTTCCACCTTTTTTTGGAAAATTAGAGTTACAATATCAAAAAAATATTTTTGAAAATACGTTTACGCGAAAAAGATCGATGAATTCGAATTTAGAAATTTTACCATGATCCGCAAGGGTGATGATTGCTCCCTTCCCGGATCCGTCCCTGGAAAAACCTTGTTGAAAAAAATTAATATATTTTTTTGAGTTAATGAGTATATTAATTAATATTCGGATACTAAGATTAATGATATTTGCATTATAAAAAAAATAATTAATAAAAAAAAATAACGACGACAAACAAATCGATAAACGAACCACGTCCGTTAACCATTTAAACCGAAAAGCATTCCCATTGAGCATCCATCAATGGAAATTAATTGAAACGTTCCGAAAACAACCTCTAAACGAAATAAAACAGACAATAATCAAAGCAAACACCCACCCACCCCCCGTAAATAATTCGCGCACAACGAACGGGGAAGACTCGGCAACAATTACGCGCGATTATTGCGCAAACAATGGCTCACGCACTCGCGCTCGAACTCGCATAACACTCGTCGGAAACAAGGCACGAGCGTTTAAATGAATAATTCGAGTTTAATCCGGGGCTTATGCTGGATTCGTCACACTTGCCCTCTCGCTGGAGCGCCATTGTGCCACTATGGCGGCCCCTTCTAGTGCTTGCTCATTGTTGCTTTCGGGTGCCCAAGGGCTCGAGCAAATTACACTGCAAACACTTCATCACAGCTAAGCAACCGGAGATGGTGATTTAACAATTGCCGAATTATGATTTGGGCGTAGTCTTTGGATTTTTTGTTTGAAAATGTGATTTTTTGTTTGATGGTTTTGATGAAAAATTTGTGTACGTTAATGGTTTTAGTATTGTTGGATGTGTTGTTTTGTACCGATATTTGAAATTGAGTGGCAAGTTGAGTGGTTTTTTTTATATGGATATGTGTAGTATTGACCTGAAAGGGTTGTTTTTCAAGCTTTTTATTAGCTTGCTCTGACGCAAAATGTTGTTTAGTATTCAAACTCATCGAAAATTACTTTCCCCTATCACTACGTAATGGACACACGCGATCATGGGAAAATCTTGTTTTGCGTTACACATTTTCAATCCATCGTTGTAAATGACAATAGTTTTTTTTAAATTCAACTTATTTAACCTATTGGTTCTTGAAAGTAAGTGATATTTGGCTTATTATTAGTTATAAAAAATGTATGAGTGATTTAAGCACATACCGCCAGTTCGAAAAAAAACAGTAAATTATGGAATCAGTATCCATCTTGTGAATCAAGTTTTTCATTCTTACCACTACATACTAGTATTTCAGTCTTATCAAAGACATCTTGTTTTACAATTCAAATTATATTATACGGTAACGACACCAGTAGTGAAACATGCACCTGTAGTTGACCATCTCTCAGAAAAACGTAAAAATTACGGTTTTTTAAGAATGCAATAGATAAATTTTAATAAGCAGCTTATCCATCGCACCCTTCCCAAAAGATTATCATCTTTAAAAACCTTAATTTCCACATTTTTCTTATAAGACGGTCAACTACGAGTGCATGGTCCATCACTGCTATCGTCACCCTACAACACAACATCGACGATTAGACACAAATTCATTCAACCGACTAGAAATCACCTCCAAAAATTTCTCCCATCAAAAAACAAAAACCATCCACACACCACAGACACTTTCCACTAAAAACACATCGCCCAACATCCCAAAAAGCACACAGCCATCATTGGGCAACACTCAATCGCCAGGCAAAGGTCGGGTCTTCCGACAATGGAGATTAGCGGCGTTTGGTGGCGTGCGGACGCGCACAGGCCAACACTCCACCGAACCTATCGACATTTAACGACAACGATAACGGGGTATTTACTATTAGACTGCCGACTGTTATGACAAAGGGTTGCTCCTTCGGTAGCAGGGGGAGGGGTGGAGGAGAGGGGGGTCCGTTGGGAACTGGCCCTTCCCTCGGGGGCCGTCAGTTAAAGGTTAATCGTGGACAGAAGATTAAATGGAAGCACTGCTGGATTATTTTCCGATTATGAGTCGCTCTCGATGGCCTATCGTCCCCTTTCGATTTGATTGGTGAGTTTGTTTTGCTTGTGTCAGGGCTTGATGATTTATTGTCGTGGGCTACGGTAACTTAATATGTTAATTAATTATTATTCGATATAATTACTAAATTGTTGTGCGCTTAATTAGACAGAAGTAAATGCGTCATTTCTTGGTAGAATGTCAGTGAGGGGGTTATTTAATTTTTGTTGGAATTTTGTGTGTATTTATGAAGTTCTGAGTATGAATTTTATATTGTCATTATACGCAATCGTTTTTCATCTTTTGATAAATAAAGACCTGTTCAATTTTATATTTATTCCCTTCAATTTCAAGTAATTTTTGTTTAATCTCATTCATAACTAACAAATTTTTCAATCTATTATATTCATAATTTTTTCAATCGATTCTACGAGTAGCTGTCTTAAAAATTCTTTAGATTTCATTTAAATTTTCTTTAAGATTTCTAGTTTTATCTTTCTGCAAGAATTCTACTCAAGCATCATTCATATTATGATTATTTCTTTTATTCTCTATTCATACATATTATTTGACCTAGATATTCAGTGTTACATGTTTACAAATGTAATATTATCCTTGTATATACATATAAAATATCATGGGAAAATAATTCCAATATTATGCTGCATATTATAAACCTACTAGAATACAATTTATCATTTAACTTTCGAAAAGGGCACAGTAAAAAAAATCTTATATAGAAAAAAGACGTAAACATAATTCGTGCTCGTATGGAGGGCGTCACAGTGAATGTCCGCAATAAATCTGCGCCTCGTCTAAAGCCATCATTCTTAAGCGAAATCATTGTCGTTTTGGTGTTGCACAACACGAACAAGACACCCTTAAGGGCTCTAGCTTTCCTCTCCCTCGGGCAGTGTTCCCGTCGAAGTCAAATCACGTCCTTAATAGATACTTTCGTCCTGATCGTTCCGCGGGAAAAACCAACGGGGAAAAATTGCGCACGAAATAAAATAACTCTTCCCGCTTTTCCGCGAAACAATAGCTCCTGTGAGTACTTAATGGCCGACGTAACAAACGCCACTCGCTATGGAATTTTCTCGATTGTTTAAGAGCCCCGAATAAGGTAAAAAAATACTGTATTGTCAGGGTGTGACCCGGACGACCTTAAGGGTATACGATAACACTTTTCGTGTATGAATAACGCAAGTGTGGGACGAATTTCGTCAGAAAAAAGAGCAAATGTATATTTTTCCTTATGGAAAGTGAATTATTATTTCCTATTAATAACAATTTTACGATAAATTTATTAATAGCATCTCTTATTTCTATATATTTTTGTTATTTTTATATTGGATCAAGTAGATAGTATTTTGATGATTTTTTTTATGTATCATATCGATTCTATATACAATATTTTGTATGTATGCGGAGAGATGTACCACCCCTGTGCTTGTTTATTTTGCTTATTCCCCGTTGTGCAATTGTATCGAGCATAATAGGCAATAGAACGCCTCCGAGTGTCGCATCACTGCTCACATACGTGACTTGGACCAAATTCACTTTATAAAACACATAACACTTTCCGAAAGTAT
The DNA here is from genome assembly GCA_009617725.1 of Hydropsyche tenuis. NCBI lineage: Eukaryota > Metazoa > Arthropoda > Insecta > Trichoptera > Hydropsychidae > Hydropsyche > Hydropsyche tenuis. The sequence continues at coordinate 393,843 of VTON01000054.1, forward strand.
ACGGAAAATTCACTATATGTCCCTGTTGAAGTATACGCCGGACGATTTTACATTTGCACATTTCTAAATCGATCCGTTTATTATTGAAAATTCGATGCAATTCTGTGATTACATTGAGACTATAAGCAATTTTTTCGCAATAATTTCAAATTAAAATTGACTGTTTTCTAAGTATTTTTATTTGATTCGATGAATAAAATTGTATTACTTTCAAACGCTATTCAAGTACATTTGACGCATATGCGTCATATGTAACATATGTATGTAATGCGATACGCCAACTAATTCCTCGACGCAAAACTTATTTTCTAACTGAAGGAAAACTTTAAAGATTATTTCGATCGGAAACAAATAAATAACGGTAGTTGGGATATTGGGGCGTATCCTCGGGGGGATGGTTTCAGGACACGTATTGGATTACACACACTGAAGACTTTTCAAAATCGTTTTCCCGCCGAACACGTGCCGCTTTTCCTACCGTTTTCCCGCTATCGAGTTACGGTCACCTTTTTATCAAATTTATTATACACGTACACTATTATCCGATTTATGCGATATAAATTTCAAATTTGAACCAAAAACTAATTTTATATTTCGAATTTATCTTCTATATAATAAACTAATAACATTTCACTTACAATCATCGTTCGTACAAAGCCTCACCATTACGCACTTATGGTCCACGTTGTTTCCCCGCGGCAAAATGATATATAGCCACAGGCACAAGTGGCGATTTTGTGTAGACAACAATATATAAAATATAAAACGGGGTTCTCTGTCCAAACAATTCATTTTAATCATTTTAAAAGGTTACCTCCCCATATGTGTCCGAATGACGGCGGCGGCAAACAAGCGCGCATGTTGAATAATGCCAATACGGATTTTCGATGGCATTTCGGCTCTAGTATTATTATATATGTATTTATCGTGTGATATACGATGAAAAATGAAACATTATATTCGGTGGAAGTCTAATATGTGTACAGAACAAGATTGATGTGGTGAAAAGTCGCTAATGCGGATTAAGGTGTAGTGAAGTACTTAATTATTACAATAGATTATTCGATATATTTTATCAGTTGTATCAATCTGAATTTCCATAAATTTCGTTGTTTAATATTTTAATTTAATTCACAAAAAAAATTTGATGATCAACGGTTTATCTTTAGTGAACTTACCGATTCTTTTCGATAATTAAAGTGAAATGAAATGTGAAGCGGTCTGTATATAAATATAAACACGTTTTGTTGGTCTGAAATTATTTCGATTATATGTTTATTGTTTCATATTTTACTCATCAAAAATAGCCTATACTTTATTATGATTCATAATATTTCTATATTGAATTTAAAAAAACTCCAATCTTAATTATAACACAATACTAATGTCAGATCATTTTCAAGAATTCAAAAATTTCTAAAAACACGCACATCATACATTTGGGTATATTTAGTTAATCACTAGCGAAACACATCGTCGAAACGAGGCTGTCGCGCAAATTCGCGCAGCGACAAAAGGAAAGCGAATCTCGAAATTGACTTGTAATTTGTAATCAATTTGTCGGGCAAACAAAACTGGAGGAGAGCGCTCCTTAAGTACAGCCGTTTAATTAAATTAAGCCCTTTTGCAAAAAGGCACTCGGAGACGGTAATGAACACTCGAGAGCCCGGGAAATTGCTAGCGACGAAATGCTACTAACAAAAACATCGTCTGCGTACCCAATCTTAGGAATCATCGTCCCCTCGTTTTTAGATTTAAGGATGAAAAATAAGGAAAGAAAGCAACAAGGCGAAATTACTTTGCATAATTTAACGGTGGGTATATTCAAAGTTTTCGCAACGTCGGTTCATGTGTGTTTCGTATTCGAAATTAAAATTCCCTTATATTTAAAAAAAATTAGAATATGTGTACAAACGTTGTAATTATTCTTAAGGCTCTTAAACAATTTAGACTTTGAATTTATTATTTCTTACATTATACGTTTAACTCAATTAATTTAAATGCTTAAATACGTTGAAGACGGACGTTCAACGTTCTCCGTCCGTTATTTGTGAATCCTATTCAATCTACTTAAATGAAAATTGAATTTTAATGAAGCTTAATCTCTTGTGCTTTAAATATCGGAAAATTTTTTCGTTAATTATTAAAAAAATACATCGAGTGGAATCTTCCTAGATACGTCATTGATTTTTCAACAAATTATTGAAAATTTATATTTTTACGATAAAAAAGCCGTAAAACGAATTATAAAAATTGATTAACATTCATAAAAAGTAATTAAATTTATTTAAAAATATACAATAACTGTAAAACCTTTTTATATTGTATTTTTCAATAAATAAAACCTTCTTTAAAATTATGAAACGAAAATTCAACGATTCAATTCAACGAAAAAACAAAACTTCAAACTCCAGCAAAACATCCTCAATTTTCGTCACATTTCCACGGCGTAAAAGCCGCATTAAGCACACTTCATTATAGATTAGGTTACTTGGACATTATTTAATATTAATATTGCCACCGTGTTATATTTTCGATGGGTGGACCGAGTGGTGGGCCCATTGTCAACATTGAAATGTGTGCCCCGTTAAGTGATGGGTGGCCCGATCAAATATGGGATTGCCAGCTCGCTTAACTATTGATTAATGACAACCTATCACCGAAATTACACCACACTCGTGGCATATATTCGAACGATTTTATCGATGATTTTTTTGTCATTTTGTGTGCTCGGATTCGTGGGCGAGTGCCGGTTTCGAGGGTTAAATAAATAATTTGGGCGGTTGATCTAATTTGCTCTGTGTGCGGAAAGAGAGTGGATTGTCGGAAATATGGTGTTGGTTTTGTATGTATTATGTGTGAAAATAGGATTTTAATAATATTTTTGACAAAATGAAAATTCACATTTGCCAAGTATTTTTTTAGAAAATAGTTATTTGATTAGATATCAATAAATAAAATTTTTGATATATAAATTGAAAGAGATTTAAATAGAGATGTTTTTAAAAATACTGAACACTTTGGGCATCGTTTTTTTTTAAATAAGAAATACCAAAAAATCTAGTTTCCCTTTACTTCAATAAGTTTTTTTTATAACTAATCATGTACGAGTATTTTAAATGGTTTCGTGTTGATATAGGAGTTTTTATTCATATTTATGGATTAAATACACAATAAACAAACAAAAAAGACTTGTCTACTATGTTACCTTTCATTTGGGTATTATTGATACGTAAATGCAAGATTTTGAATTTTTTTCTTAAAAATTGAAATAATAATACTCGAAAACTATGTTACTTTGTACAAAGATATTTTTGGTTTGAAATGTTCCAAATAACATGACCTATCCCCTCTTTAATGCTTTAAGTAGACCTTTGTTGTAACACCCTATGTACTAAAATCATTTCAAATTTTTTTAAAACCAGTCTAAAAACACTTCATTTTCGTAGAAATTGAAATTATGCGAAAATTTTCAGTACAGTGAAAATAAATCAATTCAGAAAATTCCAAATATGTTTAATCTTATATAAGGTTAAGTCTTTAAAAACATTACTAAGAAAATTCGAATTTCCTAGATTTTTTTTATACGTGGAGTGAGCTTTTTACATTAAAGGTCACTTTGGATGCTTGTCGCCTACTCGCTTACCAGAAATTACCATTTGTTGGCCACCAGGGTAATTACAGAGTTTACGACGTGCAAACATTGCCAAGTAATGAAGTGCCATCGAAACCGAACACTCTCGACATCGGACTAATTAACTAGCAGAGTTTCGCAGCACGGTTATTTAAGGGCGTACTCGAATTTATTTCATGTGAAAAACCAATATCGATTCAGTATTATTGCATGTAATATGATAAATTGTATTATTATGTACGTCTATGAAATTTAAAATTAGCGAAAATTGTAAGGAACGTTACGTTAATTTTCTAAATTTGTATTCATTTCGTATCCTAATTATTGGTTACGTTCAAAAATATATTTTCACTGATGTAGTAAAATTTCAGAAATGATCTGAAAATCTTTTTCAACGATTTCACATACAATCGTCCCTCGCACACCAAATTACAATTCACCGCAAACTATGTATACAATTAAAGCACAAAAAACTTAAGTCGTTAAAACTTTTTAATTACCAAAGCGAATACGTGACTCGAATCACCCCATATTTTTTCCAAACTCGAACTTATACGAGATTTGGCCAAAAAAAAAAATACTAAATACATCAATCGTTCCATTTCTCCAGCTCGTATAAGTTAACAATCGCCCGATAAGTTAATTTTCGGATTCTTTTAAACTCGACAAACTCTAAATTAATTAACATTTAGATGGTATAGGTTATTTGTATGGGTGGAGGCTCTCATGCTTGACTGCTTCTAATTACACGCGGTCACTCCAGTCGGGTTAGGCCTTCGCAATACGTCCAACATCTATTAAAACAATTATACGTTTACATTGTAGAGTCAACATCACTGTTTAAAAATTTACGAAATGTTACGATGAAAATTACATAAAGTGTATTCTTTCTGTATAAATGTTTTGTGAAAAGCAATTATTGATGATGTTCATCGTATTAATAACATTTCGATTAATTTTCAGAATATTCAGATATGATTTTTATCTGTTTTGTAATTAATTTGTGAAATATTGATATCTATTTTAAATTAATTTCATATTCACGATTGAATCTATACGAAAATATAAATTTGACCCAATTCGTTATCAGAAGTTATTCAACATATGTTTCACATCAAAACAGCTCGAATTTCTATAGAATCAAATTACATTACACAATTCGTTCGAAACACTATTTAGAACACAATAATTAAATTTGAATCAAAAGTTCTGAATCGTCAAAAAACACTCGTACTAAAGAAACTCAATTAATCGATCGGAAGCCGATTCGGCGCAACTAAACACGACTCGAAAGCAGACCGCACAAAACGCCAAAACAGCAAACACACACTCCAACAAAGAGAGAGAAGGCTTTAGAATTATTTAATAGCCGAAAGCGACCAACTTTTGATCTCGTTTCGTGAAAGCTTTCACGTAAATAAACATGTCTGAATGGTGCGCGGCGCCTCATTAGGCCGCTGCCGTATAATCACCGCGCCAAAGCCCCCTTTAGACGAAAACTGCTTTTAATACCCATATTCTGTGTAATTTGTGTATGTATGTAATACGCGGGAATATGATTACATGCTAATTGAGGCACAATTCGAAATAAGCTGTGATTACAAGTATTAGCGCAGGTGGAAAAGCGCGACGAGTGGATGCTAGTTGCTTTGGAGTATTTAATTCGGTTGAGATGAAACGCTCGTTAATTTATAGCAAATTTGTGTTTATTTGGGTGGGTTTTGTTTGAATTTGTATGTTACGTCAATGTAACTTAATTAGTTACTATTTAAAGTGGTACTCAAGTTACTTGAATGTGTATCACTTCTTTTATCTCCCGCATAGTTTAAATTACAGAATTCTAGAATATTCCTAAAATTTTTGAATACCAGATATTCATTTTTATTATATGGTAATAGAGGAAAAGTAGTTATTAAATTTTTACTGTAACTATCCTTTTATCAAATGAACTTATAATAGATTAATAATCATTCAACTTGATATCGATCATGCTTAACCTTGTTTAACAATAATAATTAGCGAAAAATTCAAGCATTTTCCATAATAAAAGTAAGAAGTTAGTTATTGAAACTATCCATAAAGAAAAAAATTCAGATTAATTGAGTTATTCATTTATGATTTTGTAATTGAATCGTATATTGCTAAATTTAATGCTTTTAAAATAACTGAACAATCATCGATCATATAAATTTAAATAATATTAAATAATTCAACACATAGTTTTTTTTTACATTACAACGTTAAAAAAAACGTACAAATTAAAAGCACTCAACATATGTTCCGAATCGATATTTTTATTTAACAATTCATAAGAGTGTAACGACGATAATCGGTCGATTGCGCGTACCGGGTAATTACTTTTGTGTCGTTTTATTCTCTAATCGATGTTTATCTGGATTGAAAACCCAACCTGGCCATACATTCGTATCGAAAACTATGCATAATTATAACACGGTATAAACATCGAGAGTCGGAGGGACTATTAAAATGGCGAACGGGTACAAAAGGGCCGGTCCCTTTTAATCAACGGGAGTAACTCGACCCGCGCTCGCCTCATCTATTATTGATAATTATTCAATAAAAGTCTGAAAATAAAAAGCGGTAAGCGCGTTCGAGAAATTAGGCTCGCATCAATTATTCATATCAAATCGAACGGATGGAATGAAAAGCATAATTTTGTGTTTGTGTAAGGGAGTTGAATTCACGAGCGGATTATCGCATCGATAACAAAACGCCACGATGTTTAGATGTGTAAATAAAATGTTGTATAGTTAATAAATAATTGACTCACCGAATCGACTCTGGTGGGCGAAGACCAAGAGGGTCTTGGAGATGTTACTCCGGTCCTTTGAGCAAGTTCTTCATCTTCTGTCGTTTCTATGTCGACTGTTTCATCGTCGCTCAAATCTTCGACGCTATGTAATCCAGCTCTGGAAACAGATGCTCCGGCTTGAACTGGTCGGAATGCTGATTGATGAAACATTGGTTTCGATTCGTAAATGCTGTTAGCATTTCTCCAAGAGATCAGTGACGATTCAGCTGCAGTGTGTCCGAAGAAAAGAGGAGATCCTCGCTTCAACCACGGTAAAGTATACGGAGAGAATGGAAATTGCGGGTGTTGTTTGACTGCTTGGCTTTGGTGCCACATATAATCCATGACGAGACTCTTTGATAGTGGTAGAGCTATTTCTGGAAACGGAGGTACTCTGGGTGTCGGAGCAGTCAAAGCTGGAGACGGACTCGTCACTGGAAAAGTGATACCAGAAGATAAAGGAGTTGGACTTTCTGTGTGAATTTTTGGCTGCTTTGGGGGAGTAACACTCGAAGAACTGCGTTCACTTGATACCGACGATGAAGCCATGAGTCGTTTTCTAGTTCCACCATTGAACATGGCTTTGACATCTTCCCATGCATGAACAATTTCATCCGGAGGCGAACCACTCAATTTCATGTGTCGTCGCCAAGAATTGAAATTAGCGGCGTCTGGCTGTATATATTTATCTCCGGATCCCGTGCGATGAGAATGAAATATAAATTTATTCGGAGAGAAGAACAAAGCACAGTACGAACACTTGATACATTTGGCCCTCGAAGAATTATATCTAGAGGGTAGGAAAGCCCCTCGACATCCCCAGGCGCATTCGTGGTGTACGGAAAATGCAAAATCATCGGGAAGTCTTGGCGGAGCATTGTCGCCTAAGAAAGATTTGCATAATCTTTCTGCTTCTCGTCTCGTGATCATTCCACATCTTCTTGAAGACACTGGCATGGCTCCAGCCCTCCTCAGGATCTCTAACTGGACTGGAGTGCACTGTACGCATGTTATACCCAAAGCTACTCGTCTGTTATGAATCTCATTATAGCTGAATTGCTTCAATAACGTATTAGAGATTTGAGCTAAGCACAATCTCTCTTGAGCATCGATAACTAAAGATACAATCGGAATACCGTAAAGTAAAACAGTTCCGACCTGAAAATTATATTAAAAATCAATAAATTGGATATCAAATCAATCTAATTAAATTATAGCTTACTTGATTCGGCTTCGAGGCATAGTGTTGGTGAGATAAGTGCGAAACTTTTTGCTCCCGTGATTTCATCGCATGCGCGGGTAGAGCTGAAGCGTCCATTCTGGAACGGTTAAGATATAATCGATTATTATTAAATTATAGCCATAAGTAAATAAAGCTATATCTAAATAATTACTCAGAAACAGCGCCGTATTTAATCAACACAAATTGACGTTACGAACTGGCGTAGTCAATCGATGTTTGTCTTTTATTATTTTCCAATTCAATTCCCTTTGTTATGCGCTTTGAAATAAAAAGCTTTTTAATTAATTTAATTTTAATTTTATTGCATATTGTGTTATTTTAAGATGAATTGATATGTTAATATTGTAAACTTTCAATCATATTAACTCGAGAATTATCAACAAAAATCATGACTTAATTATCTTTTTCAACTTGAGAAATAATTGAAACGTTTTGATTCGTTGAATAATTTACTTTTATTTGATACATTATATATTCTTCTTTAATCTCGAATCATTTGTCCAGTATTCCGAAACCTAGTTAAGTCTCTGACCTTATTCGTATTGAATTTAACGTTTTCGACCCGTTTCCCGACATTCGTCTTTAATCCATTGTCTCTCTTTCGTATCTGTATTTATTTATAATTAATTAATACGACGGTCCTAATGAAACTCGTCCGATCCCGTTACTTGGCGATTAATCGATACAACGTTTGAGCAACTGTGGTCGAGTTTGAATTAATCGTAATCGAAATTTTAATTAATTCGAACGCAGATCGAAGTCTAGCTGAAACTTCAATTAATGGAAGTTTACGTTGATTAATTTCAATGTTGTCACTAATGAGCGAAGTGAAATGGAAAAACTTCGATATATAAATTAATTCATACTATAACGTTTAGTAGTTTTTTTTAATTTAATTTTATACATATTTATAGTGAAATTATTTTGAAATTGTTATTTTTAGTATTCTTATGAAAAATTTTTGATATTAATCGAAAGCATTTTTTTTCTTCAGAAATCTTATTGTTAGAATAGTATTTTCAAATTAAAATTTTCTGAAATAAATTTCCGAATTTTTTTCATTTTATTTTATTCAAATTGGTATCGAATATTATATTAAATTTCAAAATATGTTTTCTAATAGTTTTAGTATGAACAATAGTTAAAAAATGTTAAAAACTGCTACATAAATATATCAATAGCTAATGAAAGCTTTGCAAACAAAATATACAACGAACGTACAAAAGGAAAAATCTCGAAATTCAAACAAAATATTACAATATCAGAGTTACCAACTTTAATCATTTTCCGTCTAGATTCAAATAATTTTGCCAACCCCGACAAAGACGAGCCCGCTACGGGGAACGAAATTAAATAGAAATCGTATTGTGTTAGCACGACGAAACGCGGCCGTTACAATATTATTTCATATCAAACAGATTGAAATACCCTTAAATTTTATGCATAGAAATTGTACAACAAAGCAGTCTGTATAAATTCAAGCCGGCGAAGAAATAAAGAACGAAAGAGCGAGCACAGCGGCGTTAATATTAAATTTGTTTCCACTCGTTGAATTATCGTTCTTTAAATATTCAAATTAAACTGGCGGCCAAGCGGGAAGGAAAATGGAAAATGTATGGGTGTGTCCTTTTCCCGCAGGCTCCGCCTCGCGCATAAACACACACACACAATGTTCACATATATTCATACTCACAATACAGTTAATTCTTTTCGTTTCATTCCTGATTCCTAAATATTGCGGTTCTCAAACTTTGATTTTGGGTTTGTGAAAATTGTTTGTGATGTATGAGTGTTATAAATTTATTCATTGCACTTGTAATTTAGTCATTAGATTTTTTTTTTAATTAAAATTTAATTATATTTATTCATGATGTTGTTTCGTACAATTGTTTTTAATCTGTTGTGATTTATGTCTAGTTGAAAAAGTTTTCAGAAATGACAATATTTTGAATTCAAAGAAATTTTAATGTACGTATTAGAGAATATTTTTGATTAGGTAATGTTTTATATAGTTTTATCAATTTTGTTTAACATAATACTTATCATAAATTTTACAGCGATGAACAAAGAATAGGCTGTGGCATAGAGCTTTTTGATTACTTGGCTCGTTGTGTGAAAGATTTCATTCATCTGCATGGCTTGGAAGAAGTTGCCCTTCCAATGGGTATGTACTTTATTTTGAAAAATATTTAAAAATAGTATTTATATGGAATAATATACAAATTACACTTTTGATTTACAGGATTTACATTCTCTTTTCCAATGACACAACACGCTATTAATTCTGGAAGCCTTATTACATGGACTTATTAGGTAACATAATAATTTATCATTTTTTACAAAAAATCTAAGCATATAAAACTCAAACGATGTACGTGTGTATGTATGTATGTATATATGTATGTATGTATGTATGTATGTATGTATGTATGTATGTATGTATGTATGTATGTATGTATGTATGTATGTATGTATGTACGTACGTATGTATGTATGTATGTATGTATGTATGTATGTATGTATGAATCCAATAAACTCCTAAAACGATAGACGAATCTTCACTAAATTTGAAAAAATGTGCTATAAAATCCCAAGAAACTAAGTAAGCATTCAGTTTTTTAATATCGTTTTGCATTTCAGTTTTTTTCAGTATTTTATATCGATCGCCATGCAAATTATAATATAAAATTTGTCGGCGTCGCGATTGATTGTGACACAATTTATTTTCAGAGTCCCGAACACACCGGGTACGAGCCGCTAGTAATAAATAAAATATTGATTTAATTCTTAATTTAATAACCATAATATTATTTTATTATAATTAAAGTTTAATCAACTAATTAATTCTATGTGTAGCATAGAACATTACATTTTAAATCAATGCACCTATGTTTATTAAAATGAAACTTTAAAAATTTATGAAAATTTATTTTTTCATTAAAAAAAAAACATTACTAATTGTAAGATAATATAATATAACATAGGTTTTACACATCAAATTCTATCTTTTGAGCTACAAATTCAACCATCTGAAATTATTATTAAAGCAGTTGTAATAGTAAAAGTAATCAATGAAATAAATTTGAAGTTAAATGGTTAAATTTGAAGCGTAAAACCTGTATTAAAAATACAATACTCCACCAGAAATTTTCCGAGTAAAATGAAAAAAACAATATTTAATATTTCAAACAATGAAAAAACATAAAAAAAATTCCAAAAGTACGAATATGATTATTATCCTTCGACACAAACGAAATCCACAATCAATCTGCAATAAACACAGAGGCCATAAAGGGACGCGCCGATTGCTCAAATCGAATCCAACTGCAAATATGGCCGCTTCGACGTTTGAGAAGTTCCGATTTACAGTCTCGAGCAGAAGCAATTTGTCGACTCCGCGAAGCGATGACAAACGTCATTACGAGTTAATAAAAATCTCATTTCGACGAATCGCAGTATGGCGAAAGCGTTCCCGGAAAACGCGGATTCCACCCCCTCGAAAGTGGGTGGCGGTTGGGGGAGGGTTGAAAGCCACCCGAAGGCTTGAATTAATTGAAAACGAAGACCGAAAAACAAAACGTAATTACACAACGGGACGTTGCTCGTTTTAAATGTTCCCACTTTTTTATTTTTTTGTTTTGATGTTTTTTTATTATTATAATATGATGTATATGATTTTAGTTATTAGTTGGGGTCAAAGGTAGAAATTTTGGGGTTTGGAATCATAATCTTTATACGGATTATCTAGTGGGGTTTTAGAATTGATTTAAAAAAAATTAAAACAACTTTTTTATTTAAAAAAATAAAATTCGTATGATTAGATTGTGAAAATTTTACTTTAAAGTGTATTTATGAAATGTATTCAGAAATTGAATAGAATCAATATTCGAGTTTTAATATTAGAGTATTACATATTTTGAAATTGGAATATACAGATTCTTTTCAAGTACACTTAACGTATTTTTAGTACGATCTGATCTCATTAGTTCATGACAGACTCAATTCTATTTTCCAATATGAAATGTAAAATTATTAAATTAATAATTATTACCTTTGAGTTTAATTGAATAAAATTTAATAAAGAAAAACCGGGAATTTTCCGAGAAAAATTTATGAAACCACCAATTTTTTTACTCCCATAGAAATATTTTTATATTAACTAACTAATTGAAATACGGATCAAAATAATAGAGCCATATTTTATTCAAAGTTATAACACACGGAATAAAATAAAAACAACCCAACTTTTTCAACTAAAAACAAAATTCATCACAAAAAAAATTTCAAACAACTCTCACCCAAACTATCAAACCATACCATTTCAACCATCAATCCCGAACGATCAAACCGAATTAAAAACCCCATCCCATCTCGGGCCGCTTAATCGTTCCGGCGCGCACACCACGGGCGTCGCAGGGTTAAATTCATGGTTGCGCTGTCACAACAATGAACATTGTTTCCACTAGTCGTGCACATCCCTATTTGTGTTTCAATTATGGAGCCCGACGGTACACCGGCTCGAATCCCCGAGGGCAAACAGCGTTAACGAATTAGGGCCAACGGCCCTCCCTGGCGAAATTCGGGAGTTTGGGGAGACGGGAGGAAGGTGCCGTGTGCAAATTCTTAAATCAAATCGTCGTCGGGTGTGTGGAGTTGGTTTTGATTAGTGATTCTGCAATGAGACGTCCAAGGGCTTTTTTCCCGGGAATTTCTGGATTTTTTGTTGTTTCGAGTCTCGGGAATTTTAACGAATAACTCTCGGAATTCGAGATTTTCTAATTTAAAATGTGCGTAATATGTTTATTTTATTTGTTGAAAATAATATACTTATGGTTTGCTATTGTATAAAAACAGATACTATGTATACGAGAATACAGTCCAGTTGATAATGAACTTTGTATAAATCATGCAATCTTCAATTGTAATAGAAGTGTCATATCAGATTCTAATTGTTCCAACCAGTGCCGTAGCAAGCCATTGGCAATTGGGCAAGCGCCAAGAGCGTGTGACTTTTGGGGCGCCAAAGTCGCCCTCCGTTTTTTTTTTAAGTGATTACTTTTAAACAATTTAGATGTTTTCCACGGGAAAAAATTTTTGGGGTCCGAATAATTTTGAGAAGTGTCGAATATAGAAAAAAATATTTCCTAAAGTTAGCGTGAAATAATTTCGCGTGAAGCTAACTTTACGCGAAATTATTCATCAAACAACGATAGGTTGGGTTAGGCTTGGTGAGAAATTCGCAAAAATATTTCCGAAAGTTGGGTTAGTTTCACGCGAAATTATTCATCAAACAACGATAGGTTGGGTTAGGCTTGGTAACAAATTCGCAAAGATATTTCCGAATGTTGGGTTAGCTTCACGCAAATTTATTCATCAAACGATGGGTTGGGTTAGGCTTGGTGAAAAATTAACGAAAATATTTTGGAAAGTTGGACTGTAGCCCAACTTTCATGTATTAATGCGTTTTTCCCCATGGAAAAACAAATTTTTCCAGCTCCCCCTTGGAAAAAAAGGGCACCAAATTTTATATTCGCCAAGGGCGCCAAAAACATTGCTACGGTTCTGGTTCCAACGAAGATTCCCTAGAAGAAAATGACTGCGAAACCGATAATTCGGAAACTGGAAATAGTGTGGTGAGTTTGAAACCAAGCTTCTATGATGCTCTTATGATACTCGCAAAATTATAAAATTGTTTGGAAAAGGCTAAAAAAAAATACAGACTTGCAAAAATATGTAAAAGATGAATTTGATATTGAACTAATGTTAATTATAAACTTAAGTTAAACCACGATAAAACGATTTTTTAATATAAATAATTAACAAATGTGTTAAAAAATGCGCCTTTTAAATTAAATTTGTTTTAGTAAACTCGGCTTTCACTTTGGATTTCTAACACACACGATACCTTTAAATATACAAATACTTAATTTTAAAAAATCCATAATTTTATTCAAAAACAAGCAAAAGTCTTTATCTTTTATCGGAATTCGAGTCCCGGGAAGTTTCAGGACTTTGGAATTACCACGTCTCAAGTCCCGGGACTTCAGAATCACTTGTTTTGATTGATGTTGGTGGATGGTGGTTTTCTTGGTTTGGATTGGGTGGTTTTGGTGATCGTTGGTTGGTTTGTTTGATGGAGGCTTGTGTGGTGTCTAATTGCTTTTTTTGTCATCGGTGAATTATGTGTAGAAATTATAATGGTAGGAAAGCTTTTTTCTGTTGTGTTTGTGTGAAAATTATATAATGGTAATTGGTCTCGTTTTTATTCGTTATGGATGTTGTCAATGTTATTGGGTGAGTTTTGTTTTTATGTTGGGAGATGCAGGTGTAAGTGTTTTTTATGAATATACTTGTGATTTTTCTCTAGACAGTTGGAGAAATTGTATTGAAAAGAAGAAAATATTGAACCATTTCAAAAATAATAAATGTTTACAAAACATGAAATATTTTTCAAGGCATATAAGTATTATATGTAAATAATATTTTTATAAGACAGAGAAACATTCACAAATTCAGATAATTTTGTTGAGAATTTAATCATTATCATTTCATTATCAAAAACCCAATTGGTAAAATACAATAATAAATCGAAAATCAAAATAAAAATCATAAATAAATATGTAGTTTTTTTCCTTTAAGCTATTATTTTATTAGAAAAAAGTTAAATTCGTAAGAAAAATAAGAAAGTTTATACACTCCATAATTAACATATGTTATATAAATTTGTTAATAAATAATAATAATTAAAGTAATAACATTTGATATTGTGGTAAAAATTGAGTGGGTATACTGTGGTACAAATATTGTTTTGAACGAAAAAAAATATTCTTTAAAATTTCTGAAAGTTTTTATAATGATAAATTGTGAATCAATTAAAAAAATATTTCCATAAGAAAGAAAAGCATATTTTTTATAGATTAATGTTAATTTAAGACTGAAAAACAGAGTACAATTTATATTATATTTTTTATATAAAAAAAACGTAATCAAAAATTCTAAAGAAATAAATTTTTAATATAAAAAATGTTAGAATCATTCAAAATAATAATATTATATTAATTTTGTATTGTATTATAATACAATTAATCGACAATTTTTCATTTATTTTTTTCAGATATTCCACAATGAATTTTAAAACAATCAACTCCAGCCTAATTGAGACCTTTCCATGAAACGATGAGTGGAAATAATTAAGAAAGAAACAAAGTGAAATAATTAAAGAGCAGGTAATACCGCAGGGAGCTTAACCTACGACCTTTCGCGTTACAGCCCGTAAAATTACTTACTGAGCCACGGCACCGTAAATACATTCATAAAAGGCTTCAGAAAACAACAATCGATATGCTAAGAAGGTGTATTTTATATATTGCGGTGTGTTGTATTTTTATTCGCTAAGTATCACAATATAATTAAAATTTAGCCGTGCTTGTGGAAACTCTTGGCGGAAAAGCTTCTGCGAAAATGGGCTGTGGTTCTATATAGGTTAAATGGGAAATTAAATGGTTGGCGGTTCGTTTAATTCATTAGATACATAATTAAGCGGTGTTTAGTAGAATAAAATCGATTTAAGTAAATACTTGGAAAAAGAAAAAGTTATCATATTATTTTAGTTGGAAAAAAAATGTAGGATTGTTAAAAAATTACTTTTTGAATAATCATATTATTTTGAAACAATATAAATTTTGAATCAAATCAGTCTGTATACGATTTTGAAAAGTATTTTTTACATATAAAAAGATTTTCTTAATGATTTTAAAAGTAAAATATATAATAATTAGAATAAAGCATTGAAAAAATATTTTAAATAAAAAAACATTAAATTATTTTCATTAAAAAAAATACTCACTTTTTTGATGACGACGAAGACATCGAACTGACAGCAGCCGAAATTTTCAATAAACAAACATTTTCCAGCAAATTTTCCGAACTTCAATAAAAAAATATCCAAGAAAAAATCGAAGGACCCAAACCGAAACTTTCCAAATTCAAGCCAAAGCTCACACAAAATTCAAAATTTTCCAGATAAACTTTGAAGACTGTTGGTTCGTGTCGCGGCTGATGGGCGACTGGCCGTCATCCACTCGAGTGGGCGGTTCTTATTTTCGACCCCGCCCCCCGAATCGGGCGACCAATCGGATTGCGCAATGTGGGGGTGGGCGGGGTTGAATCTTCCCTTTTTCCGGAGCTTCAATTTAAAACTTCGCATATTTCATGGAGTGCTTTGTCGATTTTTAAATATGGAAAATCGTGATGCATTTTATGTGTAATATATTTAATTTAATTTAGTTTAATGATTTTGGTTTCGGAAAATTTTATTTGATGTGGCGTTTTCAGATCGGAAAAGTTTCAAGTGGGAGTTAAAATTTTAGGTGATTGTTAAAATATACAATTTATATTTTAGAACAGTGTTGTTCGATCTTATTTGTGCCATGTATTATGTTATTTCTTCAATGCTTTAAAAATTTCCAATTTGCTAATTTTAAGAATTGGATAAACATCTGCATATTTGATACATCAATCGAAAGGGGTTTAAACAGAGATGTTTATAAAAATATTTTAAAACTTTGGAGTTTGTTTTTTTATTTAACAACTCCATTTTTCAACAACTTTTATTCAAAAAAACTCAAGAAACTGGTTTCAAGTTTTCCTTTACTTCAGTAATTTTTTGATAACTGATCGTGTATTCTATTTGAGGATTAAATAGTAAACTAACAAAAAAATAAGGTTTGTCTGCCATATTATCTTTCATTTGGGAATTATTAGTGTGCAAGTATGAAATTTTAGATTTTTTTCATAAAATCAAAATAATAATAATAACAACTCAAAAACTGTGATACTTTGAACTAAGGTATAGGTATGTATGTTTTAAAATATTCCAAATAAACACCTATGACCTATGACCTCTTCGAGGAGACTTTTGGACCACTCTGTATATATGTATAATTTGTGACAATATAAACTACCTAACAATTAAATAATTTTAGCAAATTTTTAATGAATACCTATGTCGATTCGAATATATAATATTATTTTTTTAATTCGTGTAAGATCATTATTGATCTCAAATTATTTATAATATATTATTATGATCAATTCACATGTGAACATATACACAACATATAAATTTACTATTAAAAAATTATGTCTACGAAAATATTTTTTTTTTTATTTATGTACATCCTTTTTATGAGTCTTCTTCCTTAAATTTTCACCATTTGGAAAAATGGAGATCGCTACTTCTATCACTTTCTTCATCCCATTTTAAATTTCCCTCATCCATCACATCCATTTCGGCTTCACCCAATTAATATTTACATACACGAACACCGTATCATCGCACATCGAAATTACACTGCACTTTTTGTCGCACTCAATAAATTAAATAGTGTCGCATCGAATTCCCGAGGGACACAATCGACGGGGGCGAAACATACAAAACCGAAACTAAATCCCCCCGCGACATAAAGCGTGAAAGGTAATTTAGTCACAGCATGTTGACTTTTGTTCGAACCGAAAAAATTAAATATGTCCACCAACCCACTTAATGGCGTGACGTCACAATTGGACACCGATCGTGCGATTTTGGCCAAATCACGAAATCAACTTTCGAAAAAGACTCATTTTGATTGGTATAACCAGAGCCGTAGCAATATTTTTAGCACTATTGACAAGAGTAACTACATATGATTTAAGAAAGTATGTATAATATAAATGGTTACGCCAATTGATTTTTTAAATTTAAATTTTGAATTCTTGGATGGTGACGTCTTAACAAAATTACCGGGAGTACATATGATTTAAGAAAGTATAATATAAATGGTTACGCCAATTGATTTTTTAATTTTAATTTTGAATTCTTGGATTGTGCAGTTCGAACGAGATTACCGGGAGTACATATGATTTAAGAAAGTATAATATAAATGGTTACGCCAATTGATTTTTTAATTTTAATTTTAATTTTGAATTCTTGGATGGTGCAGTTCGAACGAAATTACCAGGAGTGCATGTAATTTATGAAAGTAAGTATCATTACGTCATTTATTTTTTTTGCCAATCTATTGCCATTTGCCAATAGATTGCTACAGTGCTATGTTAGGTATAGCTTTTATTTATATTCTAATTGCTTCTACATATTAAAACTGTTCAAAGAATATATTCAAGATTCGATTCAAATTTATATGAACGTATGTATTTCCATTATTAAATCGCATTATTTATTAATAAAAGGACATAATATAAAAATAAAAAAGCTAATTATTTTTATAATCGTTTGGTGGATGTCATATTTGCGGTAATAAACGGCGACATATAGATTTGTTCGCCGCAAATGCTTTTGTGTTTTATTGTTTTCCACCCTCAGCAATAGAAATATGCATGTCGTATTAAATATGCAATTCAGTTTATTATATTCCCTCGTTTTTATTAATGCCGCTAGAAGAATTCACCGCCATTGAGATTGGCTAATAAAATGAAAGGAATCGCACCCATTGCGGCCATACGCGCCATTTGATTGAATAATGAACTCATAAAAAAAAATGGAATAATTATTGTGAATTGAGACAATTATTTTGAGGAAATGTGGTTTTATATAAGTATGTTTATTATCATTTTATGGTTTAATTTTTTTTCAGATCCGAGAAAATTGTTTTCTGTTAATTTTCCTAGGTGAGTTTTTCCAGATTTTTTAAATATATTTTGAAGGCTTTATTATAAGTGATAAATAAATAATGCAAATAGTTGTTTTACAATTTATTAGTAACATTGTATATCTTATAATTTTGGAGGCAAAGTACAGATAGAATGATAGAATACAAGTCGAAAGAAAAATATCGTTATTAAATAACAATGCCATATTTCATGTTTTTTTTTTAATAATATATTTAACATAATTTCTTTTGCAAACATTTCAAATCGACTTTCTGTAACATTCACACAGCGCATCCAACTCTTATTGTGTAATTAGTCAACATTAATATAGAAACATATAGTTATAATATATATCAACACACATTTTAAAGACAAGATATATAAACTGAGTATTTTTTCAAAGGCAAATTCAACTTCAGTATTTTTTCCATATATGTATGTATGTATAATATAATCAAGTATATTTATAAATATTTACGTTTAAGGAACAAAATAATTCAGGTGAACAGGCTGAACGATCTTTTATAAGACGCAAGTAAGTATGCGAAGGAGTTGCATACTTTTTTTATTTTAAATAAAGATACAAATTCATAATGTTTCACATGCTTTTGCAACATTCTTTTCAAGCTAGATCTTCGATTCAATAACTATTGTGTATAAATAGATTGCAATTACAAAATAAAAAAATGCTGTTTTATAATATTTAGCTAGGAGAAATATATAATTTATATTTTGATGAAAATATTACTTCTCTTAATTGACAAAATGATTTGTATCAAATCAGATTTTATATGTATTTTTAAAAGGCAGCGAAAATAAAACACATTTCATAGTTATTTTTTTCTATGTCTAATTGTAAGATGTACTTTAAAGTATTGATCAAGATAAAAATAGATCAAAATTTATTTTAAAATCATTAAAATTTTAGAGAATCACCTTTTTATATTATAATACATGAAAAATAAAATAATTTGGAAAATACAACAATTTTCATTTGCAAACGTGCAATAATGTTCACATAAATTTGATTTTTAAATATGTATGATTAAATTACGAACAATAAATAGAGCTTATTTATACAACATTAGAACTAGGTATTGTCTTTATATATGCCAGATCCTGGGGTTATGTAGAATTATAAAGAAATGACATTACCATACAGGTGATGATAAAATATGTGTGAAACATAGTAATAATATTCATTCGGGTTAAATATTTGAAATTGTATTGGCAAAGGGAAAAAAACAATGTGTAATATTCATTAATTTGGCAATGTCAGTTCTTATATTCTATTTTAAGTGTTAAATTTATTTTAAACAACGAAAAATTCTTATCACATCTACCATAAATATTAAACGATGATAATTTATTTACTTAGTGATTTTTTTTCGAAAATCTGGCATGGATATTAGTCAACATTGAAAATATTTATGAGACATCTAACTTGTATACACTATTCAAAATTGTTAATTTTTATTACATTTAAAAATAATAATATTACATTGAAGAAAACATTTTAAAAATACTGGAAAATCTTCATTATAAATTTGGACATATTTATGAGATATTAATGTGCAACAAGAGTTTTAAAACACTGACT
Organism: Hydropsyche tenuis; assembly: GCA_009617725.1. NCBI lineage: Eukaryota > Metazoa > Arthropoda > Insecta > Trichoptera > Hydropsychidae > Hydropsyche > Hydropsyche tenuis. Next base: position 413,779 of record VTON01000054.1, read on the forward strand.
TCAAGCTATATTCATTAATAAAGCAACCTTCGTTGAAAAACTATTTTCATGACATTTGTTATGTAATCCACAAAATAATATGTATTTACAACGTAAATGTGATTGGCAACTGATAAATAATCACGGAATAATGCAAAAGAAAAGACAGAATATAATGCGTTGCGGTCAACAAACTAATACTACAATAGAAGCTAATACGAAATATTGTATTTATATCTTGTATTATCTTCGATTAAAAAAAATACCAGGCACTGATCGTAATTAAAGCATTTCATAATAAATAATTACATTTACCACAATACAATAATTCAAAAATCGAAAAGTCATATCAATCGTATTCTAATGGATTTTATGTTATTTTACCCTCATCTAAAAAACATCAAGTCTTTTACAATAAATCTGCGTCCTTTTTATCTTAACTCTTTCCAATAATATAAGCGTCAATATATTGACATACACGTTTTATATTCTTCTGTATATTCGGCAAGCTGCCATTTCTAATTTGATCTTGAAAATCAGATTTTGACAATCTCTTAAGGATATATTAGTCCCAAAACCAGCTGAAGTCCAGTGAGAAACTTCAAACTCAGATTATCCAAATATTAACAATTAATACTTAAGAGTTTGTCAAATTCGTACAATCGAACAAAAAAAAAAAAGGCCAAAAAAGCAAAAACATTGCAATTAATATGCTCACAAAAATATGTATTGTTCTTTTAATGATAAAATAATTGTAAACAAATGATTCCACTCGACATTTTATTTCATGCTTATTACAAATCTTACAGTATCATAATTTTCAAATATATAATTCCTCAAATTGCAAATATCAACAACTTTTTTTAAATTTTGACTTATCATTAGAATTTCAGTGGCATAACTAAATGCCGCTGATGTCTATAAAGGCTTACCAAATCTGACAATTAGTGCTATTTTCTTATCACTTAGCAAATCGCATTTCAAAGTTTTCACTACCGTTTGAACAAACCTAACCGCAAACTATACAGATATTTTCAGTTCACAACTTAATGAAAACATCTGATATCACAGTATCAAGAACTTGATATTTGCAAATTCAATATGCTCGAGTGGTTGCCATTATGTACTACTTTTTTATGCAATTTAGCTGTCTTAAAACCAATTCTCATCTGTGCCATTCAATATCTACGATATTACAATGTATTTACGATGGTAATGTATTTTAAATACTTTTAATTTTGTATTGAAGTAGTAAGAAGCCAATTTTATATATAAATATACATGCTTGAGATGATTTTCAATAAATTTAACACTGAATTTGTCATAAAATATGTTTATAATCTATTACTGAAAAATCAATTAAATAATCAAAAGATCAATTCATAATTTCTAAATACTATTGATATATTTTCAATGACTTTTTTTACAGACAAGGTTTTCTCAAAATATGTTAGAATTTTCATATAAATAGTAAATAGAACAAAATTTTGATCGTAGAAAGAAAAAAGATTGTGCTTAAAAATAAACAGCAAAGTCATGCATCTCATTTTAAAAAAATATTGAAATGAAAAATCATAATATTCTATTTAAATATACTCATTATACAATATATTTACAATAAAAAATAGGATATCTGAGCAAATAACAATAATGATAAATTAATATTTTAAAATACATTGATGTAATATGACTACTAAAAAAAATCTTTTTCAAAATTTTAAGTTAAGTTTAAGTGGCAAAACTTAATTAGCAAATTTTTACAAGTTTAAGAGAGCAATAAAACTAAAATTATAAAGTAATATTTAATAATAAACTGGTTGGTTATTTACAATTATATGCTATTATGGCAGAACTCAAGACAGTTCAAAAAAATCGATTACATGCTGTCAAAAAAGCACACACCAAAAAAAACTTTATTTTATTTTTTACTCAAAATCTGACATACAAAAACTTAATAAAAAAATAAATATTTACTTGAAAAACTATTTGCTGTAAAGATTTTTGTAAAATTATTTGTTGGAATGTTAAAATGAAGGCTTGATACAACAATCAATAAAAAAATTAATAAAAAATATAAAACCCTATCTTTTTAAAGTGTATATTCAATTTGAAATCCAGAAAATATGATTTAAATATAAGTGTCTAATATAATTTCAATTATACAAAGTCATGTGATTAATATTTGGGTGCGCATAGACAATATTAAATTTAAGTGAATGTATATACCAATTTTTAGTATATATGCGTCTTTAAAAATTGAACATTTTTTGCAAATCAGAATATTAAAAAAATTTGAAAACACGATCGATCATCAATTTGAAACATCAAAGAAAATTTTTTAACAAATTTCAATAAAAAAATTAAACTGAAAATTGAAAATTATACTGTTGACCTAAGGATGGTCTTTATATTCATTTTTCAAAATGTAATACATAATTATACTGTATTTATTGTATATATCTAATACATTAAACAACAAATTGGGATATATCATAATGCGGTTTAAAATTATAAAACTATGAATCGATTGAGTTATCAAATTGCAATCAGCTTCAGTTAATAATAAAAGTCAGGTAGTGGCAAGCAATAGATGGCAGGTTATTTTTCGACATTAATTTACTGTAACGGTACAGTGACCTGGACATATGATACGGGGAAATAGCCGGTGCGGCCATTCAGGCTTCCTTCATACCAATTATCGTCTACTTTGTTAATTAAAGTGATGACATCATTCTCCTACAAAATCACAAGACGAAACGATAAGCAAATACAATCGAATTGTAATATAAGAAAAGATTAGTTCGAGGGATTCTCGCATACCTTGAAACCTAGTTCGCCAGGATTCTCGGGTTCAAAGTCATATAGAGCAGTGCAAGCGGGCTTTTGATTAGCAGCTGGAGGTACCATGGGTGTCCTAGCAGGAGACTTCATCGGTGAAGGCAAAGGAGAGGCTAAACACAACACAAACACATTGTTTTTAAACGGTATTAGGATATGTGATGAATACTTCAAAAAAATAAACAGTCAAAATGTTGTAATTTCGAAATAAATATCACTTAGCATAGGTTGTTAAAAGTAAAGCATGCCTTTAAGATGAATGACGATTTAGTCAAGCATATGATTACTTTAAGTAGACCACACAACTGAAAACTACAAATGTTATGCAGATTGCACAACCTTCATTGCGTTCTTATATTGGAATGGGAATATTAACGGATAGGCGATAATAAATGAACTGCAAAATATTTTGCAGTGTACGTCACACACAGGCCTTAGTTACTTGCAGTGTGCAATGATAACAATTATCATTATATTATAAAGAGTTACAAAAAAAATTTCAAAAACAGATTTATCTTATTGTTAGAGCAGTACTCTTCAAATTGAGTGCTACAAGGTCATCTTTAAGGGGGAAATATTTCATATAATTTTTTAAATTATAAATTTCGTTTTCTCAGTCAAAAAATATTATTGAGAAACTATTTTTCAATATTCATTATTGATGTGTGGTCTGCCTTAATAGGTACAAAAAAATTTGTGTTTTTTTTTATTAGTTGACATTCAAAATGAGTGATAAGCAAATTATGATGAAATGAAATCTTCAAATAAAAACATTGACACTTTTTAGTAAAATAACTATACAAAAACAAATGTTAGATAAATGTGTAAACTTAAAACATAGTATAAATTATGTAAAATTAAATGATGTATCTTATTTTCTTCTAAAAGTCAAATAAACTATGTTCTATTTTATTGACAGTTTGTTTAACAAAATGATAACATAATTTTGATAATAAAATTTTCACCTACTTAAACTTCACATAATTATTAATGAAAATAACAAAATGGTAAACACAAAAATCTAAAACACATAACATGCTTTGAAACAAATAACACAAATTTCATTAAATATTAATATTATTTTGAATTACATGCATTATTAAATTATATACTGAATTACAAAGTAACCAAAAAGATTGAGTACAATTTAAAAAAAAAAGAAATCTGATCTACAATCAACATATAAGACCAAAATTTGAAAAATACATAAATGTAATAAAATCAAAAATTACTTCTACTTTTTAGTTAAATCTTAAAATTCAAACATTTTATTTTCACATTTTATATTAAAAAAATATTCATTTTTGTTAATATTAAAATAATTTTATCAATTTTCAAAACAACAACCTTCCATATAATCATATCTTCCTTATCACATGATCATGTATGATTTCAATTCAAAAATATTGAACATATCAATCCAAAATTTTGATTATACGATTATGATAAAGACACACACGACCCTCACAATATACATATGAAAATTAAATTTGAACAGAAAAGACAAAAGATTGAAAATTCATAATATTTTTTTATATATTACCGTTGGTAGATCGTTGATTATTTTGAGAGTTTCCTCCTGGAAACAGTTCCAGGTTGTTGGGCTTGTGGATTGGAGAGCCAGCATTGGAACCTCCTAAAGAGGCATAATACATTTCAAAAAACTACTATTTTATTTCCATTATTGCTAGAGTTGCTCGCATCTTCCATTTATTTGTCAAATATAAAATAATTTAAATTAAAATTTTGTGATGGAATGCATTGATAATCTCCCTTTGATAATAATAATTTTTTTATTCATAAGCTCAATAATATTATATAACGACTTGTATTAATTTATCTTTTGATTTGTAATATGTAAAAAAAACATATTCTTATATCGTTTTATCACCATGTTGTTTTCTATGGTTTTATTGTGTTTCGTTCCATTTACATCCTTTTTTTTATTTTGTTTTCCAAAAATTACCTGAAGTGGCACACAGGAAACATTGAACGCAAAACAGCAAATTAAAAATAACAAATACACACTTAACATCATAGATTTATGAAAGAAATTTATGGATATTATAGGAAACCAATATAGTTTTCAAACACATATAGTAATCAATATCGGTAACATTGAAAAATGTATGACATAGAAAACATCAAAAAGATTACACCAATACATTCCAGATTTTAAAACGCAAAGTTGAAAAAGGAAGGCGAAGAAACCATGCTAACATATATTTCAACATTTGAAAATATTGAAACATAAATCTGAATACTGGATGCATATTATCACTGGGTATATAATTAAAAAAATAGGGGAAAATTAATGCAGATTTAAATAGATAATTATTCATTAAAAAAAATAGGTAGGAAAACCCATGGAAATATCAGGAATTGATTGGAATGTAGGAAAAAATTAATATAAATATTGTCTGTTATGAGGAAATTAATTGTTTAAATTAATTGTATTTTCATATGACAATATTTTCCAATATCAAATAAGATAACGCCACAAAGTAAAAGCTTGTATTGAAATACCCGAAACATTCAATTTTTGTATCGAAATGACCTATATGAGAATCAAATAGAATAATTCTCAAAGATGATTTTTAGAACCACATATAAAACCTTAAATCCGTAATCAGAATTTGTACATTTTTTTTGTTTTTACAAAAGTGAACTAAAAAGAAAATGAAATGTGAATTTTATGCACCTAAATAATAATAAGATACGTACCTATCAATTATAAGATCCTAAAATTCTATAAAACAAAAAGCTTTATTTATATTGTTTCAAATTTAAGAAACCACACTAGGACCAGCAGTATTTGATAGAAAATTAGATAAATAATATTTACAATTTCATATATTATTATTTAAGCTAAACGAAAATGAAAATATATATTGCATACAAAATACCATAATAATATGTATAGACTTCATATTTACAGTGCAATTTCACATGCTAAGATAATAAGTTTCATTCATTTAATTACACATAGATGTGAAAATTGAAATATATTATCAAAACACATAATTTTACACAATCCTTGAACATATCATAAAATATATAGTTCGTCTTTGATAACTAGAAATTATAAAAGTTATGAAAGGTAGTTAATTTTGAAATATTTTTACTTTATATAAACATTTAACATTTTCATGAAAAAACGTTTTGGAGAGATAGAAATATAAAAGTTATAAAATCAATATTTTTAGTTACATATCTTCAGTTTTAATAAAAATCATATAGAATACATTTTTTAAATATATAATACTTCACACATCCCATACCAAAATATTTTATAAAACTAAACATAATACAAAATTAAAAAATTAAAATGACTTACCAAAATTTTATTAATTCAAATAAATATACTAAAAAATAAAAATTAAGTGACCTTCACCAATAAACCCCACCCAAGTGCCAGATGCAAACATGCGTCAACTCTATTGAGAATGTTTTGTGCAGTTTGGTTAGTTATTTTTAGTATTTTGTATGAATAATAATAAAAAATGAATTTAGATTAACCTTCACCTTGAAGTATTTTATAATTTTAAGAAAATAAAAAAGAAATGAAAGAAAAAAACAAAAAAAAATCACCTGACCACGGATCCAAGTTTGCATTATGTTGAGAGGGAGGGCGACGAGGAGGCTGTCCTCCTTTATTTTGCCACCCTCCACTAACACCGTTACCGCTTCTATCCCACGGGGCTTTGAAAGAATCGTCCCAAGCACTATTAATATTAGTCATTTTTTTATCGCTAATATTTGAACTTTTACTATGTGTTATCTTAGATGTGTTGTTGTGAACGGTCCAATTGGTCTGTTTGGATATGTTGCCTATAGAAGAACTGTGTCTGAGATTGGAACTGACACGGGGACGGGACAGGTTATGATTGGATCCATGGGTACTTCCTATTACAGGATGGGAGTTAATGGAATGCGAGGGTCTACCATTATTAAAGCCGTGAGGTGTATCTCCAGAGACTCCATCAATATTCAGGTCAGCCAATGTCTTTGGTACGAATTCCAATTTAGGTCGTGATGCTGCATCTTCCATCCTGAAAAATAAATGAGATATAGAACGAAGAATTTAAATTTGAAAAAAAAAATCATTTTAAGACATACTTTTCACGCAAATTTTCAACTAATAGTTTCAATATTTCCGTGCATTGTTGATGATATTCCATGAGTCCATCTGCAAATGATGTTAGTTGTGCGAGTTGTTCCACCTATAAAAATATACATTGTTTATCAGTAAATTAATATCTATAATATGGGTGAAGAATAAATTGAAAAACTCACTTCATTGTCCAGCAAGTTGAACATGCCCAACTGCGCTAGGTGCAACGATTCGGCAAATTTCTCTTCGGCTTGCTTTATCTCATCATCTGTGTAATGAGAGCCTGATCAACAAGAATCCGCCCTCGCACAGCATAAAATATTTCCCAATATGGGAAACACAGTATGTAATACAAGTATGGCGAAATAAAAGGATGACAAAAAGGTACAAACCAAATCATAAATGCAGCAACCACGAAAATAATAGTAATTCCAAAAAAAATTGCAAAACAGGATTTCAAATCATGAATCATTGAGATATCACCCATAATTATGATATGAAGATTTTCGGTTCCAAAATTAAATCAGGAAAGGATCATGAAACAAATGGGGCGGAAAACAAATCTAAATTAGTAAAAAAAAAAAAAACTTAACACATATACTAAGTACCCACTTTACATGGTTTAATTGAAAATATAAGTGTATTTAAAAAATAATTATAATTATTTAATTATAAATTTTAAGATCAAAGTGATAGTCCATGTAATTTGGGAAACTTGCACTTATTAATAATCAACCTGTTACACCATCTAATTTGAAGCAATATTACCATCATAATCTTCCGCTTGTGGGTCAAATTGCAAAAGTTAAAAGCGATTGTAAAATAATTATACAATAGCATAATATTGATTTAACTCAAAAAATAGCATAATATTGATGAAAATATAATATAACCAAATTCTACTGAAACACATTTTACGTTGAAAAAAGTAGCTACATAAAATGGCAGCACAATAATATGTGTAAGGAATTATCCCAAGATTTCAGGATCTTCCAGTGGAAAACGTACCCTGTCTTGCAGAATATTGATTATGTGAGGGACTGCCATATGGACTCATTCGACCAACTAATAAAAATATATAAATTTTTCAAGAAACAGGAAAATTCTAATAATATATTTTAAAAATCGTTTTCTTTTTTAGCTATCAAAAAACATTCACAAAACAATTTATTTGACTCATCTACTTATATTATAATCGATCCTTGAGCAAAATTATTAGAAGCAATGTGAATGTAAGCATAAAATCAATTCAATATGTCAAATCAATATCCTTTATAATTCACTCCCCTTTAAAATCCATATACGGCGAATATTATTTTCATGAATAAAAGCTATTTCAAAGCAATCAAAACATTAAAACAAATACACTTTTACAAATTTAAAGTTAATTTTCAATACTAATTCCAATAATATGTGTAAATAATACTAAAGGTCGGAAAGACTAATCACCTTTCGCTTGTCTTCTTCTTTTACAATCAAAGTCCAGTCTTCTACCTTGCAGCTTTTTCCGGTGATACTGAACAAATTATAATTACAAATTAGTAAATTTGAAGAAAATATGATGGTGTTTTTCATAAAATAAACAAATATATTATAATTACCATAACTTCTTTCAAATCTTTGTTCTGTAATTGATGTAAAGGTTCTAGGAAATTCTGTTTAATATTATCATCGAGAGAATATTTTATATCAGCCATTTGTTTCATAGATTCTCCCATTTCGAGCAAACTTTGAGCTGAAAATAATGAAACGAATTTATAACGAATGTCAATTTTATACAAAAAATTATTTAAAGTTTTATTGATTGCTTACAAAAGATACTATCTTCGCCTAATTTTTTTCCATAAAGAAGCATACAATCACCGAGGACACCTTCCGGTTGTGGATAAGTATTACTCTTAGCTTGACCAGACAATTTTGAAATACCTTTGACGGCTGCCATCTTAGCACGCGCCGTTGGATTGGGCTGTAAGAATTCTTTCGTTTTCAACTGAAGTTCTTCAACTAATTCGACGGTAACATCAGTTTTCTACAATCATAAAAAATATATAAATACATACAAAACGCAAATAATACATTAATTTACAAAATATAGGAAAAAAACTCACTCTTTCCATTTCCACAAAGTCCAAATCCAATTTCGTGCCCTCGGCACCTCCCATTTTTTCTGTGACATACTGAAAATGTTTATGAAACACATTATTACAATGAAACAGGTTGTTTTGTTGAGTAATAATATACGTACATATTTTCATTTTTGTAATTTATCAGGCAGAATTAGTTATTGCACCATAAATTTTTTTATAACAATTTAAATTTAGTAATACAATATTGATCGTATATAAATGTTAATATCAAACCATCATCATATGTCATCTATAATATATTATATAATGTTAATTGCAAGACAAAAACATTAATTTTTCTTATCTTACCGAAATGTAATTCTCGAATAACATATAAGGTAATGCACCAGTGGTTGACCGTGTATCCGTTGTCCAGTAATTGACCACTTCTCAGATAAACGTAAAAATTAAAATTTTTACAGACGACAATCTTTCGGAAAATGTGCGATAGGTTAGCTGTTTAGATTGCACTAGCTGATAGATTGCATCTTACCTATCGCACCCTTTCCGAATTATTATCGTCTTTAAAAACCTTCATTTTTACGTTTTTCTGAGAAGTGGTCAACCACAGATACATGATCAACCACTGGTGTCGTTACCTAAATACAGAAACAATCGATTACACCAAACATACGCAATCACGTCCGTCTATATATCAACCTTATTAAATGTCACTTAACTTCGACAAAAAGCAGAATTTCAATCATCAATACATTTCACAGTACATCGACATTATCGATGTAACGAAACAAATCAAAAATTTACACCACCGTATTTCTAAACCGCAAAATTTCACAAGACCGCACCATATTGACAATCACGCCAAACTGACCACACAGAATTGCATATCAGCTCATCGAGACTAGAGATGTGCCGGCAGGAAAAAAACCGGTTTATTCCCGGGAATAAATCGGGGTTTTTCTCCGGGAATTTCAGGCGACGGAAATTTTGGGAAAATTGAAAAAAAATGTATGTATGTATGTATGTATATCATTCAGAATTTCAAATAGACACATTTTCAGATACTCGCATTGCAACATACAAAACTTGAAATAATCTAAACGTTTTCATTCTAAAAAAAATTGATTATTTTGTTGAAACAGCAAAAATGTTGTAAAATATGTGAAGAAATCACAAATTGTATTATTTACATTCACAATGAAGCAAAATCATAAAGATCTAGGATCTAAATCATCCACCCTTAAGCTTCCTGTGTCAACATGGTGGAACAGTATTATTGACATGATTCAAAGCTTAATAAATGGCAAAGAATCCTTACAGGAAACTGTATTACGAGAAGATTTGATTATTGATCATATTAAATGAAAGTAATATTTAACATCCAAATCATTTTATACAAACTCTCATGTTTCATTTAATGTAACCTTTCTTTAATTATTACCTATGCATTAAAACATATTGTCGCCGGCTCGAGGGTATATGGCGCTCTAGACAGATTGATTTTCAACGCCCCCTCCCCCTCCCATATTTTACAAATATTTTTCGAATTTAAAAATTATCCGAACCCCAAAAATTTTTGTTAAGAGCTGCGCAAAGCGCCTTTTTAACTTTGGCGCTCTAGGCAAGTGCCTACACTGCTCCCTATTTGAGCCGCCCCTTTATATTGTATTGTTTTGGTAATTTTCAATTAAAAAATGCAGTTCCATGTAAAAAAAAACCTCCAATTCTCCCAAAGTTCTGTTTTTTTCCGTTCGTTCAAAATTCCCATATTGCCCATCCCTAATCGAGACCACATCGACTCCTCACAGGGATTCACCAGCCATCACCAGGTTCGATCACCACACGAACGTCCTCCGCGCAAGCACAGGGCTCCTAGTTGGCCATGTCACGGTCACGGGCCGAACTGGGCCACCGGGCCACGACGAGGGCCGCTCAAAATCAAGGTTCTCCAGCCCACTTCGCGATTGCTCATCCCGAGGGATGACCCGGTTCGGGACGACTCGGCTTGGACCATTCAGACCGTGTAATTGAATTTCGCGTTTGCGAAACGGGCGTATCAATTGTCGGATTATGTCGAAAATGAGCGGAACGAATCTCGGGGGGTCGTTAATGATGAAATATTGCAGTCTGCGGGATTTGCGGGTGACGTTTCATTAGAGAAGTGAGGTCGATGTTTTTTTTTCAGCGCGTGCAATTTTAACTTGACGTCAGTCATAAACGTCACTCGGAGGTGAATCCGTATAAATTGAACTAGAACGCGAAAAAAAAACTTTTCGAATATTGGTGTACTTTTCCGCTTTGAAATTCAACAGCTGTGTCGTAAGTTTTTTCGATACAGGTAAAGTTTCATCATAATTTATTGAGTGAAAATGTTTGAGAGTCGAAAAAAATCTTCGCGAATTGAAATGGAACAAAAGCTTTGGATCACAATGGTGTTTCGGGCCGACCTGTTATGATGGTAAATATTAATTGTGTTTATATAAGCACGTACAGTGTATCAAAGATTTATTAATAAAAGTGATTTTTTTTAATAATGTATAACATTAGGGTAGCTTATGATTTTTGATAGTAATAATCATTTAAATCTTTTCAAAAAATAATAAAAATCAGCACAATTGACGCCAATTTTTTATATTTGTACGTACGTTACGCCTTCTGTTGTTAATTATAATAAAATGTTGAAATTCCAAGAAATTTTAGCTCAATATTCACATGTACCTACTAATAAAAAAATCGACTGAGTAATTCAAATAAAAAAGGAAGAAAACTCGGAAAAACTTTAACGATATACTATGGCTAGAAGAACACATTGTACGCAGTTTTATGATGAGTTTTCCGAGTGTAATATCAAAAAAATGATAATAATACCGACTTCACGTATTACAAAAAAATAAAAACACTCAACAGCATTGAAACGTGAAGATTGTGTTAAAATTTTCTCGAAAATGTGAAAACCCATAATTTTATTCAACAAAAAATCTTCATACAAAATCCAATAAAATCATCCCTTTCACACCGAAGACACGAAAATCCTCACATTTTCTCATACGAACCCAACAATAAGACATTAACACTTCACGAAAATCCCGAAAAGCCCCAAATAGAACGACCTTGAATCCCACAACCAAATTCGGACGCAACAAGGCACAGTCGGAAGGACGAACGACGCACAAGAACCGTGAACGGGAAAACCAACCGTAAATAGGTCAAGGGAGGGTTAGGGCCTGAAAGCGCGGAGTCCCGAGGGGGGCGCACGCCCGGGGGCGGAGTCCCCACTGCGGGGAAGGGCGGGGGCCAACGGGGAGGGGGGTCGCGACGGGGACAGGCGGGATCAATAACAAACCGGGGAGACCCCCGAAACGGGGAAACCCCTTCTCTGCACGTTGGCACGGTGTTAAGGCGAGTCTACACTGCGAGTCGACGATTGTGACGGTCGGTTGTTGCTGTTAAGTTATGGATGGCGGTTGAGGGATTTGGATGTTGAATGGTTGAAAGTGGGTGGAGTTCGGGGGAGGTTTGATGGGTGTGTTGTGAAAGTCGGTTGATATGATAGTTCGTAAATGTTTTAGAATTGGAAACGTGTGATAAACATGTAATTTTCGAAGGGACAAAGAAAAAAGTTATCCTTTTCAAACAATGGACTACTATAAAATTTATCAACCAATAATTGACATACGTTGTTATTGTACAAAGATTGTTATATCAGTACGCTTCAACAGATAGCTGATGACACAATTTTCGAAAATGGTAATTAAAGAAATTTCAAGATATTTTAAAAACTGCATATTTTAGCGATATAAAAAAATAAAAAATAAATTTGGTTCCCACCAATAACAATTTCAAACCAACCGCCACAACATATTGTAACAGCTGAAAAGCTGCACGATCCATCGAAAATCACGTTGAATCACCTGGTGAAGTTCTACCTCAACACTCACGAGGTTAATATAACTCCTACCGAGTACGCAATCCATATCTGTATTATCACATATTCACGAGCGAGCATTCACATGTACATACGCGATGCGCGTTTACGCACTTTTTGACACGCGCCATATTTATTGTTATGACGCCACTGTCGGGGCGTATAAATAAGCTTTCGGAAAATGAACCGCGATCGGAAAAGCCATTATACGAGGGAAAACAAGTCGAATATTCGTCACTGAAATATATAAATCGACGACTAGTGTGAGTCGTAAACGTTCAATGTTAAATTCGAATAAAAAAAATTATTCATTTCCGATGAAAAGTTCTTGAAATGAATCGTAGATAAAATTTTAATATGCCGATAAGAAATCATGATTGATGACAATATAAACAGCAGGTATTTATATGAAGAAATTAAAAGCGAATCTCTAGGACAACGTTGTCGATATCGAACTAATAATATATAATGAATATTATTTTTATACATGGATACGAAAATCGCACAGACATAATTAGGTTACGCACGGAAGCGTATAAAAGAACTGTACAAGAAAGGTATCAATAGGGGGAAAAAATTAGATTCGATATTCGGTTTTATTGAATACCTCTTTTATATTATGGAACAGTGTGCGTATCGCATTGGAAACACACTGGTGGTAAATACAATACGATTACGCGAACGAAACTAGGAAAAGGTCGTACAATGGGTGGAAAAGCCAAATTTATCCCGGGGAATACGGGGAATTCTCGCCATTATATAAATAATAGTGACTGTCTTTCTTATTGTGTCAGGTCTGACAAGCGAAAATTGATGCGCAATGGACGTCAATTATGATCCATTTAGCTCGTAAATATGATTTATCGTAAGATAAATATCGATATTGAAGCTGTTAGCACATGGGTAATTTTATCTATAATATTTTTTTTAACGTTAACACACGAAATCTCACAATAAGTTACAAATAAATATTAAACATAGAACTGCGAATGTTTTGAACGATGCTTATTAATGAATATTTAGTACAAAGAGATTTTACAACGTGAAAGTTTTTCACTGAACAACAGTTATGCATCCCGAAGGACCGAAGTTCGGAAAACTCTACACAACACTAAAAGCGCAAAAACTGAAAAAAAATAACACTGCTTTCAGTTTCTCATAATTAAAAATCGCAAATTGCTTCATGAAACCGACGAGACGACAATGAATTAATTTCGAGATACGTATATAAAAATTATCTAATCTCATGTTCTAATCGGTAAATTATCTCGTTTTCACGATAAATATACATATAAAAGAAAAACGTAAAGAATTAACTGTGTCATTCATTACCTGGTTGGCTTTATTGATCTGCTTCTTGAGCCCTGCGAACGCCATGGCTGCTGTTTTTCAAATACCCCGCCAACCACCACCGAAACGGCGGTTTTTCTAATAATCCGACGGATCAAATGAGATTAAATCCTGAAACAAATATGAAAATATATATTAAATTGTGTTACATGAAAGTAAATACAATACAATACAATAATTTTATCACATAATCACATGAATGGAAATTTATAATACATATATTATTCATTAAATCCATTATATTTTAAATATATTTCGATATAAAAACGTTTGATACAAAAAGAAATTTAATCGATACAAGTCTTATATGATACATAATTCTAAAGAATCATTCAATTTGAAACACATTTTTGATGCGTAATACATCTCGTAATTTGTACGAAATCTTTTGTGTTATCGCCCAATTCAAATTTACGCAATTTCTCAAAGAACACATCTACCGTATAAGTCGCAAGATAAATGTACGACATAACGATAACGACGAGCCTACAATAAATTTTCATCAGCACGCGGAAAACCCGCCGGTTTTCCGCCCCCGCGAACATCTCGCGTTATAACACTAGGGAAGAAACAGTAAAGTCCCTCGAAATTTCGCGAAAATAAATTGATTCTGCGGAGGACGAAGTCGAAATTCAATAAAATTTCGCTAAGTACGAGAGCGACGAGACATACCGGAAAACGTGCACGAATAACCTCGTTCGAGTGCTGGCCTCCGTTCGAGGGCAAACAATTATTTTTTATGCGTCGGAATAAGGAAAGATTTTTTCCGTAGGGTAAATAAACGCGAGAGCGAATGTGACAGGGGATGACAGTGCAAAGAAATGCGGTAAAAAAATGTATAGGAATATGGAAATGACGGAGGTTGTGACGAAGATGACAAAAACGTCAGAGGTTTACGTTAACTTCTTGCGACGTCACTCAATATTTTCGTTGTATATATTTTGATTTATATTGTATTGATTTGGTTTTAATATGCAATATGCATGTTTATGCAGTATAATTTTGAATATTATACATATATACCGAAATAAAATAAAATGAAAAAATATCATTCACTGTTGTGAAATTTAATATTTTCACAAAAATATAGCATGAAATATTATGAGTTAATATTATATCATGAACTGAAAAATCGTGCTTTACGAATTTTGCAAAAATAATCAAAGTTAAATGTTTTGAACTTGGTTGATATCAGTAGCGGCTTGATATCATTATGAAAACTTTAGTAATATTTTTTCGTCGTGATAACTTCGCGATTCTTTTAAATTGTACGGAAAAATAATTCATTTTTCTTATTACAAAATTTTACACACTAGAATTATCGTGTGCGTTTCAGTTATTCGATAAATAGTAGTCGATTTTCATAATAGAGCACCAGTTTTACGTGGCATTAACTAAATTCATTAATTACACCATTGAATACTGAAAGAAAACCGTTTTCCTACACAATTCGACGCATACGAAACGTACCATGTATGTTTTAGTTTAACACAACGCCACTAATTACCCTCTAACAAAGTGACGCCTAGTTTACTCACTTTTCAACTTAACTAAATAAAAAAATTTATATTTCGTGTGAAAGAATTACATAATTCGGAAATTTTTTCGCATATGACCCAAATGACTATTTGCACGTGGTAGCGCTCAATACGCTCAATATAGATATGAGAGTGGCGGAGTACATTGACGATAAAATAATTCGATAATCTGAAAACATTACGATAATTACAACATTATCGATAAGCATCACGTGTGCGTTAGTTTTTCCGAGTTTTTCAGTCTGACGAATGCGTGAACGTACCAAGTCACGAAGCAATAAAACATCCAATGTACATATGTATATATGCGACCTATTTATTCTTTGATACGAAGATAAGGCGGTTGTAAATTTTAACATAATTCACAAAATAAAAATACGTCGCATAGTTTGAAGCGGGCTACTGAAAACTGTTTCAGATTTAAAAACACGTATGCAAACCCTTTTTAATGTATACAGAGCGAATTTCGCGCACGAACTGTCAAAGCGTTATATTGTGTACGAAAAATGAGTGCAAAAAAACGTCGGAAAAATAAATTTCGAGTTTGCAAAAAGTTCGCGCCGAGACGTTGCCGACCATCTGCTGCTGTTCGCAATATCCTGAACGTATCGTTGTTCTGAAATTCAGAGTCTGAAAGCACATACCAAAAGGCTGCGGACGAGCTTTATGAGTTACGAAATTTTCGCCGTTTCCTTAACATTTTCCCGCTTTTTTTTTTTTTTACGGTCCGCGACTAACTTTCGCGACCGCAATACCGAGAATTGCGAGTTTTGAATTAAACAAGCTGCTGAGTTACAGAAATCCGGGTTACGTATAGAGAGGTGTAATATAAACGTGAAATATAATTGCTTCGACAGGTTAATACGGGATTAGATCATAATAAGTTGAGTAACCCGACCTATGTATAAACATGACCCTTGAGCGCTTTTAAGCCGATTTAAAGCGTATAAATTTTCCAATTTTCACCGTCGATACCGAATCCCGATCGTATGTGTTATCTGAATACGTGGAACTTTTCAAGTATAAGGTATCGAATATATTCCTGTATCCAATTAATATGTAAAATAATGGTTTGATAGGTAAAAATAGTCGTGTTTAATAAATGAGTAAACTTCGCGTGCGATTCATTAGAAATTCTATTGATTTTGAAACAATAACTGAAACATCACATGCTATATAAAAAAACGTGACTTAGTAAATTATCCAATTTATTATTCTATTAAAATTAACTTACAGATATGAAAAAAAATGTTTATGAATTCATCAAAAGAAAAAAAATTCTCTAATACATTTCTCATACAAAAAAATTTTTCTTCTAAAGATTCGCGCCAATCGTATCATACACAAACACATAATGGTACCAAAATAATACCACAATCTAGACACAATAACCCTATTAACATCGCAATAAATCTCACAATCGGAACCGCCGCAATCCAAACAACATCTCACAATGAATCGGCAACACTGAATATCCAACAGAAGAAAAGATCCGCACATCGGCCTTACTATTTTTCTCCCGACGATTTTCCGAACCCAGATCACCTCGTGGGTTGGAAAAACGGAAAAAGGGGCATTTTCCACAGTGCGAGCGAACATGCAAATTCCTTGACGCGAATATTTGAATACAAGACGAGGATCCCGATAAATTCGAGCAATAACCGTCACCGGCCTTCATGGTATACCCTTGATATATTACGGTGTTATATCCAGGTCGATCCCGTCGGATTTTCCACAATTTCCCGAGATAAGGTCTGAGTGATGATTCATTGAAAATCAACCGAAACGTACTCCATTTGCGTACATGTTATATAAGATGTACGAATGGAATGTAGATGTAGATGGTGAAGTTTCCATCGTGTGCTTCGGCTCGACTTCACAATTTCGAATAATGTGAATGTATATAAATGTCTAGTTTATGTATGTCAGATACAAAATATTTTCATTTCATATTTGCGAACGATTTCGTGGAGTATATACGGTAAAAAGTAATGCGTGTATGATATCGAAAAAATCATTAATACAATACGCTCGTTAGACGGAAAATATGAAACGAATATTATTCTATATTTTTATACATCGATTCGATTGTTTTTTTTTTTTTTTTTTTACGTGAATTCAAAAATGAACATATTCTCAAATGAGTACAAAAATTTGTTTACAAAGACAACGATAAAACTAATATTTGCTAATGTAATATAAAAAAAATAGTAACACAATCATGTATATCAATTCGCGGAATACGCGAGATAACGATAAAATACCAAAAATGCACAACAAACACACATGGATCGTGGATAAGCCCATAGCAAACTTTGATTCTCATGAGTCAGATAGAGAACCGAATTTCACTAACGTGCGATAAAACGATCCTTATTAAACCGTTCGCGGATCATTAAAGGGTTAGGGCCGATCAATAAACCATATAAAATTAGATCGTTTCGGGATAAAATTAGAATACATACGTGGAAAAACCACCCCCGCTTTTCCAGTGGGTGTGCGACCTTTTCGAAACGAAAAAAAAAACACAAAGGGCGATTATCTTACAAGAAGAATCGTTGAAATGACCAAGTATCGCATTACCCAAGTCAAACATGATGTAAAATTCACATGTTCGCATACTAAATATCGATTTCGTCGGGCTATAAATATGCGAGCGGAATCGGTATACCTTGTTAATTCGCGTTAGTAATTCATAGCTCGATGGTTATTACATTTTGGATGTGTGTATAATTAATCGGGATCTCGTTGAACTAATCTAGAGATGTAGTTATTTATTTAACGATGCCGACTTCTGGAATACATATATACGTGTCGTATGTTTACCGCATACGACTGCAAAATCATAACAAGTTGATAGTAATGTAGTTTTGATTAATAATGTTCGGTATTACCAGACTAAATGGATTCATTAGCGTTGAAAACATAATCGTGATTATTATGAATGGAATTAAGTAATTTGTGAAATACGATATTTGATTCTATAATATGATAAAAATATTCGAACGATTCAAAAAATATTTCTATATTGCCGTATTGAAATGAATTTAATGATTCAGGGGTCGGTAAACTTTTTTTGGAAAGGAACAGATCGTAAAAATTTGAGCCTTGGTGTGCTGAATAGTAAACGCGAAGATTTTTATATGGATAATTCTACTCAAAGAGTGACAAAAAACAGGCTCAACATTTTAAAATGTTAAAACTAATCAATCTCAAAATTCGAGTGCTAGATTCAAAAAAAAAAATTTAAAAGCAGGTAATATCTAGAAAATAAGCAGTAATGAATTGTGCCGCAGGCAATTTCTTTTTTTCGTTTTGCTTGATTAAATCTATACTATCAAAAATAACGTAAAATTTTCTAAAAAATACATAATTTTGGAGAAAAATCGCTTCCAATTGAAGGTCTGACATAAGCTCCTCAATTGTACAGTTAAATGGATTTTGAAATATGAAAATGTCTTATGCAATTGTATCAAGACCCGCAAAATAATTTTTTAACTCTAGTTCAACAATAAGTTCAGAAAATATATCTGCTGCTATTTTTTTTGAAGATGAGAATTCCTAAATTGATTCTAAATTCTTGAAATTAATTTAATTTAAATATTTTCATCTAAAAACAATATTGACCCGCGGATCGGATTAAAAACAGGCAGCGTGCCGGAATTCGCGACACCCGATACAAATTATTCAATACAATAACAAAAAAAATCAAACGAATCACAAACAGAACTCATCCATCATTTCCCTCCCACGCAAAATCAAATAAATCGACATCAATCAATCAATAACCACACCATCGCCATCAGAACCCATAAACACAACAGTAAACGATCCCGATCCACCCACTCACCCTAGCATTCATTCACGCCAGACAAAGGGGGGCGCGAAGGGGCGCGCAACATTCCGAGCGCCGAACCTCCGCCGAAAAGCACTACGTAGTACTACGGCGTAGAGCAATGGCGTCGCGATTACCTCTGGCAATGTCGAGGAGGGCTCTGGAGCCAGTTCCGAGAAAGTTCCCGGTCCAGGGAAGGCGATGGGGGTGCGGGGGCGCGCGCTCGCGTCGCGGGCGTCGGGGCGACTGACGCTCTGGTCGAATTGCGGGGGCGGAGGCTCCGGGGGCGCCTGCGTTGCGTAACCAGGGACAGATCTTGGTTGTACGGATCTCGTGTATTGTCGGTTTGTGGTCGAAATTCGAATGTGTTATATATAACCATGTTAATAACTTCGATACATGTCGGTGAGGACGAGTGGAAGTTTAGAAGTGCATGTATGGGAGGTTTGAGTTGTGTAATGTGTCTGAAATTTCGATAATTGTGATCGATCATGGCTGTAATCTATTTATTTATATATATAAAACTCACACTGTGTATGTATGTATGTATCCAATAAACTACGGCGTGTATTTTTCGGGTCAGAATTTTAATACGTTTTGGTCAGAATTTTTAATTCATTTATCAGAATTTTTATTACATTGGTCAGAATTTATATTATATTGGTCAGAATTTATATTATATTGGTCAGAATACATGGGTCAGAATTTTGTGGTCGGAATAAATATTAAATGGTCAGAATTTTTATTACATTGGTCAGAATTTATATTATATTGGTCAGAATACATGGGTCAGAATTTTGTGGTCGGAATAAATATTAAATGGTCAGAATTTTTATTACATTGGTCAGAATTTATATTATATTGGTCAGAATACATGGGTCAGAATTTGATAAAGGTGATCTTTAGCATACATACGAATTTAAGTTGGCACCTCAGAAACATGTTTATACACGTACATGCACCAATACTTATTCACAGTTTGATAGCTTGTTGGAAACTTTTACGATAGAGACTTATAAAATATTTTCGATCTGAATATCTGATTGAATAAGATACGTTCAGTAAATGTGACGCAAAAAACGCTAACCTAACCTAACCTAAGCACGCGTTTAGTAATAAATACGTTCAGACTTTTGACTGAGACGTGCGGCATTAAATAAGTGCGTTTAGTTTTCCCTGACTGATTGTGAGAAATGCGGCGTTTGGCCCAACCCCCACGTTCAGTTTTTCTGTAAGGATTGTAATTTTCTGTAATTTTGACCATTTATCGACTGTCACATTCTGACCATTTAACATTTTATTCTGACAATTTAACATTTTATTCTGACCGTTTACTCAATTTTATTCAGACCAAACTATGAATTAAATTCTGACCAAATAATTTGTTGCCATAAACTACTAAACCGATAGACGAATCTTCACTAAATTTGGCAAGAATGAGCTTTGAAATCCGGACAAACTAAGCATTCAGTTTTTTCTATCGATTGCCATACAAATTATAATGGTGTTCGGAAAGTGTAAGCGCAATTTAATAAGTGAGTGCTTTTAAATTTACACGCTATATAATGTACCGGCGTCGCGATTGATTGTGACAATAATTACAATCGGTACTCAATTTATTTTCAGAGTCCCGAGCAACGCCGGGTACTACCCGATAGTATTATATAAATTTGTATTCGTGAAACGTTGGATATGTATGGAAAATTTTGTATATATCGAAGTGGATGTTGGTTCAGTTGTATAGAAAGAAAGGATAACTCGTTAAATTTTGAATTTGTTTAATTGTATATTTAGAAATTTGTGTTAAAATAGGATTTGAAATTGAATATTTATGAGATAAATGCGAAGGTATATAAAAAATGAGTCAATTAAGTAACGTGATTATATTTCGGAATCTGTCAAGTTTCTCGTCGGATCTTGTATTAATGTATCATAATGAGTGGGATGGTTAGTTTACTTTCTCATAATGATGTTAATTTATTTGACAAAATCCCACGCAATAATTTTAATATAGCGAATTAAATCTCTTTGTCCGATACGAATGTTTCTCTCTGATATAATTAATTCCTATATAAATCAACTTCACCACAATTTATATTAATTAAAATACGATATTGCGGGTTTTGTTTTCACGGCGATGCAACAACATAATAGAACGATCAATCGTTTTAGTTTTGAAAGCTTATACAGAAATGCAATATTCAGTTCACCCACCCAAAACAAAAGGACTCCACCAACGCGAAATTTAATATTCATCTATCGATTCGTCGGACCAACACCGCCATCATAAAGCAACAAACCGTACAATTCTTTCCCTTTTACAATACAAAACATTTTCGTGTTTGTACAGTGGAAAAAATGAAGTCGACCATGCGAGTAGCTCAAATCGTCCGATTTCGAATGTTCGGTGTAGATTTGGATGTATTTGTATGAATTTTCTATTCGGTATCGAGAGGGGATCAATATTGAATGTTTTTTTTCCGGTTCAACGTTTCGGCGGAGAAATGTCGACTCGATGGCAAGTTAATAATTTTATGCCGGGTTTTGTTTTTGTTTTAAATGTGTTTGCCGAAGCTGAAGCATGTTGTTTCATGTAAATTTTAGTGGATACGGGAATAATTTATCGAAATGAAAATTAGCGAACGAAAAATTTGACCTATTGGAAGTATATAAGATAGGAATAATATATAATTTAAAAATATATGTTTACTTTCTCTTGGAATAATAAACAAAGTATTCGGTTCTGCGATGAAAATGTTTTTAAAGTTTATGTCTGAATTGATTTTTTAATAATTTAATTTGAATATTAATATTTACTACAAATATAAAAAATACTATTATATAATATTTATGATTGATAAATTTAACGAATTAAAATCATAGAAATTTTCCAACAAAAGGAAATGAAAAAACAAATTTTCTGGTAACTATAATATAATAGAACTCACTATAAATATATGCTACGAATGATCAAAATATATACGTAAAATGAAATAATTGAATCGATCGAACACTTAATATTCTATTAGTAAAACGTCCATGTTTCAACAAAAATAATTAACAACACAAAATCGAGAGCACGTTTTACCATAAATTGATACATCAAACATAAATAAATTCAATCATAAAACTTTCAAACGTAATGAACGTTTCATAAGGTAAAACGATCGACGTCATTAACGTCTCTATTGATAGTAGAATACGCCGGCCGATCTAATAAAACACCCTTTCGTGCGAAAACACCATTAAAAATGGCAAAACCAGGAGAGTTACGTCCGCGAAAATTAAGCCACTTAATAAACAATATCGCGACGAAACGTTTTCGATTCTTCTTTGAGTACAACGAGGATGCGGCAAAATTGTT
This sequence comes from Hydropsyche tenuis, assembly GCA_009617725.1. Taxonomy (NCBI): domain Eukaryota; kingdom Metazoa; phylum Arthropoda; class Insecta; order Trichoptera; family Hydropsychidae; genus Hydropsyche; species Hydropsyche tenuis. The sequence continues at coordinate 436,809 of VTON01000054.1, forward strand.
TTCGCTTAACAATCCGCAACAGAGTTGTTATACAATACTCTGCGTCAAAAATGAGAATCGCAGCCGCAGATTAAATCATCATACCCGATACGGAAAGGTTAATAAAAAAAATTCTGAGAAATATAAAAAACATTAATAATAATGTAAAAATATATATGTATAATTGCATAGAGGCATGAAATTCTTGTACAAGTCTATCACCATGTCAAAACTTTTCAAGCAAATGTTTGAAAAATATTTCTAACAAAAATAAAATATTCATCTACTTGTTTATTTGGGTTTCGACGTCTCAGTGAACCTTTCTTTATTATACTAATTAACATTCATTGAATATAATATGATTAATTGATCAAATCAAATTACTAGGTATTGAGTTGAATTCCTTCAGTTCGAATTTCTCTAATATATAATATCGAGAAAACAAGCCATTTTCGTCGGAAAAAAAACTTCTTATGGGTTGCTTTCACCCGGAAAAATACGGAACGAAAATATCCGATCATAACAAGGATAATTCAGATAGAAAGCGCAGAAAGACGAATCGAATTCGCGGTTAGCGAATCTCTTCCCGCCGGGGGGCATATCTATCAACTTTTTGCGCGAGGAAAAATGAGGAGAGATTTAACGCGAAGAAAATGAAATCTCGCCGGAAAGGCGGCAACGAAAGAGGAGAGCAAAAAAAAATGAAACAAAGTGCGAAAAAATATAGGAAAATGTATGAAGCGAGCATTAGCGGTTATGTAAGGTGCGCGTGCCAAGCAAACGTTCGGGAAAACAAAGGAAAGTCTGGAGCGATTGTCGAAAGCGCGCAAAAACTATTCGGCTAACCCTCGGTTCATTATGAACGGCGTTTTTGTGTGTATGTAGATCGCGGAACGTCTGCTCGAGAGGGCTCGACTTAATGCGAAAATATAATAAAACGGAAAAGTTGTAAAAGCTGTGTATTTGCGGCGTTATTACGCGAAAACTTTCGAGATGGATCTGAAAGCGGCGACTGGTGAAAAGCTGACCAAGTTTTTTTTTTATATAGATCCATAAACTTCACACGAACGGACCCAATCTGTTTTTTCGGATCGAAACTCTTGTTAATGGGAAATATTGAGATTTATATAGAATATGTCTGGCAACTTATTTTTACGAATGAAAAAATATTTTAATTTATTATTAGAAACCTTCGTATATAAAAAAATCAAATAAATCCATATCTCGATTGTGAGCATATTAATAGATTATGATAAAAAACTAATCCATTATCAAAGGTTTTCACTATTTTATAGATAATACGAGATAACAACGATCTTAACAAGCGCAATTTGAAATATACATCATTTTAGTTAACTCTGAAACAAGAGTAAGTTAATAAAAAGCTTGAAAAAATCATATACAATACGCTAAAACCATTTTTCCCAAACTACCAAAAGAAAACACATTCAAACAAAAAATCCCACTAAAAACCTTTATATTCCCCAAACTACACATTCAAACGAAAAATGTTAATCTAGATACAGTTGCGACGTTGTTTAAATTAAAGGTCCAACTTCAGATGTTTATCGACGCGGTTGTTTGTTACGACTCCCCAACGTACAATGTACATGAAAATAGGTTAATCTCCCTTACAGCCCTTACAAATTCGCGCGTACATATAACAGTTCGACGCCGTATATAAAAATCCAATAAATATTCAACGACACGCTTCAATTTTCATACACAGCAAAGCGAGGAGGCTTCGCATCGGAATACCGACAGAAATAGGCACTCGTATAACACAATATGGACCGTGGAGGGAAAAGCGACGATTCAATCGCCCGCTCGTCTGAGACGAATCGAACTTTCGAGAGGATCAAGTCAGTCAGGCTCAATTAGTCTCAGAATGAAGCTTTCAGCTCGACAACTTCTCCGAGTCGAGGAAATTCCGATCGTAATATTCCTTTTTTTCTCTTCGATGAAAAGAATGTTTGAGGTGCTTTTTTTTAGGTGGATCGAGTTTTAATCGCGATTTTATGAATGGCGATTCATGATCGGTATAAAAGATATTGAAAAATTTTCGATTGGTTAAAACAGTCTTTCGATCTGTGGTGAATGAAAAAATTATCAATCTTTTTAAATTGTTTGCTGTTTTTTTTTAAATTTTTTTAATATTGTAAATAAAATATTATCGAGAATTTTTTTAATATTTTAGATGGTCCGCAAAAAATTCTACTATTTTTTTACAAGTGAAAATATTAAAAGAAAATTTATATACGGTAATAAATTTGCAATAATAATTGTAAGTGCAATAACTAAATGTGCTCGTTAAAACCATTATTCTTCATTGTGAATCGCGTAATACACACATAAATCAAAATTATTATAGAGTACTATTCATTATAACAGCAATCTATACTAACGGTAGAAATAATCAAATTCAATTAATTATAAATAAAAAAAAATTTAAGAAACAAACCCATACTTTTTCCATTTCATAACCATACATTTACATCAACTCCAACAAAAAATTATTTTTATTAATTTTGTTTTTGCTTGCAAAAATCATTCCCCAATCGCAAACACCCAAACACACAACATCCAAACACAAACACGTGCCACCCAAAAACCCAACAATACCTCGACGAAAATCCCGAAAACGACCACCGACCACCAACAGCCAAAACGCGCAAACCTTCCTCGGCCAGCGAAGTCGTCGCACTGGAGACGCCGCCCCCCATTGACACGGGGGCGCAGCCGTGTGCGCGCGTAATTATAGAAACTGCACGGGCCGCGTGGGCCGGGGGCGCGAGGGGGCGCCGGGGGGGGGGGCGGAGGCCCCGGGGGCGACGCGCCTGCGCCCCTCTGGCCGACGAGGCTTCGATCGGCCGCTGAGGGAAGGTCATGGCACGACCGCGTTCGACTTTTCGTGGTGGTCTTTCGGTTTTTTTTTTTATTATTATTTTTTGTGGTGATGATTGTGATGTTTGGTGTTTGGTTTTGATGTGAAATGGTGTGAAAATTGTGGTGAAATTAGCGTTTTCGTGTCTTATGTAATGCGTATCGATTGAATGGCGTTCGGAAAAGTCGGGCGACGTTCGGGGTGTGATTGAATTTTGGTTTTTCGTATGCAATTTCGGTGTTGATTGATGTGTGTTTTGTGGGTGATATGATATGGATTGGATCTAATAAATGGTGGTTTTGGATGATGTATCGAATCGTTTGAATACATTGGGAAAAACTGATAATTGTTTGAAATTTGTGAATCGAATTTTTGTCTGTGAAAATACGGCTCGCGCTCCGGTTATAAATAAGCGAATTGACGCTGAACGATTTTCGAATGTTAATTATTTTTTCTCGAAAGTAATACAATCTCGGCCGCCGAAACAATTAGGTTGCGTTAAAAATATCGGGGGAAATAAATCGAGAAAACAATAAAGTAGTCCACCGGTGTACTCGAACTCTGACATTTCGTTCGATGCGAGAAATTTTCTTGGAATTTTCCAGCGCATCTCAAAATGAAAATTGAACAACCCTTACAAAATGTAGAACGAACTGTAAAAGCATACAATTACCCGACTATATCATTACGAAATGACACACCACGACCATCAACTTCGAAAAAACAACAATAACACCAAAAGGAAAAACTAAACATCATAAACGACTATTATTATACAAAAAAAGACCTATTAATAACCGAAAATTTAAAATGCCACGCGCGTGTAGACGAACTCGTATCAGCAGGGAATTCAATGCACGCGACGATAACGCGAACGATACGTACTTTTTTCCGAACTGACACGCCTGAAATTAACAAAAACACATATCACACCAACAATTACATCTATGACGAAATCATACGCAACACTCCCATTGCCACGAGACAACCTTCTTGCGTAATAAAAGTCAAACGGGGAACGGTGGGAAGATGTGGCGCCAGACACTGCGGATCTCTTCGATAAAGGGACACAGCCGCATACAATCGATACGCAATCTTCCAGAGTTGGCGTTTGGCAAATTTTCATTTTAAAATGAAACCTCGCATCGTCGGTGGGGTGAAATCGGGAAAAAAAAGCCCGGGAAAACTCTGCCCGTGCGCCTCCGTCGGTCGTTCGTTTAATGAATTTTCCGCTCGTAACGGGCGGGTCGTAAAAAAAAAAAAACAATAATGCTTTCTTCGCAGAATGATGAACTTCAATTTGCTCGATTCCTCGACGTGGACGTCGTTATTTTCCGTAAATTATGTGCTTATGGAAAAATAATTCTTTATAAACAAAGATGAATTGTGTAGGCAGAACGTCCGATAATGATGACGCTCGCCGTTTTCAATGATTTTTTTTTAATGCGAAATATTAAAAAAAAAAAACGATTTTCATATAAATAAAATGTTGAATTCGATACGTACATATTAGAAATGATAATGTTTGAGGTCGTATTTTCACGAATGGGTTTTAACGCAGACGGAAAGTTTTGGCCAACTCCATTTAATATTCACGAGTCGCGCTCCCCTATTCTGCGAATATAATAATTTTGCGATCGATATTCCACTTACATATGACTCTGTATTTAAATCACTAGATGAATTCCACGCACGAAGTCCATTAATTATAGATTAAATAAACGTATCAGAATTCGCGTACAGCAAATAAAATGAATCCAAAGATGGGTGAACTCCATTTATTGTTTTTTTTTCAATGTATTATAGGTTATCTATAATGCAAATATTTTGCGATAACGTATCAATATTTGAGAGTCACTAATATAGTAAGTATATAGTCTTAAAATCGGGAATTAGAAGAAAATTTTTTTTTTAAGATTTACAATTAAATTGAATACGATAAAGTTTAATTTAAAAAAAAATGTAAAGTTATAATAATAAATCTTCAAATAACATTATAAAATATATGTTAGAGTTTACATCTAAATATGCGGCATATAAGTCTCATTTCCATATAAACTCAGTGCATATAACGATAAAGCAGAAACTTACTAAATATGCAGATCAACCCATAAAACTATCAAGAAAAGACTGAAAATTATTACATCTGAAACACGGTGAACTCAAAATAAACCATAAAAATAAAAATTTATAATAGACTACTATCGTTTTACGTAAAGTAATTGAACTAAAGTTAAAAATATTAATTAATATATAATATTTCGCATTAACTTGGATGAAAATTGAAGTTCTACGTGTTCAAGAAAATTCTTATTTTTATTTGATCAAAATTAAGCTCCATTTTGCAATTTTTTTCGAATAATTTCCCATCACAAAACCGCAATAACAAAATCTAATCTAAAATTTCTGCATCCCGCAAACAATCAAATCCCTATCAACTAAAAAAAACACATAAAATTTAAAAAAAATACATCCCGACAAAAAATCACCATACAGATAACCCAACGGGTGAACCCAACAGATAATCAAAAAAAGTCATCCAGGGTGCAACAGCCTCGCAAAACTGAAACGCAAACCAACACTGATAGCGCCATTAAACCGTCCACATCCGGAGGGCCCATTTTTATCTGCATGTTGGCTCTCAAACCGTTGCGGATATCGATTCGACGATGTTTGGCGAGGCGTGGGTGTTGCAGTCGTTGCACTCGTTAATAAATGCACCACCCCTAAGGGTGTTATGCAAGCCGGAAAAGTGTAAAAGTTTTGCTATGGAGGACCGTCGAAACGATGGAATTGATTCCGGTAATTAATTAATTAATTAATGTGTTTGGTTGTATTAAGTTAATGGGTTAATCGTTTTTGATGTCCGTCGCCGGCGATGGGGATTGTATCAATTACCGAAAGCGGCGATGATTAATTCGCGGAAAAAATCGCCGGCGATGTTAAAGTGGTTAATTGATTAATTGGAATTCGTAGGTATCGGAGAAATGTTGGGTTTCTTTAGCATACATATATATTATATATCGTTGCGCTGAGGTTGAAGATATTTCATAAAAAAGTATAAAAAAGCTAATTACTCGCACAAAGGAAGCATTATACGTTTCGATTAAACTTTTAATCAAAATTCTGAAATTTCAAACGAATTTTCATGGCTTCTACCAGGTCGTGTTCGACACAACAAAAAGCATTCTATTTCATAATGAATTTACTTATTAAGTGCTGTGTTATATTATATTGTTGGAGATACTTTCCATCGAGTGATAAAGAAGAAATAGAATTTTTCAGTAGGTATGCAAGAATGCGTGAACATTCACGCGAATTTTTCCAATATTGCGTCTATATTTCATATGTCCGAGTTCAGCTAGAATCAATTAGTATTTATTTTTAAACAGTTTGAAAATAGAAGGTTCAAAATCCCATTCGAACTGGAATATCGTTCTAATTTGCGAGATAAAATATAACGTTAAAATTCCTACAAAATCCGTTCATATATAGAGATGATGCAATAGAAATTCGGTTTTCAGTCACGTAGTGACACAAATAGTTCGGCGATTACGAAAAGATGAACTGAGGAACATTCAGTACGACTAAAATGATTTCACTGAACAAAATCGGATAGTTGTAAGATGTATTTATATAAGTGACAAACAATGGTAGAATATAATCGAATAACCATCTGAAACGTGAATCGAAATTCAAATATATTATTAGCTCTATCATAAATATGAAAAGTTACAATGTAATCTTCCCAAGATGCAATGCTCTACTTAACTGTACTGCATCGATCGAAGTAACTCTTCACATTTGAATTTAAAATGTATCAATATGATGTATCATATGCATCAATAAAATGAATGTATCATATGTATCAATAAAATGTATAACTAAGTATCTGAGAGATTTGTATCAAATTTTTAAACAGAAAACTTATATTATATAATAAAATAATATATAACCCCTACGAAAAAAATTTAAAAGAAAATAGAAAATGTTTCCAGACGATTCTGAAACTCGGATAACGTCCCACTTCCAATGCACAAAACTGACAAGAACAGACTATTCCTATCGACGCAACTTTTCGCAAAGCATTACCAAGTTCCAAGAAATTTCATAACATGAAAGAAGAATGCGCTATCGTGCACCCCACAACACTAAATACAGAAACTGCACACATTTTCCATTTCCATAAACGCATTTCAAAGCGCACATTATCCTTTATTATATTCAACGAATTGCGAGTTATTATTGAATGCAAATTAATAGTTTGGTTATGTTTAGGGATACCTAATAAAAAATTTATCAGGAAAACAAGTTGTTTGATTCGTTGGTTGCTTGAACGTATACGGTTTTTCATTGCGAAAATAAAATAATTAGCATTTTAATTACATAGCAATAATATTATAGTACTGCTTTTTTAGTTATATTCTTCAGAGTAATTTATTTTAATAAGTGTTTCTTTCAACAAATAATTGTAATTCATATCCTCGAAATTTTATTAGACTGAAAAATCAAAAATAAAATAAAGATATTTCAGAGGCAAAAGAGAACGTATTACATAATCGAAAAAGGAAGATACGTTATCTTTTTGAATACCATATTGTAATCCTAATTATGTCAAACGCATTGGTTTTCACCAATCAATGAAGTTGAGCGACACGATTTATAGATGGATGTAATCTCATACCACTTGATACTATTTGCCAATGAATAATTTCAGCACACAATACTAAGAAAAAAAACCAAAAAAATCCTTTAAAAAACCCCTCTTCCCAACGACATCGAAAAAACCCTCAATTTTCATATCACAACAAAAAAGCAAATTACCAACAAAAACTACCACAACAGAAAATTTTCCAACAACACAAAACTGCACCGATTCGCACAACCTCACCACCTCATTTCCTCAACAACCCCACCCCCCACCTGCACCAGCCCCTCGTCCCGAGACGAGCAGCCTTCTGGGGACTTCACCTGAGAACAGCCTCATCTCCAGCAATAAAAACGGGTCGAGGGCAAGTTGTTGCAGCAGACGAAAGGTCGCGACCCATTTATTGCACCCAGACTGCGTGCCGCGTGACCCAATTCCTCCTAGCTGGTTCGATTACGTGCGAAAATCCATGGACCCCCATGGCTTGCGAATTCGCGAAATCGGTCAGATGAGGTGCCTCGGTTTGTTAATGGTGCGATCGAGGTCGGTCAATTGTACAAAAACGGAGATCGTGACCGTTGGAATTTGAATTTTTCGCGGTCGTGAGAAATGTGCGTGTTTGATGATGGTTTTTTTGTTGGAGGGATTGCGAAATTCGATAATATTGTGTTAATTGAATCATCGGCGTTGTGTAATGCGATGGTGAACAGGTTCAAATGAGCGACATTGATAAATAATCGATGTAAAAATTTCGCGATACGATCCGGACGAAAACGACGAGAAGCATCTTCGATTGAAATCTAAACGACAATAATTCAATAAATTAAGACAATATTAACACGTAAAATGATTCAGAATAATTCAACCCGTCGTCGACCTTTCAATTGGTTGTCTGACATCCATCACTCGAACAAATAAAAAAATTATTACACGCTGCATTTGGAAAGAACCGAAATTTCCATTTACAACAGAATGCTTATAAATAGCTACAGATTTAAAAATCGTTAAAAAAAGTCAACAGTAACGGACGAGTCGCAAACGAGTTTCAATAATTTTTTTTACAAAATGGCAATCAGACGACCTCGCGCCGGTTCGCAGGCTCTATACTTCATCACAATGTCTAGAAATTAAATTATTTAATATCGAGATTATTTTCGAATCGAAGCATTTCAAAAGATTAATGAACCCATCGACGAGTTTACTACGAAATCGAAATTTATGACGAATAACGCCATTTGTATGACCTTGTCGAATACACCGGTTTTCTGCAGATCACCGAATTTAAGCGAAAAATGATACTGTCAGTGATACATACGATTAATTGAGATCATTACATAATTCGAATTTAATAATTATCTTCCTCGTATCATATCTTCCTACATTATGAACGATGATACATTAATTAATATTGCATGTGGGATTTTCGACGTAAGGATAATCTGTGGGCTTAAATAGCATCATCGCTGGGGTCAATGTCGCCACGTGTTTATTACACGTGTTAGTACACCTAATACAAGTTTTTTCGATGCAGTATCAAATGTGCAATTCGATTAAATTTCGAATGAATGCGATCGCATGTTCGAATTCGATATTGACATACATATTTCGAGTGTTGGGCGTTATCGAACGGTAAAATTGCGAAGAGCACTTGCGAACTACATATTCATTATATGAGTCAGTGTAATTCGTCTAATAAAAATTGAATTAACGATACGTGTTCTCGAAACGTAAATAAAACAAAAATTATGCGACGGGCTGAATGCCAAATAGTGCAATTGGTATGGCGAAGTTTTATCTGAATGTTTAATGCGAAAAGTTTGTATTTAAATCGTTACACGAGCCTTATTTATGTGATAAGTGTTTCGGGTGGTTGACCAAATTAAGAGTTTTGGTGAGAAATGAAAGGCTCCATTAGAATTCACAATCAAAAAAATGAGAGTGTGGGTATTTAAATTGAGAACATCTGCAAGCATATGAAAGAAGTGTTCTTTCATTTTTGTTGGATTGCTCGACGTAGAAAGCATCTGGAAAGCATATGAATTTATAATTTCTCTAGAAAAATATTTGAAATTTTATCATAAAAATAAAAAATATTTATAGCGAACATAGTCAAAACAAAAAAAACACTATTTATAAATATATGACGATAAAACTCGAAAAAAAAAGTTTCGTAAACAAAATTACGTAAATTAAATAAGACTGTTTGGTTGATTGTGAAGAAATTTATGAATGGTAAAGCTGATTAAATAACACATAAGGTCATATAGACATAAAACACTTAATGGTTCTAGTTTTGATAATGTATTCAATTTGGTAAATTTGCAAATATTTAAATTTCATGAAACTTTAAAATTAACAATCAACTTCAAATAAAATTATCTAAAGAAAAGCAAATTTTCAATTTGAACATACAAAATAAAAAAAATATTTTAAAATATAAACAGTAAAACATACATAACATAACATAACATTTACACACGATATTCAGTCGACTTATAATTGATTCGTTCGACAAATCCATTATAACAAGCAAAATCATACAAACTACAATATTTCCAAATCGATTGCACCACTAAAACCATACAGGGGGTCGACAAAATTCACAGAAACAACCGACGATACATCCATACAAACCCAACATCAAAAATTCAGATTTACAAAAACATCTTACATAAAAAAATACATTGCAGTTGTATAAATAGCGAGACATGCGCGTGTGGGAAGCGAACGGCGAACGCGTCCAACGTTTCATGAATGAAACGGCTTTCGAAAATTTCAGAAAAACAACCCGACGAATTCGAAAAAACCCAAAAGGAAAACGGACGAAAAACACATCCGTACATTGCACATCTGTCTAACCGTCGTTCTTTCGGAGAAACGTCATGACGCTGGTAGGCGGCGCGGATTTTCCTCGGGCGATTGCCGCCCTTTTTCGGGATTCAAACGGGGAAGAGGTCCCTAGGGATACGATTGAATTGTTCGAATGAAACGTACCTGAAACGGGAAGCGGGAGATATTGACTCGCGCAATCTGCCCGCACAACCGTCCGCCTGTCCGCTCGCACTGTACGATAATGGGCGACAACACTGAATTGACGTTTCTCGAATCGATATGGCAACCCTGGGTCGTGATAATAATTATAAATCGCGTTTATTAGTCAAATAGGGCATGAATAATTATATATTTATTTAATTCAATGATAAAAAATGTTTTTTGAATGATTTTTTGGTATAATTACATTTTAAAATTATTTTTTTAATTCAAATTGTAATATTTGGTTCCTAGACGTTTCCCTAAGCGATACTAGCAATATAAAACTGTTATAGACTGACAGAATTACACACGATCCTAAAAAACCGAGCGTAGAAGAAAATTCGCGAAAATTTTCGAAATAGTATGATGAAATTATATAAAAAAGCATTAATTGGATAATTAAACCTTATTTAGTTTTTTAATTGTTTTAAAACATGTCGTATGTGTTATTGTCGGTGTGTGTCAGGATCGTATGTTCTAGTGTCGTTTGGGAAAACGTCTGATCATCGTAATATTTTATGCATTTTCTTATTTATTATATGTTTGATTGAATTTATTCAAATAATAAATACGATTTAAACGGAAAATCACCAATTTTATTAATAATTTCCTGTCGTTGAAATCTGAAAATAGATTGCAAAATTTTCCGACGCGGCTAAATTCGAAAACAACAATTCTGATCGAATCCCGGAAAGCATTTTTCCATTTAATCCGTTCACACGATTGATGTCGCGATTCCGTGTCGTCGACAATTACGAATTCAATTGTGAAACCGCGACTCGACTACGAACAGCATGTGATCGATATCGGCGGCGATCTCGTTTTCCACGCCGCGGCCGCCCCCCGCACAAACCCTCAAACCACCTAAATACGATATGGTATCTCAAGCGTGATACACATAAGAGCGCAATTGCAAAAACAAATAATAAACAAAACGGCACCGAAACGGCAAGTACTGCGATAATCCGTAAATTTGGCCGTAACGCGATCCGCGTCGAGCTCTCCCTGGCGGTTTGACGGCTGTCGGCCGTCAGCAGTCGTCGCGAACGGCGCTCGGCTGTCAGACGCGTGCAGCCATCGGGGCGTTCTCTTGCAGCGTTGGGTGAGGGTCGGGCGGCGCCCCTTGCGCCCCCATCGCCCCGCCATGGACTGCCACCAGGTGCTGAGCGGCGCCTGCAATGCCGGCGACACCTGCTTCGCCGTCGGCTCCGTCGAAGGTGTACCCTTCACGGTCAGTATTTTGACGTATTCCAATAATCAATCCATTTTGACAGCTCCGTGCAAAGCGTGGGGGCGGTTACGCAACCGCGGCGCCTCCGCCCCCTTTTCCGCGTGCCCCAATATGTCGATCGATACGTAAACAGATTTTATGGATTGACGTCTTCGATCTAACGACGCGACACAATTGACACCGTTCGTTCGCGCGGCAGTAATTGAGTCGTTAAATATGCTGATTTTGGGTCGTCGCGAATCGCATTTTTTTTTTGTGCGCGGAGAGAATTTTCCGAAACCGTTTCGAATTTGCGGTTCGGGCCGTTTTAATTTGCGGCGAAGTTGACGCGTAGGGAATCAGGTGTGTTAGATAAACATAGATAGTGAGCGATAACTTGCGACGCTCGTTTCTTTACTAATTTACGATGCTATTTTGTTCTCGGAATCGTTCAGGATGAACGAGAGGCTAGATTGTTTCTTTCGTCTACGTCGAAAACGGAAATTAGTAGCGAAAACGAGCAGCAATTAACATTCTTATGAAAACGATATATATGTATGGAAACGTACTCGAAATCTAGTTTGTAATCGATCGTATTTCAAAACAATCGTTTCTATCTTGTTTTTATTTACAAACCGCTCACAATATACTTCAAACAGTTTTACGTTCTGATCGTGTCGTAATCTAGAATTTTTCAAAAAATTTTCCCTCGAGTATCGGAAGGTCGAAAATTTTTTATATTCCATATTTAGTTGCGACATTATATAACTATTTCTATTGTGTTAACGTGTACGCAATACTTTTGTTATTTATAAGGCGGGTAATTTATGCACGACGATGAATGAAGAGACCCTGAAACGTCGCCTCTGCACGTATCGCTTTTGACTCTCGACAATTAGTTTCTTAAATTTATATTGATGCCTCCTCGTTTTTCGAGTTTTATCTTTACATTTTGTTTTCGATTTTTCAGGCGTACGCGGCCGGATGTAACATAGTTATCCTAGCGTCAAATTTTGAACGAGTACAAATAATACCCGGCGCTGTCCACAACTATGTAAGGATCACATCTTTAGATTGTAGCACCGACACGGGTAAAATTGCCGCAGCTTACGACAGTGATGTCTGCATATTTGAACCTACACCTCTAATACACACGACGAATTGCTCTCATGTAAGAATTTGTTTGAATATTTTTAAATACATAGGTTAAATTTATTTTCATTGTTGATTATTTATTTCCGATTTGCAGGGTTTGGAGTATCGTTGGGTACAAACGGGAAGGTTAAGTACTGCGGGTCCTTTGACTGCTATCTCTTGGAATCTTGAAGGAACTCGGCTTCTTACCGGGGGAGCTTTGCTGCAACTTTGGCATCAAACTAACGTTCACGAAGATGAACCCGGTATGAATAAAATATACAATTTTTTTATATTCGATTCGATCAATAATTATGTAATTATTTTTGTACAGCTGGTGGTAACGGTGGTGGGGTCACTTTTGAAATCGGTGGCTGCGATAAAGAAGGAAAACATTCTGAAGAGGAGGAACCGGTTAATATGTTTTTCTTTATTTCTATTTGTCCTAATTTATTCTTTTTATATAATTTGGTCACATTTTTTATGTGATTCCAGAGTTGGATATGTGTTTGGCGATGTCACACTGCGACTCCTGCATATCATTTAGCTTTTTCTCCAGATGGAACATTATTTGCTACATCTGGAAAAAATGATCGTTTAGTAAAAATTTGGTATCAAAATAAAGGTAACTTTTTATGTACATATATTCCGATTTATCCTTAATTGAATATTTTTATTAATACCCTATTTATTTTTCTAGTTCGCTTTTCTTCGAAACCTAATGAACATGCTTCTAGTCCAACTGATCTTAATTATGGATTTATTTATGTTGCACATCCGCGAGCACTCACACACTTATCGTGGAGAAAAACTAGCAAATATATGCCAAAGTATGTATGACAGTGTTGAATGAATGTAATTTAAATTTTACCATACTCACTTTTATTTTTTTCATAGGGGAAGTGTTGGAAATATGCTAGTTACTTCTTGTTTAGACAATATCTGCCGAGTATGGGCAGAAACACTACCTCCTGAAGAAGGTTGGGGACCAGGCGGTGGAAGGCTACAAACTCACTCTGGTCGACATAGAGCCAATAGACATAAGCATAGGTTTATGCAAAGATTAAAACATATGAAGTAACTTTGATTTTCTTTTACGTTATTAGTTTTTTTTTTGTCTCCGAAAACACTCAATGATAAAATTTTTTCAGAACATGTTTTCATATACGCCGTACTGCACAATCTTCTAAGCATTTAGGCCCTCCAATACCCACACTACCTTCCACATATAGTGTTCATGATTTCCACAATAATTACCATTCAAATTCTCCATCTGCAGGTTCGATTTTATTATTAAGATAACTATACAATTTTTTTTTCAAAAATAATTTATATTTGCTTGTTCTTTCAACAGGATTACACTTCCATCTTGCTGCATCGATCAATGGAGATATACCTTTGGTCCCATCCTTGGAGACTAATAATAAAATGGCGCGACCTCATTTTATTGTACATTGGCTGCATAATAAGGAAATGCATTTTACACTACAGGCTGAGACATTGCTACATGATTTGACTAAAAAAGTATTTATAACTTTTATATCAAAATAATGTTCTTTCGTAACATATTTCATTTATTGCTTGATTTTTTTAGATCCTTGAAAAAGAAGAAGCAGAAGACAGACTAACGGATACTCAAAATCCTAATATTCACCATCTTTATGAAGAAATGAGTATGTTTGATTTTTTCTATTTAATGATTTTACATTTTCAAAACTGTTTTAATAACAGGCCGTAAATTATCCATCCTCTTTCGTGATACTGAGAAGTGCAAATATTGGAAGAAAATCTAAAAAATTTTAACTATTCGTTTAGAAAATATTTATATAGAATCAGAATATTTTTCACTTAGGGAAAAAGTTCTGCAAAGATTTTTTAATATTTGGAGTTTGATTTTGTCTTTCAGAAAAAAAACCTGCAAAAGTTAACAAATCTTGTTCGCAAGATGAAAGCAACAGTGATGAGCAACCGAATACAGGTCTCATTAAATGGTCTGATAAAATGCACATTTTATGTGAACAAATATATTTGAACATTTAATTTGATTTTATTGTTTTTTGTGCACAGAAATATTATTGTAATATGTCTTAGCATTCGAATGCATGTAAAGGCATTATTTAAGCACTTATAGATCAGGCTTGTCTTCACCATATAGTGTACATAAATTTTTTATGTTTATAATTTAACATAGGCAATTTATAGGTACATGTGCGTGTGAAAGAAGAATTGAAGTGAAATGTTTCTGTTGTATCTTATGAATTATATAGAAAAATATTGATTATTCGACCTATTCTCTATTGTTGTGAATAATAATTTTTATTTACTAATTCTCTATCTACGAATTATTTACAAATTGTAAAATTTGAAATATTTTTGGTTTAGAATACGCGTTTTTTTTTTTTTAGACTTGTTTATTATTTGATTGCAGTCCTGTCACAGTATTCTTGGTTTATTTTATAGAATTTGTATCTAATAAACGCACTAATCTGTCACACTATATATTGAATATACTTTATTTATTTTGGTGCAAAATAATAATATTTCTTTTTGTTAATAGGTAGTGGAAACCACAGTCTATCTAATACTACATCGCTGAATTCCATGTCAGCTGATTTCACTTGCAACTTACCGGACTCTCTAGACTCAAAAATTGAAACGCTTCTTCGTGATTGGCATCATAGCCCTGATTTGCTTTTTTCAATTCATCCGATTGATGGGAGTTTTTTAATTTGGTATTATATTTTTATTCTAATTTACACTATTTTGCTTTATACCCAAATATACTCACATATCTTTTTGCTTCAGGTTAGTGGAATGGTTGGATGAATACTATCCTGGTTCATTTAGACAAGCACAAGTTTCATTTAGTACTCGTATTCCTGGTGCTTTTCCTTTGGGTGATGCTACTACAATGTCGACTGCTGCTGCTCTATACCATACAGCTGGATTATTACTTCATGTAAGACAAAGAGCTGCCAAACCAACTGACGGACATGGATCTCAAGGTTTGAATTATCACAATTTTTCTCTAGAATTTCGTTGAATATGGTTTTATATTGTCATTTTATTTTAAATAGACGTTAATCCTAATGAAGTAACAACACCTCTGGCTAGTGTTCAGGAAGAAAAAGAGGAAGCGGAATGGCCTCAACCTGATGAAAATGGTGATGGTACTGCAGAAAATAAAGGCAGATTTTTTTATTAATTTATATGTATTTTCATCAAAGGTATACTTTTATCTAAATTTAATTTACTCATTTCAGAAGAAAAAAATGCTGAAACTGAAGATAAAGTTCCTAAAGAAAAAACTGATGAAGATACAAGTGAAAACAAAGATGGCGACGTTTTAAGTGCACCTCCGTGTCCTGTGATATCAATGGTCACAAACCATGCTAACGGCACTTTAAATTTATGGCAATTGACATTCGCAGATAAATCCAAATTTTCTCAAGTAAATAATTAAAATATAAACAATTTATAAAAAATGCAATAATTTATAACAAAATTTTCTTATACACAGGTATTATCAATCGGTCATGCATCACGAGCATCTGGGCATCGGTTCCGAGTAAATGATATCACATGTCATCCAGTATTACCTTTATTATTGACTACTAGCCATCATAATACTACAGGTGGCTATTTAAATCTCACTAAATTAAATAATGCAATCAGTTTCAGCATTTCATGTTTTATTGATTTTTTTTTTTCAGAATCAACATCTAATGAAAATCTTGCATCTCCTTCACCTGGAAACATGTTACATCCTAATTCTCAAATGCCATTAACTGACACCACAATTCATGATGATGGAGATGGTGGTGGATTTTGCTCGGAACTTATTCTTTGGCGAGTCGATGCAGTCGGTCCACTCTCTAGATCTGGTGGCGTTGGAGAATTAGCTCGAATCAATTCTCCTCATCCTTCTGCATTCAGTAATGTTGCTTGGATACCAACACTATTGCCAAGGTATACATTACATATAATGACTTATAAAAGTATTTGATATAAAATCATTTAAAAGATCTGAATATTTGAATAATTTCTATTTTAAGCACTACTCTTGGCAATCTCAGTAATTCTCCTTCTGCTTGTTTTGTCGCGAGTGATGGTGAAAGTCTTCGCGTTTATCAAGCTGTGATTGATGCAAGAACTTTATTGGCTGAAGTTGCTAGCTCTGAGCGTCGACACCGTAGCATGGTTGTACGTGCCAAAAATTTCAATTATTAAATTATAAATTTATTTCTTCCATAATAATTACAAACCCATTGATTTCAAATATAATAGGATTCTATGCTATCTATTTCTACCGAATCTTCTATGGAAGGCGTGCACGCAACTCCTCTTCATGATAGAGTGAAAATTGTCTCACAACAATCTACCGCTAGGCCAGGCTGTGTTATTCAGTTAGACGCTATTGCAGATGCAACTCATGATTGGCATAACACTCAATTTTTACATGTGTTCCAAGAACAACTTATTACCGGTTAGATTTTTTTCATAATATTTCATTTAATTTACTGTTAAATGAATACTAAAACATGTGATTTTTCGATTTTCAGGAGAAAGATTAAATATACAAAATTCTGATATTGCAAATCATCACAAGGCACCTAGTCTCATGGAATCTGAATTAGATGCTATGGTTGATTTACAACAATCAGCTGTATTTGAAGAACCCTTCTATATTGTAATTTTGGAAAGAACAACTACTGGTACAACTGTGCACATGTGGAGATTAGTAATAGCTTCACAGCCTGATAATACCAGTACAACTTTTATTTATTCATTATTTTATTATAATTCATATAATTAGTCAACTAATTCAAAAAACTTTTTATAGCAGATGCTCTGACCGGAGTATGATGTATGTTCCTGACAGTGCTCTTATACAAGAACCAGATGATGGAACTGATCCAAATGATGGACGCAAAAAGTCTATATGTGTGCCTGATGATGGAGCTCCTGTGTCTGGACCAGGTCCATCTTCTCATGTCGTAATTAACACCACAAAAGTATAATTTATTCCTTATTTTCACCATAATTTTTTCAGTAAAATTATTGAATATAAAATTAATGAACAATAAATTTCAGGTGTGTTCTTGTGAACTTCCATTACCACCTGGTGTAGAAGTTATTCATGCCAGTCCAGCAGCAGGACATTTAAGCTCGGCTTCAATTTACCCAGCTTGCTTTGCTCCTTATATTATCACGACAGCTTGTTCAGATAGTACAATACGGTAAAATGAATATTTTTATATAAATTTTTACAGACTTGTAATTATTTAATTTCTAAATAATTTTTATAGATTTTGGAAATGTGACATGTCTAAAAATAGTATGGGAAAATATGAATACAACTGGCATGAATGGGAAATGGTTAATAAAGATGAAGAATCTACTATTGACATATCTGGTTAGCACTTTTTCGATTTTTTTTAGAAATGTTTCATATTTTTTATTAATTGAAGACTATTTAAATTATAGGTCAACCTCTCAATATTAGCGCAGCATATTCAGGACGAATTGCATGCGCCTATAAACATGGTAAATCGTTCACAAGGCCAGGACGCCATGGACCTGATGGGTTGAGTTCAGATCCAGCACGTTATGTTAATCTCTGTGTTGCTGTCTATGAATGTGAAAGTACTGGTGGTTCTGAATGGCTTCTTGAAGATACCATTCATCTTCGAAACATACATCTCCCAAGGATCAGGGTAGATCCTAATTTAGATTTGAGTTATTTATATGACACCAGATTTTTGCAAAAGAAACAAAAAGTAGCCCAAGTAAAGATTCAAACATATTTTTTTTATTTTGCCATAAACTATTTTATTTCATTCATAATAATTTCATTTTAAGGTTCTTCAAAACCTTTCTCATGAAGATCTTCGAGTACAACGTAATGGAGAAAACAATTTGACATCTGAATCTACAAAATCAGCAGGGCTTTTAGCAGTCCCATCATTTAGTACACTTCAATCATTAAGAAAAAGTATAACTGAAAATGGAAATACATGTCCTTTGACTCAGAAACATTTAGTACAATTAGATTGGGTCTCAAAAGAAGATGGATCTCATATTCTGACCGTCGCAGTTGGCTCTAAAATTCTATTATTTACTCCAGTATCTAGTGACTTAGCCCAAGCTAACATGAAGGTTGCATTTTTAGTTAAAAGCATATTAGTAACAAAAACAACAATTTGGTTAAATTCTATATTTTATGTTTCAGGCAATGAAAGAGTCTTTAAATGCAAATCGTCCATTATTGCGTAAGGCTTCTTCTCTAGCAGCGCCTCACTTTAATGATGAAATTCGTTGGATGAAGCTCCGTGTAATTGATCTGAAAACAGCTGATGGTCTTCCACCTTTACCTATGCAAATATCATGGGTCCGAGATGGAATATTAGTTGTCGGAATGGATTCTGAAATGCATGTGTATTCACAATGGAAACCAAATTCACATAATTGTATCACATCAACTCATCACCTAATGCATCAAGTAAACATAATTTGTTCAGTCATTCGATAGACTATCGTTCTTAATAATTTTTCAAGCTTTTTATTAACTTATTATTTTTCTGTTTATTAGGAATCAGAAGATGGACCAGACACTAGAAATTTAAGGGATGAAGACTTACGACCTGCTGGAGAAAGTAGACGTCGTTTAGCTCACGTAAGCTCCATGCCTCATTTATCTAGGGTTTCTTCAATGAATCTTCAATTGATGGACCGTGATACTAAAAAAAGAAAACCCAATCAACCAGAACAACAAGTAAGTGATAAAACTATTTAACCAACCTCTCAAATTGTGATATTTGAAATTAATTTGATTTAATTAATTGTAGCCTCTTCTGGATTACATGCCTGATTATGGCCTTTTTGAAGCATCTCGAATAGCCTGTCCAGTATTACCACAATATCATCCAAAACAATTAATGGAACTTTTGAATAGTGGAAAAATCAGATGGGTAAAGGCAATATTGGCCCATTTAGTGAGGTTGGCATACTTTTCTTTTTTATTTTATTAATTTCAGGTATGTTTCCAAAATTTCTAACTTGTGATAATTTTTTTAGATGCATTGGTGGATCTGTAAATTCGAGAAGTTCTGCAGGTGACGACGATAGTATAACTAGACAGGTATGCATTTATTTACTTTTTCAAGGCATGACTAATGTTTAACGTTTGATAAACACGCATCTTATTAAATTAATTTGTTTTGTCGCTATGTTATGATAAATGTTTTCGACTATATGCACATTTAGATATTTTTGTGTGATATAAAAGAATGCTTCTCCTGTGTTTCAAAATGGCACTCATAATCTCACTAACTGCTATATTTTATATTTAAAAATAATAATGAATATTTTTATATTCTTGACATAAAAAAATAACATGATTTTTGAACGAGTTCTTGAATTCTTGAGTTCTTATTTACTCCGACTTAATCAGTTTTCTCTGACTGCATCGTGAAACATGAAGATCATAATTTTCTAGATCTTTGAAACAATTTTCAACATATATGAGAATGAATGCTATTGTAAATTCTTAATATTGTACTAATAATTTTACTCAAATTATTATCTCCTTATTTTCATTCTAAAATTTCATCAATAGTTTATGTCCTCATCTTGTGTTTTACATTCTTGCATATTTTCCACTTTCCTTCTGAATGTTGATTTTAATATAATTTTGTGATAACCTTATTAATTCATCTTAATAGTACAATGATCTTACTCTATTATTGTGCATAATCAAGTTATTCAATTTTTCTTTAAATCTATATTTTTAAATAATTTCTTACATTTAGTTTTTATACACATATTTTCATCATTATATGTCTTCAAGTAATGTAATATTTATATATGTATGTATTATATATCAATCAGTTAATTTTCTTCATATAATAAATTACTTTTTATTCTATGTATGCACTGTGTGTATGCATGAATTTTTCAAGTCAGTACAGATTAGTCGGGGAAACTCTGCTTCAGGAAAATACTATTTTTCATAAGCATACATATGTGAATTTTATATGTTCTTTTATATTAAAAACCTATGCAGAACATATGGTCGTGGCTGTTTGTTTGTAGTATGAGCATGTTTGTTTCAGCGTGGATGGTCTCGTTCCCGTACTCTTTCTGTATCTTACGTAGCTGGAGCCGCATCACCCATGGACAATGTAGTTCAGGTATGAAAATCACCATTATATCATTTCCATGTTAGTGAAAAAAAATTATACGCTTTGTTGTGAGTAAATTTATTTGATTGTAAAGTGTTTTATAAGTAATTGTATTTTTATTATTTCGTTTGAAATTTTCAATTTAATTGTTTTTCCTTTTTTGTATTCCATATTGAATGAAACACATTGCACCTGTGATGTCTTACGATTTTCCAAAGATTTTACTACATATCAAATAAGAAGTTTGTAATTTGTATTTTATTAAGAATTTTTTAAAATATTAATGAATTTAAGCATTTATTTGCACATAGGTCTGTTTTTACTACTTACAGTATTTATTTTTAGACTTCTTATTTGATACATAACACTGAATTAAATATTTTTTTCAATATTTTCTTCAGTTCAGTTTTATTTAGAGCATATGCTCTAATTTAAATTTAAATATATCGATAAATGCGCATTTTGAATGATGTGACGATTGGAAAATGAAAATACACATACTTTTATGCATGTCAATATCAATCCAAAAATTGTTTTTCATTGTAAATTTTGTCCTATTGCTGTATGACTGCAATTTTCTACATTTATTATATACAAATTTTACTTTCAAAAACCACCCATAATTTTTTTATATGTTCGAATCGATTTTTTTAATATTTCGAATCTATGCAAAATAGTTGGAATTCAAAATATTTTTATACATTTTAAAATACAAACTAAAATTTTATATATATCTTTTTTGATTTATTAATTTGATTTCTTCTAATTTGTAGTGAAAAGAATTATTTCTCTTCATTTGCTTCCATATATTTTTTCACTACAAAATATAAAAATAATTATCGTATTAAAAATGAAATTCACGGCGTGCTTGCCAATATAATATTGTTTTTTTCATCTCAAACAACTAAATATAATACAATATTGTCTGAAAATAGCTTATTGAACCTTACAGCAAATTCCTGAAGAACTGCAATTAGATTATGCTGAAATTACATCTATTCCTCCATTACCACTTTGGACTCTCCTTGTAGCTGATAAAGAACGTCCTGGACATATCAGTACAAAACAAGAAACCAAAGTAATTTTGATTTTAATAATTAACTAAATTTCTTTTCTTACATATTTTAACACATGGATTTTTTCTTTTAGGATTATAATGAACTATTTGATGGAAACCTTTCTGGTGAAGATGATCTTGATGATATTCTGCAGGAAGAACCTGAAAGTCCAAGGAGAGGAGATAGACGAATGTCTGTTCCAGAGAGACAAGGCTTGTCTCATTTTGGTCCTCGACAAGGTTTCATTACTTTATTTCAGTTTTCTGTTTTCATTAATATTTTCCTCTTAAATTAATTTTACTCAATTTTTATAGGACGAATTTTATCTAGACTACTTACCCATACTCACCTTCCTGGTTTAAGTTCTTTGGATCAGATGCATCTTTTAGCTTTGGCAGATACAGTTTCTACTTGTAATACAGATTTTGCAGAACGATTCGCTATAGATGCTGCCAAAACTGCTATAGCCAAGGAAAATCTCTCAGGAACTCCACAGGGGGATGATATATCTACAGGTTTATATTTTATACGTCTTTCAAGGATTAAAAAATAAAAATGAAATGTAAAAAAATACTAAAACATTAAACATTATTGCAGATTCTCTTGATGATTGTGGTCTAAGATTTTTGTTAGCCATGAAACATTATGGTTATCTTTTGAGATGTTTGCCGTTAGCTCAACGAGCACCACTTCAACGACAAGGTGTTGGTACAGCTAACATAGCGTGGGCATTCCACTCAGAAAGTGAAGAACAATTACTAATGCTTATTCCATCTTATGCTAAGAATCAACCTAAGTGGTCTATACTTAAAGAATTAGGTGATGGTTTTTACTTTTCGTTTTTAATAAAACGCATTAGGATCTAAATAAAAATTTTTCAATATTTTTCAGGTGTGGGGTGGTGGGTAAGATCTCCAACATTATTACGTACATGTGTGGATCGTATTGCGCGTGCAGCCTATCAAGCACAGCAAAATCCAATGGATGCAGCTTTATACTACTTAGCTATGAGAAAGAAAGCTTTACTTTGGGGTTTATTCCGATCGAGGCGTGATGAAAAGATGACAGCTGTCCGTAGTATTAATTATATTATCATAGTTCGTTCAACACATTTCTCAAATCATTTTTAATTTAATTTTTTGCAGTTCTTTGCAAACAACTTTGCTGAAGAACGCTGGCGTAAAGCTGCATTGAAAAATGCTTTTGCTTTACTCGGGAAACAGAGGTTTGAACATGCAGCTGCATTTTTCTTACTTGGCGGAGCATTGAAAGATGCTTTAGAGGTATTACTAATCATTTAATTATAATCATGATAGCATTTTTTATCTTAACTTTATTTTCAAGGTTTTGTTAACTCGACTGAAAGATTTGCAATTAGCTATGGTTGTTGCTAAGCTTTATGATTCAGAAGTGCAAATGCCTGATAGTTTCAAACAATTGTTATATGAAGAGATATTAGGGTATGACTTTCTTCATTTTATTTTTTGTACTTGTATTGCTTATATTATAAAATTATATTTGTAATTAGATGTGATGCTGATGGATCCAACCATAATATTGCTCGAGCACATCCAGATCCTTTCTTAAGGTCAATGGCCCTTTGGTTACTAAAAGACTATTCTGGGAGTTTAGCAACATTGCTCATATCTCGTGGTGGACATTTACATCCTGCTTATGAAGAATCTGCCACTGCAAGTGTGAGTGCGACTGGAGTTCCTCAGGCAGATCCTAATGTTTTTAATTTCTATGTTTATTTGAGAACACATCCACTATTAGTTAGACAATTTGTAGCTACTCAGGTACATAGTATTTTTTATACATTTTTTTTAATTCATTTTTACTTTCGAATCTAACCCTATATGAACTTCAGGGCGGAGGTGTTGGTTTACTTCAAGAAGGTGAAGAAGGTATTACTCGTCTGGAAAGAAGATTATATTTCACAACAGCTCATGGTCATTTCAAAGCTGGGTGTCCAGCGCTAGCCTTAGAAGTCTTAAGCAAACTTCCATCTAAGATTTTGGATGATCAAGATCCAATTACTAGTCCTGCTAAACAACAAAAAAGAAGAGACACTCAAATTGATACGGGTATTTTAGAATGGGGTGCAAGTGCTCCACCAGAAAAACCAAAGGGTGATTTTTTTTTCTTTTATAAATTCTTTAAAAGATATTTAAATTTATAACATTGAAATTTTTCAACCTTTTTTCAGAAAAAGAAGTTAAAGCATCTGATATGGATTGGGGAGGTTCTTCATTAGATTGGGGAGCATCTCCCAAATCTACTTTGGGTAACGACGATGATCTTGTTTTAGACTGGACTAATGATGATGATGAGAAAGGGTTTGTGAAATTTAATGTTAATTTTTTCAATATTTACATTTATTTTTTCTCAACATAACATGTGTATTTGCATTTTTTAGTTCACAAGGTTCTGAAACTCCACCTTTAGAATTAAAACTAGATTCAAAGAATAAAGATTCAAAAGAACCAAAAGCTAAAACAGAAACTGATGAATCTAAGAAACCAATTGATAATGTTGATATCATGGCACAGCAACTAAAATTTGTGGCTTGCTTGAAAATTTTGATGGAAGAACTTTCAACACTAGCCACTGGATTTGAAGTTGATGGTATCCTCTTTCAACTAATAATCATATAGAATATCTCCTATTTATACCTGAAGAAAATAATTAACATAAAATTACTTTAAAATAGGCGGTCACTTGCGTTATCAACTTTATATATGGTTAGAAAGAGAAGTTGAAGCTCTTCGTCAACTATGTGGCTATGCAACTGGTCCAGGTTCTCAACCTGAGGAGCCTCCTGGCCGATTAAATTTACCTGATGTAGTAGAAGCTTTAATGCAAGCAAAAGAAAATCTTCATAGAGAACATGAACGTCCCACATTGCATCAAGTGCTTTTACAGGAAAAAGCCGATTTTGAAGCTAAAGTTCAGCGCGCTGTAAGAAGGAAGAAGTGGTTAAAAGGTTAATTTCATATTATTCAAATTATTTTTTTTTTTCTCTTATAGTTAATATTTTTTTTTTTTTTTTTTCAGCAAATGAAACTTTACTTCGAACATTGTTATCATACTGTAGTCTACAAGGTGCAGGTGGAGGCGGCTTAGCTTCTGTGCGTATGGAACTTGTTTTATTGCTACAAGAATTACAACAAGATAAAGGACATCAACAATTATTGAGTCCTTTACCGTTCCCAACAACTTTACCGTTATTATCAGCAACTGTAGCTTGTTCTAAGACAGTGGTGGCTGATCCTGTTAGACATTTACAAGCAAGTTTTATTTTTCATTTATTTCACATACAAATTGAAATATTGAACTCATAAATACTAATTTATTAATCAGGCTCAAGCTCATGATATGCTACAAACTATGGTCTGCTTGCCAATGCCAATGCGAAATACGAACAATTTGGGTATTATATTCATACTGCGTGACCTAGCAGTTGCCCTTTCTGCTTGCATTTATCAGAGCCTTTGTGATTCGGACACTTTCAACGTGAAACATTCTCACCCACATCACGAAACGTATGTTTCACCTACTGTGAATATTTTAAATTTATAAATTACAAATTTACGTTTGCTAATTTTTTTTTCCATTTCAGTGGTGGCATGGAGTGCCTTTCGAGATTGAGTGGACTTAGCACACACGGATCTCACTTAATGGGTGGTCGTCATCGAAGATATTCTTCGACTGACGATTCTATGCCAGTAACTACACCTCCTAACAAATGGCCAGGTTTGTATTTTTTTATTGATGCAAACCCTGTTTTTCCAATTTCGTCAAATTAAATTGACTATCTTAATATGACCTATGTTTCACAGGTGTTACAAATTTACGTGCATTAATTGCAAGAGAAGGAGACGATGATACTCCGAGGTTGAGCGTACTTCTCTGTGAAGCCTTTGTTTCTTGTTTTTTGGCTTTACTGATGTATGCGCTTCGTGTTTGTGATGCACATTTACTCTATCGCTTATCTTCTAAACGCTTTTCGGCTGAATCATGGGCCACTTTATACGGAGGAGGTGTGAAAAAACTTCTCAGAACTGCATCTATTAACGTTGGTTTTTTTCGATTTTTTTTTTATATTTGTTTTTTAAGTTATTTTTTTTGATGATTCAAATTTTCACTTACAGCCCAGCAATGTCACCCCAATGGAAAGACCAGAAGGGACCAGTTTGTGGACTTACGTACAAGCTCATCGTGCACGGCTCAATATGAGATTATTAGGTACTACTCCGATGACCAATACAGCTTCAGGTCCAATCAAAGAAGGCCGTCCTACATACCGTGAACATTTTGTTCCCCCAGCAATGAGCATTGTTTCATTTTTGCTTGTGAAAGTATGTATCGATGAATAATTTTGCCGGATGTATACTAAGTATCCCTGATTACTAACATATACAATTTGCTTTCAGCCTACTACACAGGTTGATCCTGATGTCGATGAATATGACTCAGCAGAATCTGTGGCATCAGATGCAGATGATTCTAACCAAGAAGATGATGATGAGGAGGACGTGTTTGGTGATCCTTTAAGTAACACTCAAACCAAAAATATTGGAAAAGAAAGCTGTCGAAGAAAGGATAATACTGAACATTGTGATTCTAATTCATACTCTTGGAACATAATGAGACTTGCTGTTTTGAAGATAGCTCAAATTCAATTGCAAGATTTTCTAAATGTAGCTGGAATTGAAATGCAAGGTTTGTGTTATTATTTACATGAAAAAAGTGTGTTCCTAAATTCAATTCTTGTTGCTTTTCATGTATAAATAGTACCTTGATAATTAAATTTTTAAACTGCACGTGAACTCAATGGAGATCTTATGTGATTTTTCTGTTTTGTTTTTAGAACTAGCTGTTAGCAGTCCATTAGTACATGGTGCCTTACGTTCACTATCACAGTGGCAAATTCAGTTAACAGAACAATTAATATCTCGTGAAGTTCCAATTAATTATATTCCTGCATGTTTCCCAGAAGAACAATTATCTGGCCCACCTATTAATAAATACAGGTTATTTTATATTATTTTTTATCATTTTCCCCCTATACTTTGTTTCGTATATCAATTAATTTGTATTAAATTTTAGATGCCTACTGGAGAAACTAAATACACCATTCAATGCTAATCTAGCAAGTTCTGCTCCTGCCAGAAGACTGTGGAATTATTTAGTGAATCAGGAATTAGTTCAAGTCAGTGCACGGATACAAATGACTAACTTATTATTTTTTTACGGTTCATATAATTTGTATTTTAATTTCAGGATGTATTTATTCGCGCTGTTTTTGCTAAAAATAGAATATCAGGTCTTATAAATACTGATCATAGTCGCGATCAGGGTTCTGAAAGTATGGCTTCTGAACCAAACCTCACTTCATTGCATCATCAATCTAATCAAATAGAAACTCTAGATGGTGAATTACTTCAACCTGTAAGAATTATTCATAAAGAACAAGATTCCATCCTGGCTTTCTGCCTTATTCAGGTTTTTATTTATCTATTTAGTTTTTCAATTGAAATTAACACAACATTAATTAATTATTGAAAAATTTCAGGCTGGCGGCGGAGGGTTGTTAGCTGTATCTAGTCCGCGAGAAGTTCAAGAAATAGATATTTCCCTTCTTCTTCGTGGTGCCGTTTGCTGGGCATCAGATGAATGTGAAGTAGATCTTTTAGCACTTAACAAAGACCCCGCATCTCTTCCAGATTCAGGATTTCTTCTCATTCAACATCACAATGAAAAGTTAGTATTCATAATTATTATTTACTGTATTATCAAAGGGAAACTCACCATCTCACCTGCATACTCTGTTTTATTATTCACACCATTGAAATTTTAAATTATCTAATTCCAGAAATCAAATGTCTTCTTCTCCGAGCAATTTAGGAGGAATGTCTCCATCAGCTCCATCAACCCCCCAACCTCCATCTGGTCTAGCCGGACAAACTGGAAGAGGAGCCAGTGTGGTGAGCTAAAATTTTACTTTATCTTATTAATACCGTGATAATAATTCAATAGCACATGAGGTATCATCGTAGTTCACTTAATATATCCTTGTCCTAATTAAAGGCACATTTGACTTTCATGTGTGTTTACATTTAATGAATTTTATTCGCTCATATTATTGCTATAATAAAATTTGACCTGGTCTAAAAGTTATGATATAAGGCTACATATTTAAGACAAATTCATGTGTTTATCATATCATACTGTCTTACTATTTACACTCCGACGTATTTTCCTAATTGCTGCGAAAGCAGATGAAAGGACTTCAATTTCCTGGATGTCATGATGCTAAATACTGTCGTCTTATAATCCATCGCTCGAAGCTTCTTATGAAACCGGTCAGTCTGTTGGTTGACTTAATGAACACTGTATTTTTCTCTGATTATTTTTATAAACGTTACATTCTATTTTTATTAATTTATAGATAGATATTTTATTTTATTTTAATGAATGTTTTTTTCAAATTCATTTACAAAATATTTAATTTTTAAAAATTATGTTAGAAGTTATTAATTATATTTTGTTTAGATTTTGAACATTGTTATAAATGCTAGTTATTTTGCCTGCATAGATATTTACATTATTTCATAGTGAAGTTAATGTTAATCATACTTTTATATAATGTAAGATGATTAGGTTGGACTGTTTAATAGATATTATTTAATTAAGTGTTGTTTTATTTTTATTAATTCTGTATGTTTTTCAGTTTCATAAAGTACTATACTATAAGTATTGTATCAAATGCTAGTTATTATGTATCTAATCATCTTATTAATATTTTCATAGATAAATTCATAATATTCAGATGAAATTAGTATACTTCAAAACATCATATTTTATGTAAATAGTTGTATCATAAAATTTGTGTCATATCTCATTGCATGAAAATGTAATATAAATTCATCATTTTCACGTAGTATGATCCTTAGTTTGCACAAACATCATCATGTTCATATTTTTATAATCAGTTGTATTTTATTCAAATTTTTTTTCTGTAATTTAATGAAGTTGACTCACAATCAAATTATATTGATTAGTACTAATTTTCTAATCCAAAGTTATATAATCATACTAATTGTAAGTTTTAATCATTTAAAAATGCAACACTTTACTAATAATATTTGGTTAGTTTTTGTAGATAATTCTGTCTAGTTATAGTCCTCATATTTTATTTAAATAAATCGCATGTCCTAAAACTAATTCAAAATTTTTACCGTATACCGTAATTGGATGTTTCACATTTATTATTTTACATTTTTGTCCAACCACTCAATGATTTTTTTTGCAATTCATTCTCCTTGTATGTAATAACATGACGTTTTGCTTTTATTTTAGGTATTGCGACACAAAGTAGACAACATCAAACGAATGAGTGCTCATCCTCTATTACCATTGTGTAAGTATTATATTTTTTCTCTATTGTAAACTAATTATGTTGAGTTTTCATTTTACATTTTTATTTTTGTTTGTGATAGATTTAACTGGGGGTCAAGACGGTTCAGTCCAAATGTGGGAATGGGGTCATCCATCGGCTGTGTGCTCTCCTCGTCCTCCTGGTACTTATGCTAAAGTCACTAGAGTACGGTTTTCTCAACATGGCAATAAGTTTGGAGTTGCTGATAGTGATGGCAATTTGTCTCTTTGGCAAGGTTGTCAGGCTACTAACACAAGTCGTCCATTTTTCGTAAGTTCTTCAAAAAAAAAAAAAAATGTATGTTTAATTGATTCATTTTCTTAAGTCTCGTTGTCATGAAAAAATGTTTTCAGACGTACCAATGTCACAACAAAGGTATTGCAGATTTCGTTTTTCTCGGTTCTTGCAGCTTAGTCGCTACAGGTATTTTTATAAAAATTTGCAATTCAACCATATCAAAAGTTGTGTATTTAATTCAAAATTTTATTTTTAGCTGGGCATAGTTCTGAAAGCAAAAATGTAGCTGTTTGGGATTCTTTAATGCCTCAGAAAAAATCTTTGGTCTATGGTAAGAAACTTCATTTATTTATTTATTTTTATAAAATGGTTTTTTTTTATGAATTTTTATCTTTTTAGCTTTCACTTGTCATGAGACTGGTGCTAATTGCTTAAGCTACGCACCTCAACATGGATTGTTAGTGTCGGGTGGTAAACGAGGAGAAGTATATATTTTAGAAGTCCGTGCACAAAAACAACGCGATCGTATTCCTGCCCATGATTCTGCTGTGAAATGTTTAACTATTGGTCCAAATGAAGACATTTTTGCAACCGGAGCAGCTGATGGTGATATTAAGGTATTTTTGCAAAAAAATTGATAAATAGATTTTTTTTAATTTGAAAAAGAATTAATTTAAGTCTTTTTTTTCAGATTTGGCTATTGTTGGGTGTCGGTATGCATACTCCGCTTCACAATTTCCCAGGGGAACACGCACGAAGTTCTTTCTTCAAACACATTGGCCAAGGCGTCACGCAGTTGTTGTTAGATGCCCAATCTAGATTGTTCTCCTGCGGTGCAGATGGAACTATGAAAGTTCGTCAACTTCCAGAGCGTCCTACTGGTCATCATCAATATTAAGCTGCAATAATGTATTTACGATCCATAAAAATCAATTATGTTCTGCATTAACAACTTATTGCGAAACAAAATGTTTAGTTTTGTCTTTCATAATATACTTTTTACTGATTTATTGTTTATTATTGTAAAAATTTGGATGAATTTATTTAAATATACATTTTTACTATGCATATTGAAACGTAGAATTGTTGAGTGCTGTGACTTGAAAGATGTGGAATTTTTATTGCATCACACAATGGTTTGAAGATTTTAGACCATTTTGTCTGTTATTTGTAAAAATTATTAATAAATAATATGTGATGTGATAAATGAAATTGATTATTATAATTATTTTTATTTGCATTGTTGTTAGTAGAGTATTATATATATTTATCTATTATGTAATTATCGATTATGTTGATTTTGCATCAATTATAAACTACTGTGTTTATTAAAAACGTATGTTAATATTTTGAATTTTGTATATTATCTTGTGATTATAAAATTTTATGGTCTTTTTTTTAGTATTTCCTACATTTTGTCTGATATGTTGATTATATTGTAAATATATTTCATGCAAAAAAATATTGTGTGTGAATCGAAGTTTGCAAATACATTTTTTCTCAAATATTTAACTCAAAAGATAATTGTTTTATGATTTTTAATATAAGTGAGATTCAGTATTATTATATGAAACCCTATATATAGTGCAACAATTTTCGTAATTCAGAGATATTTGCTATTACGACATTACCACTTTCTTTTAACTGAAATGTTACTGTGAACATTATATATTGTTACTAAATAATTAGATGGAATTGAGTTTTTCTCACTCTGCTAATTATTGGAAAATTGATATTTTCATTTAATTGGTCGTTGTATAAATTTATTAATTGGATTATTTCAATTAGCTGATTGTGAGAACGCGTTCATATTTACTTTTCATGGTGTATAGTCATTGGTACTAAGTATGATTAATTTTCATTGATAGTATTGTATTATTTTTTTTCAAATTAGTCAATTTAGTTTTTGAAAATGTATAAATTATATTTTTATAGTTTTTATTTTATATAAATTGTTGATTATATTATTTTTATTTTGAAATTATACCTTTATGAAACATTTTATTTATTATATCATTTTATTTCTATTATTTCCTCTATTTTCTTAAGGTAAGTGCTAGATGATTTTCGATTGACAGTTAAAAAAATATAAACACATAAAGCAATACTTTCATTTAATTTTGGAGAACAGTACATTTAAAAATTATAATTGTTATATAAATTATATAAGCTTCAATTACGAAATATGTTTAAATAATGTCTTTATGTGTATTAGAAATTCTGATTGGCTTTAAAAAATCACATATGTATCCAATTTTATAATCATATTGTATAGCAACAAAAAATAGGAATTAAATGTTACTTTGAAAATCTTTCGGGTTGCAAAAGATTTTCTGTATACATAAAATATTTAAACGTGTGAATTAAATTTTAATGTACATTATGGAAGTTATGGCTACACAATAATTTCATTGAAATTGTGTGTAATCAATATAAATCTTATGAAAAATTTATACATTTATGTTCATTATATAATTCAAATCATGAATTGGCAATGAATATAATGAGCATTTTAAGTACATGTGATGAGAATATTGTTTGAAACGAAAAATATATGAACTTTAGCTTGTTTCAAAATTCCATTCCATTCCTTTGCTTTTCAACTTAAAAGCATATAAACTATTTTGCCTTTTATAAGGAATTTGTTGATTTGTACAAAATTCAACTTATATTAAGATTCTCTTTCGCATATATCAAATTATTCGTTGAAACTTTGCAATTTTAAATTTCTTGGTGTTATATGCTATGTGCAGTTGCATAACGAATACATCGTATATATAAAAAACAGATTGAATATGTATTTTGATATACATATACTATACGTCATATAATTATTAGTAAGTATGTAAACAATTTATGAAGCAACTTCAATCACTACAAAATTTATAACTTAATTGTTAAACAAGATGCAGCAAATACTGTGAAAAATTCAGTTGTTATAATATATATTTATTATTATAAAAAAATAATCTTATTAAAACTTTACCAAAAAGCAATTTTTTTTTATCTATATTTTTCTTTCATCATTTGATTTTGCATTGACCAGACATAAACGCATGCCATGCAAGTAGAAATAGGCAAAAATGGGAATTTTGAACAAACAGGAAAAAACCAGGAATATTGAGAAAATTGGAATTTTTTTACATGAAACTGTATTTTTGATTGAAAATTACCAAAATATTTTAATAAGTAGGTAATAATTAAAAAAAGTTTAATAAAATGGTCTGGATGTCTAATATCATTTTTATTCAAAATTTATGCATACGATCAGTGCCGAAAAAACCCATTGGCAATTGGGCAAGCGTCAAGAGCGCATGAGTTTAGGGGCGCCAAAGGCGTCCAAAAATGTATTTTAAGTGATAACTTTTAAACAATTATTCCCGTGGACAACTTTTAAACAATTATTATAACCAGAGCCGGCTCTACCCAGTAAGCAAAACATGCGGCGCATCGGGGCGCCGCCCAAAAAGGGCACCAAATAATATTTTTATCAATAAAATGTCTACAATTTATGTTAAAATGTAAATCAGAACAACAGTTAAGAATCGCGCTGTTTTCATATTTCATTCATTCTGTAAACACAATGTATGGAGATTTCGTTCGAAACTTATAATTAGATTTAATTAGATGTAACTTGAATAGGTACGCATTAACGCAGGTCAAATTTTTTATCAATGGATTTTGTCATTATGAAAAGGATCCGAAATCCGAAGAAATTAATTAAAAGCAAATTCTACATACTTTTTATGACGATTGGGAATAATATAATACGTTATTTGGGTAAAGGTTCACAAAGGGACCTTCATAAAAGTAGGCAATCCTGGGCCTGCCCAGAAAACAAATATTCCGAACCACTACATGTATGCATATTATACGTTCGCGTCGCCAGGCAAATGTCATTTTGACGTTTATCGCGTATGTAGTTTTATGTTCGCCGAATGGAGACAATTATTTACACGATTGAAGAAGAAGAAGATTACCACGATCGCTGAAGTATGGAGTCCTTTTAGTCTTCGGAAAAACAACACAATGGATTCTCGACAGTGATGGTATTTGTCGAGAAACTAACGAGTTTCACTTCACGAGTACGTTCTAATCATCCAATCCATGACCAAGTGTAAATCTAGTTGCGATTGCCTTTATAAAATCAATAAACAATTAAAAATATTGTGTTGTTTCAATTATTGCACATGTCAATTTTTTTTTTTTTTTAATCAAGACATCTGTGGAAATTTAAGTTGAACTAAAACGGCAAATGGAAGACGTAAATAATATATATTTATTTTTGACGACATCTATGAAATTTTTATAAAACTTAAATGACAATTTGAAAATTAAAAAATATATATTTATTTTTGACGACATCTATGAAATTCTTATAAAATTTAAATGAGAATTTGACAATTAAAAAATATATATATTTATTTTAACGACATCTATGAAATTATTATAAAACTTAAATAACAATTTGAAAATTAAAAATATATATTTATTTTTTGACGACATCTATGCAATTTTTATAAAACTTAAATGATAAAATATATATTTATTTTGACGACATCTATGAAATTTTTGTAATACTTAAATGACAATTTGAAAATGATAAATGATTTTTATCAAAATGATAATAATGACATCTAACAAATTCTCGAGAAATTTGATAAGGTAAATCGAGAATTCTCATTTTTCGAGAAATGAAAATCATTGAGAAATCAGAATGCCTATGTGCAATAATTGAAACAACACAATATTTTTAATTGTTTATTGTTTAATAAAGGCAACCGCAACTAGATTTACACTTGGTCATATGTATGGATAGGATGACTAGAATGGACTCGAGAAGCAAATCACTGGGATTATGAATATTTTATTATATCATTGCACCATAGGTGTTGGGAACATTCATCTGGATAAGGGAAAGGGTTATTTTTTAAATACACACACACACACGTTCACTATTACGTTCCAAAGTAGTCATCCTTTTATCGATACATAAATGATAACAATTTACACCTGAAAGGTGTAAATCAGGCTTGTCCAAAATTTCGGTATGTGAAGGCCACTTTGGCCAAAACACAGTCCAACACGGTCAAACACGGCAAAACACAATTTGCATTTTTTTTTTAATTTAACAATAAAATACATATATTTTGATTAGAATGTACTTGAAAAATTGATTCTTCAGTAATTTAAAAAAATTATACTAATTTTCCTCGAATTAGAGCAAAATTCGTAAATTGTTATGTATGAAAAGTGGAGGCCAGTCGAGCGAGCATTGGGGGCCAGTTGGCACCGAAGTTTCCCTTTGAACAAGCCTGGTCTAAATAAAAACCATTTCTTTCGCAAGTGACAACTTTATGTGAACGAGGACTTCTCTATGAATGGACTGATTCTGCTGAATATTTTGTTTGTTGCACACGTATAGTGAGAGGATTATTTATAATTAGCACATTTGAAGTATTGTCTACATTCGATAAACATCCATTGGGTTTTAATGTGCATGTGTTGCCACTTTTGACAACTAGACATTGAAAAGAAGTGACGACTGAGCATTCATGTCTGCAATTGAAAATTCAAAGTATAATTTGATTTTTCAAATTCAAAGTATAATTTGATGCTCGACAATGCCACAATCGCAAGCCAGGCTTCATGTGTTCCAACAGAATGTTGACTACGAAACACTCGTTAGTTAACCGACAAATACCACCACTGTCAAAAATCCATCGAGGTTTTGCTGTTTTTCCGAAAAGTAAAAGTACTCCATACTTCAGCGATCGTGTTATCTTCTTCTCGAATCGCGTAAATAATTGTTTCCATTCGACGAAACGTAAAACTACATACGATACGCGCTAAACATCAAAAGTGACATTCGCCAGAAGACGCGAACGCATAATATGCACTCGTGCAGTGGTTCGAAATATTTGTTTTCTGGGCTGGTCCAAGATTGCCAACTTTTATGAAGGTCCCTTTGTAAACCTTTACCCATATTTGGGTCCTTTCAGTTTCGTGTTCAACGTTTTCCACTTTAATTTGGAAATTTTGAAAACATGTACGCTTTCGTCGTGTGCGCTTTGGTCTGGGAACCGTTACAGAATTTCAACATAGTGTAAGTCGCGCTTTACACTGGATACAAATCCACACGATTTGACAGCTGGAGATTTGTATGCATGAGTGCGCTATCCGCTGAGTACCTGTGTACGTCATAAGTACCGATTTTGTTTCAAATCGTTATTATTGTTTATCATTATTGTTTCAAATCGGTAGCTACCAAAGTGTAGTACCTCAGATGGAAATAAAACGTGAAAATTTAGAATGTTTCTCGTTCGTCGACTGTGCATTTTGCTTTGGACGAAGAAACTTAAAAAATATATTCGAAAGAAATGAAAGCACTTCAAAATTTTCTATGATAATGAATTGCTTCAATATACAAGTAACAATCAATTAAATATATAATTAATTTGGTATTTGTGTCATCTACAACAATAACATATGAATGATATTTTTTCTAGGTAAAAAAAATCGATGACGATTTGAAAATATGTGAAATGTGTATTGAACAATTGTGCGGCGCGCTCGAGTTTAAGCACAAGTTGGATTGTTTTATCATTTCCAAACAATCATGTAAGAAATTTGAAACATTTGTGTTTTCTACACACATTAATTTGAGACTTTTAAGATTATAAGGTATGATCAATGATCAATATTAATCCAGATTGTCTTTAATTTTTTTATATAAAATAACCATTATTAGAGAAACTTTCAAAGACTTTCAAACTTTCAAACTTTTGGTATATTAAACAAATAATTCAACACTACTAAATAAATAAGTCTTGACTATCCTCTATCTTGATATCAAAATTCTTTTCAGTTTAATATTTATCACATGCCTTAGAACATGACCACTGGCTCATTGTCAGTGTATAAACATATCGTTGAAAACTCACAGAATGAGCAGCGTTATTGTCACTTTCATTCACATATAAATCAAGTTATTCAATATGATTCACATATTTTTCGTACCAATTCCATTGCTTTGCTCATCACTATCTCAGCTGTCACTCAAAATTTATCATGCAAATATGCCAGCGCGTATTTTCTGAAATACCCTCAGCACCGATCAGTGGTCACAGCCTTATTCTCTATTTTCATTTGTATTTTTTTATTGATTTCATTATTCGTTTCAGCTGAAAAAGTATACAAAGACAATTGTAGCAGTGACTATTCAAATCTTAAATTACCATTTGTTGTCAAAAACGAATGTCTGATTGATAACTGTAGATATTTAGAATCTTTTGTGTCAGAATTAGAATCCAAATCAGATTTTGAAAGTGATGAGAATCCAAAATCAAATATTGTAATTGATTTTGAAAGTGATAAATCACAAGCAAATATTTTCGATTTCAAAAGTGATAAGAACTCAAAATCAAGTGCTTCGATCGATTTTCAATATGATAAATCCGATTCTAAAACAGAAAACCCTGAAGATAATCCCAATGGAAAACACCGAACTGAAGATCACGGAATACCGGCCAAAACATATATTTGTCTTAGCTGTGGAAAATCTTATAGTAAATCAGGTGCACTAACTTATCATCTCAAAAAGATTCATCAGATAGTCAGAAATTTTGCATGTACCGTGTGCAATAAAAAGTTTTTCTTAAAAAGAGATTTGGACAGTCACTATGTAATTCATACACGTAAATCAAATTACCATAATATTATTTTATTGATATTTCGAAGGTTGTATGTTTTTGTAAAACTTTTTTGTTTTAGGTGAGAAAAAATTTGAATGTACTGTGTGCAATAAAAAGTTTTCCATGAAGACCATTTTGAATAGGCACTTTGTAATACATACAGGTAAATCAGTTTACTTTATATTATCTTGTTAATATTTTTCAAAGGTTGTATGTTTTTGTAAAACTTTTGTGTTTAGGTGAGAAAAATATTGAATGCACTGAGTGCAATAAAAAGTTTTCCAGTAAGCGGTATTTAGATAGGCACTTTGTAATGCATACTGGTAAATAAAAATTTCCATTATATTATTTTATTGATATTTCTAAGGTTGTATGTTTTCGTAAAATTTTTGCGTTTTAGGTGAAAAAAATTTCGAGTGTACTGTGTGCAATAAAAAGTTTTCCAGAAAGAGCAGTTTGTATAATCATTTTGTTAGACATACAGGTAAATGAAATTTACTTTATATTATATTATTGATATTTCGAAGGTTACATATTTTTGTAAAACTTTTGTGTTTTAGGTGAAAAAAATTTCGAATGTACTGTGTGCAATAAAAAGTTTTTGGTAAAAAGGGATTTGGATAGTCACTATGTAATTCATACAGGTAAATCAAATTCACTTTATATTATTTTATTGATATTTCTAAGGTTATGTGTTTTTATAAAACTTTATGTTTCAGGTAAAAAAAATTTCGAATGTACCGTGTGCAATAAAACGTTTTCCACGAAGAGCATTTTGAATAAGCACTTTGTAATACATACAGGTAAATAAAATTTACTTTATATTATTTTATTGATATTTCAAAGGTTATATGTTTTCGTAAAACTTTTGCGTTTTAGGTGAGAAAAATTTCGAATGTATCACATGCAATAAAAAGTTTCTCAGAAAAGATAATTTGGATAGTCACTTTGTAATTCATACAGGTAAATCAAATTTACTTTATGTTACTTTATTGATATTTCGAAGGTTGTATGTTTTTGTATAACTTTTGCGTTTTAGGTGAGAAAAATTTAGAATGTACAATGTGCAATAAAAAGTTTTTCAAAAAGAGGGATGTGGATAGGCACTATGTAATGCATACAGGTAAATCAAATTTCCTTTATATTATTTTATTGATATTTCAAAGGTTATATGTTTTCGTAAAACTTTTGCGTTTTAGGAGAGAAAAATTTCGAATGTGATGTGTGCGGTAAATCGTATTCAAGAAAACGTGTACTGGTAACACATTTGAAAATCCATACCAATACCTGACCGTACTAATGTGATATACATATAATATGTATAAATAATTATGTATGTATTTTTAATTTCAATAAATTTAAATTATTCAAAATATCTAATTGTTTAATTCAGTTTTTAATATGGAAAATATAATGGGGTACTAAAAGACCCCGCTTCGGACTAACGTCTGTTTTTTTATGTTCCGTACGAGGAAGGTTAAAGAATCATATTCTTTTTGTAAAAGGTCTAATTTGTAATGAAAAGAGTTTAATTATTAATGAAAAATCGGTATTAAATAAATTATTGTATTTAAAAATTTAACATTCAATACTTCATCATCATCATTGTCGACCGGTTTTGTGCCCACTGCAGGACAAGGTCTCCCCATCAAATGTTGGGGGTCTAGGCTATATACCTTATCCGAGAGCCAACCTCGTAGCGATAAGGGACATGTACCATAAAGCCAATCCGCCCATGTCAACGGGAGGCTCTCGGGCCCACGGTACGCAAGCCTGTGTGCTAGTCTTTGTGGTCGCTGACTAGGCAAATCGCAATGATTCGCGGGGCAGACGAGGTAAAGACTGAGCAGGTTGCGCCCTCGCTAACCACTTTTGCGATCGCAATGACCACCAGTTTGTTAAACGAGGCAAGACCGGTGGCCCTACTTGGCTTCGACCTCCATAAAACACACGTCATCGGTCTATGCCAATACCAAAGAGATTTTAATTTAACTAGGTGAACATGCAGTGTCTTCTAGGACAGAGTTAAACCCTGTGGACACCCCACCACATGCATTGCTGCGTTCTAATCGTGAGATAGTTATAGTTAGTTGATATTAGGCGGTTATTAAATGTTGTAATTAGTTAGTAATACGTTAGGATAAATTATAATTTAGCTCTTATTCTACTTTACTTTATTCGTACGTTGCTGGCTATTGAGTTATTGTATGTCGTTTACAATGTGTGTTAGGTGAAATCAGTTGTTTAAATTGTGTAGTAATTGTCTGTGATTAGGAACAGATTTACAGATATTTCGCTAATTAAAAGTATGTTAGTATGAGACGAGTATTATCTCTTATTTTGTAGTAAGGTTAAGAAGAGTTTAATGTTTACAGTGGGGCGATGGATTCTAATAGGAATTTCTTGAGGTTAAAAAAACGTTCCAATTGAATGATTCTGTTATACAATATATGTTTTTATGGAAGTTGAATATGTTCAAAAAGGTTATAAATAAATCCAGATATTAGGTTTTAGTGAAGAGGGGAATCAATCACCGGTAGTTTAGTTGAGCGGCCAAATACTCATATTACTACAAGGTAATTACCATGCAAAGTTCACAGAAGAACGTTTGTTGTTAGATTCAACTATATTCAATGAGGAGACTAGCATGGCATTGTGTCGCCAGCAAGAACATAGATGATATATTGAATTAATAGAAGTTGATCAGGAGTTTTGTTCAATGTTTATACAACAATTTTCGCATTGCATGTTTCTACAATGTATTAGCAATATTAACATGCAATCAACTTCCAATTGTTTCAATTACCGTTACTTATCCATATTAAAAGCAATAGAATATTTCGAATACCTGTGTATTTTAATATGAAGATGATGTAAATATTTCACTATAGAGTAAACATCGATTCAAATATCTTTTATTTTCTAAAAAACATAATCTTTATTCGGATAAACAATCAAAAAAGCATTGCCCTACATGGTTAGTACTGCACAATATTTACCAAAGATTTTTGTTTTGTTTTAGCAGTGCTATCTGGTCATGCGGTTAGTTATTTGGTATTTTACTCAGGCAGTCCTTCCTCTGAAGTGTTATGCATGCTATTCGGGGTCTGTTGTTGGTTATTATTTATGGATAGATTTAGGATCGATTACGGTTTAGGTAGGGTTGGGAATTTAATGGTTCGGGCGATGGATTTGAACTTCTCATAAATATTTTGGTTTGTTGTTGTTATTTAGTGTATTTATTAAATGAGTGTAAGGTGAGTGTTTGTCAAACAGGATATCTTGAAGATCTGGATTTTAAATTGTTTGTATTCGCGGAAAACTCCCGTCGCGCTTGGCGGTTTCTACCGTTTGGGGGGGGGGTGGCGTCGCTCGCGGCCGTTCGAGGCCGGGAGCCTGAAGTCGGCTCGGGGGGCGCCGGGGTGCGCGTGCGTCTGTATTGTGTTTCCTTGCCGGACGGTGTGTCAGCAGATATTTATCGCGAATCGATCAGTTATTTTTATTTAATTTAATTTGTACGCGATAAATTCGTTTTGCGTGCCCTGCTTTGAAATTGGATGTTTTCGTGGATAAACAAAGGGCTCTGTTTTTTTTCTAAGTCGGAGACAAAAAAAAGTGTCGGTTTGGTTGTTTCGCTTTGTACGGCAAGAAGGTTCGCAAATTTCTTCCGAGTTTACGGAAGATGTGTTTGATTATGTATTAATTTGTTAATGTTGGGGATTTAATCGCGTACGTTTCGTTTATCGGATTATTAGTGGTTTTTTTTTTTTTTTGTTTTCTGTTGGCGGGTGTTGATATTAAGTTAGTAGTTTATTATTTCGCGCGCACTTTTGGTAATTAGTCGATGCACTATTGGTTACTATTCGATGTAATATTATTATTAGTTATTGGGTGGTTAGTTTAGGGGTGGGAACCGGGGGGGAGGTCAGAATTGGATTCGATATCGTCTTATCGTTTTAGAACACGGTTCGCGCGATGTGTAGCCGTTGGCGTCCCGAATTAAACTCATTCAATACTTATAATCCGAAATTATAATTTACACAATTTTAAATGTTATTATTTTATTTGCTAAGGTATATAGCCTAGACCCCCAATGTTTAATGGGGAGACCTTGTCCTGCAATTAACACACAACGAGTCAACAGTGATGATGATGATTATTTTATTTATTTGAAGTTCAATATGATCGGTAGTGGTCGTATTTGTTCGTTCTTTGGCGATACAATAAATGTCAGTTGAGTTTACAATTAGTCAGTTTAGTGAACCGTTGGAGAAATGTCAAATCGTCATGGCAGTAATCGTTATGAAAAAATTGACTTTTTGGGAGAAGGACAGGTATGTAAACACATTTACAATGTCAGAACATTGTTTTACGTATGCGATAAGTATTTTCTTTAATTTCGTATATTTTTGACGTAATCATCGTTCGGTTAAAATTTTGGTTATATTCCGGTTCAAGACCGAATCATGTCTTTTTATCGTTTGTTTCTTTTGCGTTGTATTTCATTTTGATAAATATTATTCATACTACATAAAAGTTCACATCTTGGTGTTAGAAAGTAATTTTTAATATTGTCACATTTGCAGTTCGCAACTGTTTACAAAGCCAAAGATGCCAATACAGATTCCTTAGTAGCTGTGAAAAAAATCAAAATAGGAAGCAGACTTGAGGCAAAAGATGGCATTAACAGAACTGCTCTCCGAGAAATCA
Organism: Hydropsyche tenuis; assembly: GCA_009617725.1. NCBI lineage: Eukaryota > Metazoa > Arthropoda > Insecta > Trichoptera > Hydropsychidae > Hydropsyche > Hydropsyche tenuis. The sequence goes on from VTON01000054.1 coordinate 479,023, forward strand.
AACTTCTCCAGGAACTACACCACGAAAATATCATAGGACTTTTAGGTTAATATTTCAAAGCATGTTCAACATTGTATCACTACAAAATATTTTACTAAACTCAAAATTTTCATCTCACAGATGTATTTGGTCAAAAATCGAATGTTTCTTTAGTATTCGATTTTATGGACACAGACTTAGAAATTATTATTAAGGATCTTACGATAGTTTTGACACCGGCAAATGTCAAATCTTATATTATTCAAACGCTGCAAGGTATTTAAGAGCCTGTTTTGAACTGTACATTCAAATTATATTTTTTCTAATATATTCTGATTTGCAGGCTTAGAATATTTACACAATAATTGGATTTTACATAGAGATTTAAAACCTAATAATTTATTAGTTAATAGCTCTGGCGTTTTAAAGATTGGTGATTTTGGTTTAGCTAAAACGTTCGGCTCACCTTATCGAATATACACTCATCAGGTTGTCACTCGGTGGTACAGGTATTTTATTGAATTATTTGTATAATATTTCTCTATAATTGTGAAATTACAATAAACATGATTCAAGATGTCCCGAACTTCTTTTTGGAAGTCGACAATATGGTACAGGTGTCGATATGTGGGCAATAGGCTGTATATTAGCTGAATTATTATTACGAGTGCCTTTCTTACCTGGTGAATCTGATCTCGATCAACTCACACGTATATTTCAAGTTATGGGGACACCCAATGAAGAAAATTGGCCCGTTAGTTAATTATCTCTCTGATATTAATTTCAAAATGAAAATTACGCAAAATAGTTGCTTCAAATAAAACATAATTAAATTTTTCAGGGTATGGTTAGTCTTCCAGATTATATACAGTTTATGAATTTTAACCCAACGCCACTTAAACATATATTTTCCGCAGCGTCGGATGATATAATTGAATTATTAAGTAGCCTTTTAAATTTATATCCATTACACAGATGTACCTGCACTCAAGCATTAAAAATGGCATATTTTAGGTAAAGTAAAACATTTTAACGTAATTATTTAATTAACTAAAAAAAAAAAAATTGATAATTATAAATGTGTATATTATAAATTTACAGCAACAAACCGGCCCCGACAGTGGGAAACAAGCTTCCCTTACCATCGTCTATAAATCCGAATAAAGATAAGCCATCTTTGAAAAGAAAGCTGCTGGATAATCTCGAAGATCCTTACATGAAAAAGAAAATTCAATTTTGATTAAAGTAAAAAGCATGTTGTCTCAAATTAATATTTTATTGAAAAATATCACATGGTCCACTGTGACATTATTTTTATTATTTTGATCATCAGTATATAATTCAACTGAATCACATGGACATTTAACAAATTTGTCATGTTTATAATATATATAATTTTAGACCGAAATCGATATCCAATGCAAGGACTATTACAGCATATTGAAAATTGGTCTAAAATTCTTAAGTACAGATAAAATTAAATTCGGAAATGTTTCTTATTAACTGTAGACAAATGGTATTTTTTAACAGTCAAAAGTAAAAATAAAGATGCAAAATACATTGTGCATTTAAGCTATTACAAACATTTGATATATAATTTCACATGAAACAACAATATTTACCTATTACATAATTTAGTAAATTAAATTTTGATTATAAAAATTAATATCAAAATTGATTTAATCAATTGTTTTTTTTTTCAAACACAAAAATTAAATAATGAATTGAAAGTGAATAAAGCACCATTAAAATTTATGTTTATATTTTTTTCACTTACATATGTATATATAAATATTTTTATATTTTTTAAATATATATACACAGTTTCAGAGTGTGTATGTGTATATATGTGTGTAAGTGTGTGTGTGAAATGATACATACAAATACTGTAAGGCAAATCATCAATTTACAGTTACATATACATATTTCATCTTTCTTAAATGTATCTCTATACAATTTTTTTATTACAAAAGGAACAACACTTAATCGTAAATAATAAATTTTTCATCTTATATACTTTTTATGTAACATATGTACAGGAATAAATTCTGTAGAAATTACACTTTTACCCTTTTGCACAAACACGCATCTTCTGAAATAATTAGATTTATCCAATTTTACTTAATGATTTAACTATACAAATTTTGAAGCAGGCCGTTTCATCCTTTTTTCAAATCATAATTACAAATGAAATTTAATTATAGTAAAGACAATTATTACACACAAAGAACTTAATTTATGGAAAATAAACGAAGCACATCCCCCATCTGCTCAAAGTGATCCTTTTTCGAATGCAATTTTACAACACAATTGTGATTTTTTTTAGCCGTTGATATGTTCATAATACTGATGAAGTGATAAAGAGATAAATTTGAAAAAGAATCTAGCATTTTAGTACTGACAAAAATATAAAATAAAATTGATTTCATAATAAAATCGATAATCTTTCCATATTCTAACCTATCTCATACTTTTCTCTAACAATAAGCGTAGAGGAAAGTAGCCACAATAATTTCTATTGAAAACTTTCCAATCGTTATTTCTACAACATTTTCAGTATGAAAATAAACATGAAGCAACATTTTCAATAGAATTTTAGATCAATTAGATAAAAATATCTCCCGACACTTTCCATGAGATCACTATGACATACTTAACTTTACAAGTCCAAAAATAATACAATTTGATAAAAAATAAAAATTCACCTTGTATCAATTCAGCCCATTCAACCCTCTGTTTTGAACACTATATAATTTTTTTTCATTACAATGATATAATTACATTAATTCGTTAAACGATCGTTCATATTGAAAAAAATATGAAAGTGAAGCTAGCAGACAGTTATATATACCTAAATGTTTGTGACAATATATAATATAAACTATTTCTGTTAATTTAAAATAACTCCTTATTTGAGAATCTATTACAAGACTACAATGGTTCTAATAATGCAGTGTTGAGAGTATCCGATTGTAAGTTGTCTATTGATATGTTTTGTTGTACAAATAACACCATATCTTATTCTCCTCGATGATTTTGAAGAGAATACAAGACCGAGTAAATCAGAATAAACATATAAAGCATGAGAATGTAAAAAAATATTTTTTCATGTAGTCAATGATGATTTAATATTATTTATCCATATTTCAAGAAAGACGTTCGAGTAAAGTTTCCCACTTATGTACAGTAAAAAATCCGACCACCTCCAATCTACTAATTTATCTGTCAATATAATTATATTTAATTTAAAATTGGAGAATTAGGAATTTTGTTTATGATCTTGAGGAAATTAAAATTTAATTCATTCATTAACTATTATTGAAATTTAATGTTCCTTATATACAATGTTTTGAATAATACATATCTACACATCAGTCACCTATGTATATTATGAAATTTATAAAAATAGTAAAATATATTAAGAATGGACAGAATCAATTCTCTGGGAAAGTAGCTCGATTCATATTTAACAAAATATATCTATGGAAAATAGTTTGCTAAAACATAATCGATAGAAATGATTAAGTACAAAACCAGAGGCTCCAATAGAACGTATTAAATTTTATTTCTCCTATTATTTTATTGAAACTTTGAACATAAAAGCACCCACTTTCTCAATAAATGAAAATAGTTTTAAATTATTCAAAATCACTTAGGTGGTTAGTATTTTCAAATAAAATTAAAACGAAATTCTAGTTGCGTTAAGTGTTCACAATTTATTAATAAATCGGTTGTTGGCAGTAACAATGAAACATGAGATATCTAAGAAGAAACAAAAATCCTATTCTATAATGCAAGCAATTAAACATCTGATGAAGACAAAGAAATTGCAATACTGAAAAATGCACATTGAAATAAAATATTGAATTAAATTTAATAATAATAGGTAAATTTCAACAAATTTTTAAGCCTCATCTATCAAAAATTTACTTCCCCTCAATAAAATTCTTGGCCTATATTTTATAATATAAGAATAAATTAAATGATAAAATTTAAAAAGAATACAATGATTAGAAATATGTTGCAAGTTCAATCATTGTATCAGAAACACTATATTATATATACCTAAAAATTATTTATAATAGAAATTCATATCACAATTCGAGTTAGGTGCCGGTAAAATCATACCGAGATGCGGCAGTAAAACTTGCATAAAATGCTCTTCCAAATCTCTACTAGCATGCTCAATTACTAATCCAACGTAAAACAAACAAAACAATCTTTCTCTTTTAACAAATTGTAAAAATACATCAACCAGAATACTTACAGACAAAAATATCACATCTTAGAATCGAACAGCACATGTAGAGAAATTTTCAAAACATATGGTTGTTTACAAGTTTATTGTATCCAAATCTTGACAAGGCGCTCTAAGAGGTGGATCAGATGATGATGCTGCTGCTGCTGCTGCTGCTGCTGCTGTTGTACTACTTTCTGCAGTTTTCTCCTTGTCTCTTTCCCGTTCTCTAGCCGCAGTCGATGTGAACTTTCCACCCAACGATGGGAAACTGAAGTCGGCATTTGGCAGTCTTCTCATGATTTTTCCAGAAGTAATAAGGCGACCGAAGCCTTCTTGATGAGCAAAAGCATAACCAGATCGCAAAGAACGACGAGCACGTCGTGCTGAAGGTGCTCGTAACGGATCGGTAGATTGTCGAGATCTTACTCTTGCTGCACGCTGGAGAGCTCTCAATTTAGCAGCAAGACCAGGTCGTACATCCACTAAATAGAATCTCCATGCCAACACTGGTACCATGAGAAATATAACCTGAAATATATTTGAAAATAAAGATTTGCACATTTCTGTCAACCAATATCAAATATTTTTATACATACAGTTAAAACGCTAGTAAACCAAAACGTAGCTTGACTCATTGCCACTGTCAATGATCCTACATACGGCCCACCGCATACGTAATTATAAAAGTAATCCAGAATAAAATACAATAACAATGAGCCCCATATTGTGATGTGGTTAAACACTGTCCAATAGGTTGTATCCAAGGCAATCTGATAAAAATAAACATTATTCGAAGCTCATAAACTCATAGCATAAAAACAAAATTTTTTGTGAAAACTTTTTTACCTGTGTAGTATTATCTAGTACAAGTATTGTCGCAACTACACTCCCTAACAACATATGATCTGATAAAATTCGCCCATCAGGTGCAAGGCCATCTTTATAAGTACCTAAATTTGAAAACAACAACAATGAGATTTTTTTTAAATCAAACAAACAACACACAGTATATGTGTAAATTACTTACCATAAGGTAGTAAAAATAGAACCAAGGATGTGTAACATCCGTGTAATGCACTTTTCATGAACTCAGTCTTGTTAAATAATGAACTTGTTAAGCCCGGTGTATACAATTTTGGATATAACAATGAATTTTTATCAGACACATCTTGCTCAAACACACCAAGGGCTAAAACTGGCAGGGACGTGTAAAATAAATTGTACACAGATATGAACATAGGATCGAAAACGGTCTGAAATCAAACAATTTTGTTGAAAATAAATTCAGAGAAAAAATGCGTTTAGTAAAATAAATGCATACCTGAGCACTAAATCCACAAAAAAATGCAAACCAAAAGTGGCACAATGTGAATGCAAAGTTTTTGTAGAAAAAATAACTCAAAAACTTGCACATTCGATAGTACGACCATCTTCCATGGACAAGCAATAACCTTTCTAAGAATCTAAATTGTGCTATTGAATAATCGCTAGCCAGAACTGCCTGAAGACCTTCTTGACCAGATATTCCCACGCCTATATGTGCAGCTAAAAAATAGTACGATTCGGATAAGTTATTAACTCAATATTGTTTTTGAAATGTATGTGTAGAAAAAACTAATACCTTTTATCATGGAAACATCATTTGCTCCATCACCAATAGCTAATGTAACGGCTTTCTTATTTTTCTTAATCATTTCGACTACCATAGCTTTCTGCAAAGGTGTTACACGACAACAAATAACTGATCGGCAGTGCGTAGTTATGTCTAAGAACCTAAAAATAGTTGATTAATATTTACCAATCTTATTGTTAGAGACATCCCGAAATTTTATCTGAAAAAAAAATCAATCTTACTTTTGTTCCAATTGAGGGTGTAAACAATGAACTAACGAATGTCCATTTATGACTATTGCAAATCCATTGGCTTCTTCAGAAAGGGGGTCTGTGTTTTCTGCATTTGCACCGGAGTAATTACACTCACTGCTGTTTAAAATAAAAAAAATAAAAATAAAAAATTGCTTACGTTTTCACCGATAAAATTACAACACATTTCCCAAAAATATATTCATGTTGATACAATATTACTTTAAACTAAACATAAAAATATATATCAAATGTACAATCAATTGCACATTAGTTACAGAAACACATTTAAAAAACTGAACTATTATAATATAATAAAAAATATTACTAGGGAATACATAAAATATTTCATATAAAAAGACACAAAATTAAAAAATTAAAAAGATTTGATGATTTTAAATTAATATTATCGTTAATGTGAATAGAATGTTAAAAAAGTTATATTAGAAAAATTATTATTTATAATAAATAGTTCATAATTTTCAAGAAAGAAATGTATGATTTCATAATTTAAGTCCCTTGAGACAAATCTATATAATTTTTCTTAAATTCACATTCATTTTAAAACAAACTTTAAAAGTGATATATTCTTTGACATCAATACTAGTTGAAAGCCCTTTAAAAATTAAAAATATATTTTATTGTAATCGTAAAACACAATTTGGTAATCAAAAGCAGAGCCATAAAATAAACAAATTTCATATAGAAATGATAAAAAATCATATATACGAAAAACAAATATGATATAAAAATATGAACTAATGAAAAATCAACTATAAATACTTTAGAACAATATATTTATGGCAGCCACCTTATGAAACCATACAGTACACATAAATGAATAGCAGGTTAGAGAGAGAAAGAGCATACTAAACTAAGGTTGAAGAAAGCAGAAAAAAATATATTTGAGGAATTTCAAAAGATTGTGTGTAATGTGTTAAGATTTACCTTATGGTTACTACAATATAAACTTAAAATAATAATTTAAAAAAATCTAAGCATTAATATGTTAACAAAGAATTCATGGTATGAGCTATTATTTTATAAAATTTCTAGCACCAAATTTCTAACTGTGTTGAATATAAATTTGTCAGAAAAAGATCGAAAATAAACATTGTTCTGCTGGACCCTATGATACGAAAAGTTTGCATAAATACCTACTACCAGCAGAAATCAAAAACAAATAATTAAGTGCTTTGAATATAATTGAAAAGGAAGCATTTCCAAAATACAAAACAGATAAGTGTGATGTGTCATACATTTGAGGGGAAAAAGCAATAAATACATACACAAACATTACAAAATATGAAGATGTGTATGCATGTATTATTCGTATATGTATGTAGTAATATAATGAATCATAAAGGTTAACAAGAAGGAAAAATCAAAAGAATGAAGGATAAAACAAGGATGAAATGAGCCCTTTATCTCTCTACCTTGTCGACTGTGAGACCGGTTGTTCAATATTATTTTCCCACCTAAATGTGACTATTGATACGGGGACTGCATTCACTTTGATTCTGTCATGTCCGTTATCGAAAGTGATTGAAGAATCTTCAGTTCTAATGGCAGGACGTGTAGGGTTTTGAGATGATGTCCCATTTCCATTTTCGTTTCCGCTGGACGCGTGGTGATTTAGGGTCACTGGTCCTTTAATGATAAAGATGCACTAAGTATTTTGATACTAATTAAAAAAACAAAATACACAATTAGAAAAACAGATATTGTAATACCTTGTGGTTGAAAGGTATTAAGAACTCTGATAGAGTCTCTAAATTTATGTAATTGGTTTTCTACCTCTTCATGGGTTACACCGTCGACAACAAAAACTTCAGCCATTTCATCGTTTAAAAGTTGACATGAATATCCAATATTAATGGCCGTTTCTGAATACATTAAGAATTAATTTTAAAACACGAAAAAAAAACTTGATCACAATATTATGGTATAAGAAAATATCACAAGAATTTACCTTGCTTATCTCCCGTGAGAACCCATATTTTAATACCAGCCATACCTAAATTGGCAATAGCTTGTGGAACACCATCCTGAAGTTTATCTTCTATTGCAGTAACGCCTAAAAATATATTATAATTAATATAAAACTAGAAAAATATACTCAATATTAATTACACTGTAAAATATACCAATCAATTGAAGATCTCTCTCAATTTCCTCATATATAGAATCTAATTGATCATCTCTGTCATGAATGGCTAATGCAGCTTGTTGATGTCGGTGTTTCCAATCAGCAAAGTATGCCTCTTCCAATGGCCGCCATGCTAGTACTAAAGTACGTAGCCCTTCACCAGCAAATTTCTATGAATTAATAAAAGAGAATGTTTATTATTTTGATTAAAATTTAATAACAGATGCCAAATTTTTAGTAAATAAATAAAAAATGTGTACATACGTTCAAATGTTCTTGGGTTTTTGCTTTAATATCATCTTGATTGGATTTTAATCTTTCATATATCACATTATCAGCTCCTTTAGAATATAATTTCAATTGCCCATCTTTTCTTAATATGACAGACATTCGTTTTCTAAAGTTGTTGAAATCCAAAATGCATAGTAACTCATACACCTCAGTCTGACCCATGACTTCAATAGTAATGCTGTTTGGTGATCGCTCTTTGAAGACAAAACCAAAATTTCTAGCAGCTGAAACCAGTGCTGATTCATCTGGTGATTGGGCCTAGTAAGATTTGAAAAATATAAGAAAAACGATTTGCTAATTCTTAAAAGAATATTCATAACAAAATTATTTACTTGATATTCCAATCTGCCATTCTTTTCTTCGGGCATAACTGTATGACATAAAGCTAATAGTCTGAAAAAATCGTGGGATTCAGGATCATTCCTTTTGACTGAATCCAATAATGTTTTGTCATAAAACTTGAAATCTGGTTCATAATCTTTGTTAAAAGAAAAGTCCAGTGGTTCAGTCCCCTAAAACGTATTCAACAAAATTAATCTACACTACAGAAAAAATATTACGAAATCAGAACTAACATATCAGAGTAAATCATTTGAATCAAGATACAAACCAAAACTTTTTTATTACAACTTATCAAATAAACTATTTATATGTATATTAAAAGTAATAAATTAAAAAAAAAACATGCAAATGAATTGAATAAAAATACTATAAATAATTTAGTGCCAGTGCATTTCTATATGATGCAAACACATTCACACAACCATAAATGAATGACAATATTTATTTTTTACTACAAAACGACTACAAAAATCTTTCAAACAAAATTTAGACCTGTACAATCAGAAATATTACCAGAATATGATTTAATTATCCCATACCTACATAAATAAATATAGAATATCATTTACTATTGAAATATGTTAAAAAGACGTTACATGTTATTACTGACATTATTAAAATTTTTATTACTGTATGCATGTTATAAAAGCTTTATTTTTCAATTAAACTGTTATTAAAAATTAAAACAAATTGCATACATTTGCTTTGGGAGCAGATTTTTGTGGAATAGGTGATTGTGATTTGTTTGAAGCATTGGCGTTCGAATGGGGACCAGGTGTACTACGCCCCTGATCAGCTTCGGTTTCCAGCAACGCTGCCATGCTCGTATTGAATCCATGTCCATCTGCAGAGATTCCCTTTTTCGGAGTCACCACTGTAACACCAGTTCTAACTCCTACTTTTAGGTTGGTTTTCGTTATCTTGTTCCCATCGGCCTGGACGTGCATGACATAAATAAAAAAATAAAACAAACGGGAAAATATGAAACCATGCAATATCTATAAAACATTTTCAACTCCAAAACCATCACCCAAACTTCAATTCAAAGCGTGCACATTTTGCATTTTTTTTTTTATTTCTAGAAATGACTATAGAAATGTGTGCAAAATATTCATGCTTCTCAAAAATAAAAAAAGAATTTGGATTCCTTTCTGAATGATGAAAAAGAAATATCTTTAGGCCACTTTCCACAAATTGGCTGAATAATAATGTTGACATTTAATTAAGGCGCAAGGTATAAAAATGACAAATAGTTAATTGTATCTATTCATTTATGTGGTAGTATTCTAAATTTAAATGTTGCATGAATTGAAATAATGCAAAAATATGAAATCTAAATATGAATAAAATGTAACATCCAAAAAGAAGTGCAAACTAATTTTTCTACAAACTTCATGCGAAATATATAAATGTATGCTCTCAGTGTCAATTCGAATAGTGATTCCTATCTTATTAGTGTGATTGCATAAATAAACCCAATACACACATTAAATTATTAAATTTCAAATAAAAAAAAAATATGAATCATAACTTGTTACTTACAATTCACATACATATACAAAAAAAAAAAATATATATACATATATAAATGTAATATTACGAACATATAAATATCTCAATGTTTTCAGGAAACTTCCTATGTATACAATTAGTTTTAATATAAAAAATATTAATCTTCTAACTACTAAAAGTACAAATATATACATATATAAAAATACATACATACCGATTTGATAAAAAAAAAATAAACTCTGATTAAATGACAGAAAATTAGTATCATGTGATTGCAAAAATAAAAGTTAAAAACTGAATCATATTTACATCATGTAATATTCAAAGAGACACCATCGTATATATACTATATGCAATTTGAAAATGAATGAAATTTGCTTTCATAAATGTACACAATGTGTTTGTGAAATAATCTGATTATTAAATTTGAAAATTTTGCATAAAATATTTAAAAAAAAGTATATATCGTAACTAAATTTGTGTTTTCTACGACCTACAGAAAATTTCAAATGATTTATCAAAGAAAAAAAAACAAGAAATGAAAATACCTCAGTAACTTCAATAATCTCTCCGGTATGTTCGTCGATAATATCACCATAACATCGACCAGCTATTGAACATTTGTTGAATGTCATGATGTTTTGTGTAAGTGTTCCAGTTTTATCAGAAAAAATATACTGAATCTGGCCTAAAAATTGATATATAAGAATTAGATAAGAAGTTCAAAAATTCAAATAATAATAAAATTTTACCTAGTTCTTCATTTAGAGTAGTTGTTCGAGCTTTTGCTGCAGTGCCCGTTTTCTCATAATACATTTTTTCATCCCAATTTATAAGAAAACTCTGAGCAAATCTGATAACCTGAAAAAACGATTTTTCATTATTTTTCAACATTCAATAACTATAATATAAATGATATTATGAAAATTCGAGTTTACCTCAACAGACACATACAATGATATAGGCACAACTGTGTTCATAACTATTGCATATGAAAAAAATACTAAAAATGCTATCACGACAGACCCTGACGAATCCGACGGTACCAAAGTATCCCATGGCAAAAATGTTTGAAAATTTATACCAAACAAATATTCCCAAATTCCACAGGCAACCATACAAAACAAACATATTGAAAGCAAAAAAAATACAATCTGAAAAAGGAAACCGAATGTTGAGAATGTTTTAGTAAAATTTCAAAAACTTTGAATAATTGTTTTTACCCCTATAATAAGAAAGTTCAATAATCTGTCAATGCTAGTTCGCTTAAACTTAGTTTTCCCACTGTTTTGCATTAACTTTGTATCTTTTCCAGCAAATATTACAACCCCATAACACCATGAGGTATTTCGAAGAACACAGCCTCTTAAAAGAATCTTGTCATTGTCTAATGGGTATTGTTTTCCATGCCACGTTAAAGCACCGTCGAATTTGTTTAATAAATTATTAGGTACTTCACAAACAATTTCACCATCAAAGGCTCCCATTAAAGATTCATCTTGACCCATTTCGGCAGTCTCGACTAAACACTGCCTACATTTTAGATTGGTTTCCCTATGAATGAAAACATTTACTAATTATAGCTTCAATTCATTTTGCAAATAAATTATGAATCTTTATATTTACCCATCTAATTCGGCAGTTTCGATATAACATAGTCCATTAGGTTCACTCGTTGATAACAGTAAGATATCTGCGGCTACAAACTGATCATTTTCCATTTTTATCACATCTCCTACTTGAACCGTCGCCCATTTTTCCTCGACTAGTTTACCGTTTCGTAAAGCTTTGGATCTTCTATTATTTACTTGTGAATCACTTTGATGCCTTTGCTACAAGTTCAATGAATTTTAAATAAGACTATAACACTCAATTGAGATACTAAATTTAAACATAATAATCTAAGCACTAACAAAGTCATCGTAAGCATCTTTGACAGCTGTAAGAGCCAATACACCAATAAGTGGAATGGCTGTCGTAATCGGAGTCAAACTTGAAATGGCAGGAATCAACTGCAGTACTAAAAGGCACAAGAAATAAAAATTTGCCAGCCTTTGAAACTGCTCCAATAAGTTGAACGGTAAAAATGTTATCAACGAATATTTGGAAGTCTTAATGTAGTTACTCTGTAAGATAAACCGAAAAAGAAAAAAATAAATATTTCATTCATCTCTTATAATTTATGTTCGAGTCGAGAAACTTACGGCATAATGAAATTGTGAATTATATTCTCTATTATTGGCTCTGATTCTTCTTTCAGTCTCTGCAAAAGGAAAATTATAAACTGAAAATTATTTATTAGGAGACGACAACAAATTAGATATAAAAAATTTGAAGAAATAAAATGTAAGGTATGTAAACAGAAACATTAACGAATACGAATACATGTTCGTAACTAACAATTATTTTTACGTTTCCAAGAACGATAAGAATGAAAATACAAATATGAAACAAATACACTATCGTTATCGATACATAAAAAACGTGTTGGGTAACATTTATGAGGACAGTAATTTCGCGAAAGCAACGGTTAAAAAACCGAAGATAATTTCGAACTGTGAATTATTTTGAAATCACCAAGTAATAATTTCAATTTCGTTCAAATAATCGACAATTTGTGCGAATGCGTATGCAACCGCAGAAAGAATTTTCACAAAAAAAAATGAAACAAATATTATTAAACAAAATGGCTGACGTTCAGAATAAATTATTGCACGAACTAAATGCGAGTCGCGAAAATTAATCGAAATATTACATTCCATGCGATAATGTGAACCTTTTAAAACTGGAAAATTCGGCACTGGCGAAAAAATATGCATTTATACTTCTAATATCGGGCCATTTATTTTGAAGATTGCGATCGCGTCACGAAAGGGCTCAAAATTTCAGTGGACGGAAACAAAAGAAAGCGCCAAACAGAATTTATCGAATCAAATCAAACGATAGATGTTTCCGGCAAACGACGCGTCGATGCACCAATTCTGCACCAGTTTGCATATATTTCAGAACACGGTCGTACCCAGGATTTTTAGGGGGAGGGACAAAACATAACTTCCTTTATGTATACGACACAAATATGTATATACTGTTGTTTTTCATTTCAAGTATCGTCTTTTTTTCACGGGGGATACGTTCCATATAAAAAAAATGTATGGTGACCATCAGTGGCGGCTCGTCCTAATGGGCTGCGGGGCTGCAGCCCTCCCTGTATAAAGTTTTTTTTTTTATTCTTATGTTCGTCTTGTATAGGTGTATAAATGCAATACATATTTTGATTCTTGTATGTGTTGATGATGAAGTTTTCGTATTTTTTACATGAAAACATGTGTACTATTTTCAATTTCATTATTGCAGCCCCTCCACTACAAATTTTCACGAGCCGCCACTGGCTGACCATACAAAAATTGGAGATATATTTGGTTACAATTTCCATTCAAATGTACTTTATAAAAAATATACAATGTGAAAAATTTTCGCCATGTAAAATCATCAAAACACATCGGAAATTTTGATTTAATAACTATAATTATATCAGTACCTTACCATCGTGGCGTAATAATACATATTTTTATATCGGCTCTTCTACCTCGAACCGTGCAAAAAGAAGAACATTTAAAAAATTACAGCCTCCCCCTGGCTACGCCCGCGATTTCGAACGAACAATTGATTCGCCGCCGACGATGACTCATCGTAAGAAACACAAGTTTTTCCGCATTCGTCCCAAAAACGCAAAAAATCGAACCGCAATCATAGAAGGACTTGAAGTAATCCGACGTGCTGCTGGTGCGGGACGAGCGCTCCCTGGCTGGCTGCGGCGCAGTGGCCGTCCTGTAGGACCTGGCGGGGGCGCGGGCGCACCTCCTCCACACGGCCAGCTTCCCCAAAACGGAGAGCAGCGACGCGCGCAGCGAGCCCGACCCGGAGCCGGAGCCGGAGCCCGAGCCGGCGGGGGGCGCCGGGCCCGCGCCCTCCTCGTCGTCGTTCAGATTGTTGACGCTGATGTTGATCGGCAGCGGCGTCTCCGCGTCAGCGTCCGCCTCGGGGTGGCGCGGGGGGGGCGGCGCCCCTGTAGCGGCGGGCGGGGCGCGCCCCTCGTCGTCGTCGCGCAGCTCCAGGATCTCGAGCTCGACGTTGTCGACGGCCATGGCGCGCGCATCGCCGCGGCGGAGCGCCCCTCAGTGGCCGGCGCCCCCAGGCCCGCGCGCCCCCGCTCGCACATGGCGCCCCCCCGGTCTGCGGGGGGCGCGCGATTTGCCGAGGGCCGGGGCGAGGGGCTGCGTGGCGGCGGAGCGGGCCGCCGGAAGCCGAGGACTGGCCGCCTCCGTCGGTAAAGCAGGGCGCTGCGGGCGGGGAAAATCCGACGGCGGCGCCTCACGGGAAACGGAACGCGCTTTTCCGAGCGGGGCGCCGCCGGCGGGCGAGAGGCGAAGCTGCACGCTTTTCCGGAGTTTCGAACGAGGGTCGGCGCCGAGGCGGAGGCGGACGTTTTCAGGATTTTCCGAGGCGTTGCGTCACTCGGCGTACGCTTGGAAACTCGTTTGTAGATCGTTTTGGGGTGCCATTTATCGGCCCGACAAAAAAGCCCCTTATCCCGACAAAATAAATGGTATCACGATGGTATATGTAAATGCACGTCTTTAAAATGTTTAACGACCCTAAATGTGAAATTCACAACAGGATCGGTGGTCGCCCGTCAGTCGGGGTTGCCAGTAACAAAAATAAATTTCAACAGAGAATTTGTTAAGTCGGCGGCCCTGCAAACAAACTGACAGTTGTCGAGAGGTGACACCAATATATTTAATTTAAACTAAAAAAAATGATACCTAAATGATAAAATGAGAAAACATACCTAATCAGTAAAATTTTATAAACCTACCTATGCATATTGTGAAATATGTTTGTTCTCATATTTTTCAAACGTTTAATAAATATTGATGCAATAGAAACAACATTTCATATGGAATAAATCATGCATATTTCGATTTTAATTATCAACTGTTGTTACTTAGTAACATTTTTTTGAATAACCGATGCGAAATGTCATTCAACTGTCAAGCGCATCATAACCTACAAAAAAATGTAATAAGTCCAATTGTAAGTATTTTTCAACTTTTTGAAATTTTACAAACGCGTAATTAAGTAATTTTTAATTTTAAAATGGTTTTAATTTAATTTTGGTATAAAATAAACAGTTAATCGAGTCATAAGAATTTTTAATTATATTTTTGTTTCTGGCAACCCGGACTTGACGGGCGACCACCGATCCTGTTGTGAATTTCACATTTAGGGTCGTTAAACATTTGTCGTGAAATACATTTTTACTGTCGTGCCAACAAATTTAACCCATCGTTTTGCATGATGATTTTCTTAACCTCCTCAGCCCTGACTTTTTTTCATTAGAAATTTTAATTTTTAATTTCGTATCTATAGCATTGAAGAAGCATGAAAATATTTTTTTTATCTATCTAAATCACATAATAACAATTAATTATTTGAAAATAACAAATACTGCTAAACTGACAAAAACGACCCTTCAGACCAAATTTACGTTCTGATGTACGTTCATGTTTGATGTCAAATCATGATATGATACATCACAACATACAATGAAATTTTGGTTTCAATCGTTAAAAGCAATCTTCTATTTAAGATTCTACCATAATAATGTGAGTGAATTTTTAATAACAAAATATTGAAAATAAAACATGATTTATCGCGACGTCGTTGAGATGTCGAGCAAAACTGCCATATAACAAAAATTTCGAGCCCTATATGGCAAAACAAACAAAATTAAACGAAATAACATAGTTTACACTACAATTAACAAAAATTCCCGATGAAAATAAATCTAAAATAGCTTCAAAAAAGGCAAACAGAGTCTACGTACATTGTAATGTACATAGGGGACTGAAGAAATTAAGTTTTTTATTTTTTCTTTACAAAAACAAAATCCGAACTCAAAAATGAAATGAACGATCAGATCTTGTTGAGTCACGTTCGAGTAGCCGACAGAACGAAAAGCACTCACAGTTTACAGAAAAAAAAGAACAAGTATTTTATATCTCACATAAAAATACACGATGATTTTCCACAGACAATGCCATAGTATAAACACGACGCTGTATATTTTCCGAAATAAAACAATGCATTTCCATCGTTTAATCTACTCGACGAGGAAATACGCGTTCGTGGAAAAATAATCGTATGTCATTCGAAATTTTTTCCCGCTGTCACGATACGATCCGATACCTAATCGGTTTCATATTATATTTTCTAGATCCCCGTTGCTGGTCGATCGATCGCTTAATTGTAAGATTAGCAGCCACTTTCTTTAATTGCCCCGATAAGATATTATCGGAATTTTATTTTGTGCAAATTAAGTAACAAATCGTTCGATACAGTAATAGGTGAATAATTTCTCGAGCACCAACATTTGACACTTGTGCAATCATTACTTTGATCGTTTTCGATAAATATAATGAATTGTTAATGTAAATAAAATATTAATAATTGTCCGATAAATGTGTGAATTATTTACAAAAATGTTTATATTCACAATTTTTCTTGTGATTTCATTAAACATTACTATCGATGGTTTGTTTACCGAAATTAAAGATTTCCTTTCCCGTAATATAAAACACACACAATCGACAAGGACATCATACTTACACATATTCTAAACGATGAAAATTTTTGTTTTTTTTTATCAGAAAGTTATATTTAATTTATTTTCGACTATAAAAAGAAAATCAAGCAATTTAAATAAAAATATGTATATATAACTATGAATTTTATCATGTAGACCAGGCTTGTCCAAAATTTCAGTATGCGGGGGCCACTTGCAAATTTCAATTATTGTAAATTCAAAACGTAATAAGTATTAAAATATTGATAAAATTATTTATTTCCATTATAAAACTATTTCGATGAGTACGTTTCGGAATAAATTCTGTTTGTTAGGTTTGTTTTTGTGTGAAAAGTGGGGGCCACTTTGGCACCGTGGTGGCCCTTTGGACAAACCTGATGTAGACTTTGATATATGCAAACCAGCGACGTTCCGTCTATACATAAATTTCGTAGATGTGGCAGAATAAAAATTTCAAAACTGATAGTATCTTCATATAATATTGTATTCAGATTTCGAATTTCGATAATGCTTCGTATTTTTAACTAACCAAAGTCGTACAAGTTCATTTTGCTACGATTTATCTATTATTCTCATTTTCTTCAAACAATGCCTCATTTCAGAAATTATCGCTCACTGATATGAGCAGTTTTTGAAATTATTATATCTAACTAATTAGGTTTAGACTTTTTTTTAATAACAAGTAACCTGAAAACATAATTTCCAACAATTACCAAAACCCAATATATGAGTAATCACTCATCGAACGACAAAACTTTGAAAAAAAAAGTTAAGTCTTGCCAAATTGCTTTCTTTCGGCCGGGTCGTTAAACACTGTGACACATCAAAAGCTTTCCGAAAACGTTCGACCCCGAAAAAAAATCGACACAAAAAAATGCAAATTGCTTCGGTTTAAAATCATAAAATCGATACGCACCTTGGCCATGTGTTTTGTTCGATGACTTTCCCATGTCGATGACTGCTCGAGATAAACTCTTGACTGTTACTTCTTTCGTTTTCTTGGAAGTCGAAGCTGGCGAATCTTCAGGTGGCCGAATTTGAAACGCACACTGATCACTGATCACTTCGATCTAACTGTTCAAAAGTCTAGCCTTCTAAACTGAACACTTGTTTCTAATACGAAAAAATGTAAAGGCAACTTCTACGTTTTAACGTATAAAAATTATAAAAAAAAAATTTTAAATTGTGCTCTCTTTGCTCTTTACAATTACTAATCTAGTGATTGTGCTACGTTCACGTATTCCTTTCACAGAGTGTAAATATACATATATAAGTAACGGTTTGTATAATTTGTTCAAAAAAAAAAAGTTCGAAGGGCACTTGGATTGATACGGCGATCAGTTTTTCAATTATAACAACAACAACAACGGTGTATATTCAATAATTACATTAATAATAAATAGATATAAAACTAGTAAGACACTTGGTAGTATTGTTTCGTATCTCTCGGCAATATATATATTTTTATTTTCACGTGAAGGCAAACGCGGCAATTTTTTTTTTAATATAAACTATTTTTTTTGTTTCAACTTCCTTGTATAAATAAAAATGTTCATATAAAAAATAAGGCTTTGTCATCGCCCTGCGCTTTGAGGAGGCGGCTTCAGCATTCTTCGTTTGATATTTTCAGGTTTTGTAGGCGGGTGGCTCTGGGGGCCCCGCGGTGTGGTCTCCGGGCTCCGGCGAAGGCGCCTTCATGAGGGCGACGTGCCGGCGGGGCTACGCCCTACCCGGAGCCCCTCTGCGGGGGCGCACGCTCTCCGTTGTACGAAGAACTCTGTAAAAAAATTAAATACATTTGTTAAAAATTTAGATAAATTTTCTATTATATTTTGATCTAATACAGAAATATAAGCGACAACTACATAGTTCAATAGTTCGATATTGGAATATTGCTCTAAAAATATTTAGAAAGAGATCGTCTCAGTATTTGGTTTCAAAAAAGTACAAACTTTTGATGGCTTCAATTAATAATTAAAAATGTATTCATGTTGTTAAAAGTAGCGTGATATTTAAAGAAGTCAAGTAATGTATGTATATTAACATAAGATAATTTAGAAAGAAATGGCTTCGGTATTTGATTCTTCAAACTTTCGATCGTATCGGAAAAACCTTGAATTGCAATGGACGCCAATGGATTGACAATGATGATGATTAAATTGGTTAAAGGAAAAGTTCTTGGGGGTAATTTAGTACATGAAAGAATATAATGAGATAGTTCCGCGATATATACTTAATATCTCGCGTAAATTACCCTTTGAATAATTTATTTGATTCGAAATGATTATTAATAATTTACATATTCAGTACATATTAGAAGGTATAATAGGTTCACAATTATGCATACTTTTCACCCAAACCACATTCCTAATTCGCCTCGTAAGTTAGAGGAATTTCTAGGAAAATCAAAAAGCATCGACTATTGTCATTAATAATTTAGCGATTACTATAGAAATTTTAAATATTGTATTAAAATAAAAAAACAAATTTTCCAACATTTTAATCGAAAAAAATGTGCAAAAATACGCACACCCAATACTGAAAATCTACAAAAGTTTCAGACACAAAGCAGACACAAGAGAAAGCTTTTATTTTGCAACGAGCGACGAAAGATCGTTACATATGTACTTCAACTCAACGAAAAACAAAATGCAAAACCGCACGAGGAAAACACTAGAAGAAAATTAACCGCCTTCCAGTGTCACACAGCACAGAAAACCGATGAAATATTAATAAACCGTTAGCCGAACCGCCCCATAAATACTTAAAATCGCGTCCTTGGTATAATATATAATATTACACACACACGACGAACTAATTGACTGATAGACGTACATACGTATTTAACACAAGTACGGCAATGGCGTATCGACGGGGTACGCATTTCTGACTGTTTCGATGAATTAGTATTTGATGTATTTGAAATATCGTCAGTCACATTATAACGTCATCGCTAATATAAAATTCATTTGATGTAACCGTGAGTTTGTCGATGACGATTCTGAAGTGTACGTGAAAACGAGGCGTTTTAATCGATGGGATATGGTGGGTGAGGAAATCGGGTTTGTGTTTTAATTTTCGGAAGCAGATGTTGAAATGGATTTGAAAATTGGTTCGATTTAGATCTTCGATTGATTTGGATAAACTAAAATAAACGGTTAAATGTTTTATTGAATAAATAATAGGTCTGGTATTAATTTTTTTCGTGTTGATTTGGATGTTCACTTCGACGAATTGAAAACGTATTATATTTGTATGCAATTTTGTTTTGTATAATTTCAAAGTAATTAAACCAATGTAAATATGATCAATATGTAGTTGTAAATAAGAAACGATAAATATCTAATAATAAATGTTGTGAAAAATATAGAAATTAAAGCGAAACCTATTAGAGGAAATTGATGCAATAATGAGTACATATGAACTTATAAATATTTTATGTGTGATATTATAATATTCTATTGAAAAATAATATACATATGTGAATACCGAATGATCAAAATGAATTTCAGCATCTCGAAACACGCATCGAAAAATCAAACGAGTCAAGTCATTAAGCAGCAAAATCATTCACATTAGAATAATTCAAAATAATTATGATTAACAGATTCTTATCTGAAAAAGCATACAAAAAATTTTTTATGGAAAATTCATATTCATCCAAATTTTTTTAATGTACAAAAAAATTTTCTTCAACAAAAATTAACCAAAATCCATCAAAACTGAAAGATTATACATATTTCAACACTACAAAATCAATACAAGATTTGAAAAACCGTCATAAAAAAAATTATGTAATTTATACGTGTTTTACCAAAAAATCCACAAAAATCCCTCGACATGACACGACCGCACGATTTTCACACAACAGATTTCCCCTGAAAAAAAATTCGCGAAATCATAATGAAAATTGCGACCTGCCCACAACGTGTCTTCTCTCTTTGCGAAAGTCCATCAAAGCTGAAAGACTGTCCGACGGTTCGCGTGCAACGTCACTCACTACGACCGCCAACGGTCAACACGAAAATAATAATAAAGCTAAGTGTTTTCAGAAGCTTACGCACGAATTAATAATATGGACCTTCGTTGAATTTGCGTCTAACCGTTTGGGATACATTACGCGCACATGTTATCGAAAGTATTACACGCTTATTCGTGCGGGTAATGCGAAAATGGCCGGAAAATTTATAGGCCGATGACTCAGAAACGTGCGACGTTATTTTCTATTTCATATTATTGTACGATGACCTGTCCAATAAAATAAAAAATTCGGATACAATTTATATTATCTGACTTTTGTACTAAATATTTTTCTTACATCGGAAAACAATGTTGTTCGGTAACCCAACTCGCCAAGGGCCACTCAGAATATTGGACACCACACAGGGCATATTTTTATGATATAATATAAATATTTTCGTGTCACACACGTACGGGCTCTTTGTGATTTTTCGCACGACCATGACACATATTTTGTGTGGTAACTTTTGACCGAGTGTGACAGACGCACACGTGATGTGATTCTCATGAATCGCTAAATAACATTCGATATTGTTGTCGTTTAGAAGCAGTTCATCTGAAAAGATCAGTCCGTTGAGAAGAATGGATCATTTGAATAAGTAATGGTAGTCGGTTTCGAAGCGCGTCGATGAATACACTCGATAGTGTGAACGATTTGTATTATCCAAAAGTGCATTCAGATAAGCGAGTTTAAGTTATTCATAGAATGGAAAGCAAAAATGCGCCGACCTCACTAAAAAATATTGATATAATTTTACTAGCGTTATTAAGCTGTAAAAAAATAATCAGAATCGTTTTATATTATTCATATAAAATATATCACACAATAAACAATTTAGAAATCCTTGCAAATATAGACATCGATGACTTGATAACGTGCGTGTTTCTGCATAGCACACATTCAGTTCAATATCTATAAACTTCCGATGAACTGACGCAAAAGATAAAGATGTTGTTCTCGCTTATCCAATCAACCTCTTTCGAACTAGATAAATAGACGAAATCGTTTTTCTTCTCCAGAATAAACATTCAATAATACGAAAAAAAAGCTAAATCGCGTGTACCTCTTCGACGGAGAATTCGCGAAAGTGAAATTGCAGCGCACCTTGACACGCTTTATTGGCAACTTGCTGCTCGTAAACGTCAAACGAAGTTAACAGATTATTCATATTTTGTTTATTTTGACAATTGTAATGACCGAGTTCTAGAAAGATTTAGTTTAATACGGTAATGTATTCGATCGATAAGCCTACAGAGGTACGCGACCAAAATTGACGTTTGAAATTCAGGTCTGCAACGGTTATGATGGATAATTGGTAATACGTTCTGAAAATTACTAACAAAATTATTTTCGGTATTTAAATATTCAATTTGTATGGAAAATTTTCGATTTTGTAATTATTATTGAGGAAAATCTATTTTGAATAATGTGGTTAAGGTTACTTGTCGCGTCATGAATCCGCACAATAAAATATTATTAAAGCGGAAAAAACGATAAGAAATATAACCACATTCGACAAAATTACAATACGAACATGACGAAAAAATGACAGAAATCAAAATATACGCCGCGGAGAAAATCGGAAAATTATTGACAGGTGGAAGCGACAACACCGTGGCAATTCACACACTCCACGATTCGAAAATGGTACTCAAACGATCGATCCGGACAAGAAAAAATCCCGAAAAATAAAAAGGTCCGTGTAATAGTATTTCTAAATTCGGGAATGATGAGTCACGCCTGCTCTGAAAAAGCTGTAAAGGGGTGACGTCACGGACACGCCTCGATTTTGAACAAAACGCGAAAAACTGCACGGAAAACGAAAACCTTTTTCGTATCGGATTCGAAATATTATTTAAAATCAAACAATGGACAGATCGAGCGAAAATCGCGTTCGAAAATGTTCAATGTCACTAGTGTATAATCTGCTCGTTCTCGAAACGGATTTTCCGCACAAACGAACAGATTTCTCGCATTATTATTTCACGAATGTCACTTCACACTGTGATGCAAAAAGATCATTAATAATCAATCAAGCATATAGGATAAAAAATATTTGACACGGATTTTTCAGAAAATTATATCAAAATCAGATCGATCTCGATAATTAGTCTACCGTCCTATCTTATCAGATTCATTTTAAACAATACGACTCAATTCGAATCGTTTTATAAATTCATTAATTCGTCGTACTTATTTCAATTGATTTTTCGCAGGTGTTTCAACGCGAGGGAGAATCCGTAATAATTTAATAAACTGTAACGTGAGCGGAATAGTTGGAAAATTTTTCGAAATTTCATAATAGAACACTCCATTATGCCGGGCCGTGACTATTATGGAAAAACGATAACACCAGTTCGACGAACCGTAAGTGGCAAATGAGCTTCGAGATTCTTTCGGCGCTGAAAATTTCGTGTTGATTTTCCTTGGAAATTCAAAAAGAAGAATAGAAAAATGGCACATTTCTATTCATGTTTCCGGTTTGTATGATCTTATCAGAAGTGAGATAACACATTGATAAATATGTACGTCAGTTACACAATGCATGGACGCACTAAAATCGTACCGGTGACACATGCGTGCTAACTTGTCATTGCAGACATTGTCGGATTGCGTTGGAAAATTGTAAAACGGTTTAAAATTATATTTTCATTGATAGCAAAGGACTGCGAATAGTTCTGTGAGATTGTTTGAATAAATACCACACGAGCGTTTGCTCGATTTATCTTTTGCGGTGAACAAATACGATTGTGCAGATTTTTATGGGTTTAGCGGATTATTGTCCTTTTGCAATGTAAATATTTAATCTAGTGTGTGATATAACATTTTTTTCATCGTGCGTATACAACTATAATAGTATTTTCTTATAATTAAAATAGATATAATATGTTGAAAAAATTGTGACCAGACACACATTACGTATCTGATTAAATAAGAGAATTTTCTCGATAGAATTCCTTACCATAATTGCATTGGATTAATGCGGTTAAAACACAACGGATGTAATGAAACACATAACTATCAACATCCAGAGATCTACGAATACATATGTGAAATTACAAGGATAACATGACGAATTCCAATTGAACTACTTCGAATCCCGAATTAGAAATATTGTCACATGCCGAATTTCCATACAATTGCGCATTTCCCAAATCGACCAGACATGGAATGATCAAAGTATTATATTGTTCAGCTAAATATGCAGAAAAACGATTAATCTACAAAAATCCGAGACAACTTGCACCACAACTATTCAAACTAACATAAACACACGCACTCGCGTTTCGTACGAACTGTCGGTAAGCGATATTCGATTGATTGATAATCGACAAGTGGGTACTAGCTTCGACAGTTTTCATTCACGGTTCGGAATTGAGGGGAAAAAACCACGTCGACACCATAAATGAAAAATGGTCTCACGAGTGAAAATCGCTTTTCGGTGTGAAAAACGTCATAAAAGTCGATAGTGGAAAAATTTATTGAGATTCAATAAAATTATGAAATGGTGCAATTTTTAATTTTTCAAAAATTCTGAAAACAATACAAATTTATTTGATAATAATTGAATTAGACGATTTGTTGTAGAAATAGTTGTGTAGGATAAACTCTGTTTATTAGATAGACATTGATAACTGAACGATTGTTCACGTAATATAACATAATTAAAGATACGCGATAACTGGTTTGTACATATAAGATCTTAAAGAAACTGATCAATTATGACACGCAAGAAATACATATACTTCCTATAATAGTTATATTAACATGAAAACAATTCATAAAAATAAAACGACAAACGTAAATTACGTAAAAAAATTCACAGCATATAAATGAAACATTCATAATATAAGAATCCAAAACAAACATCGAACTCACAGTATCACTTCAGCAAGGATTCCCGCGCCAAAAACAAGATCAAACTCGATCATCGGGCCCAAAACACGACTTAAAATCCATCAAAAACCACAAAACAACCCCGAATCCAAATTCACCGAAAACAAAACTACAAAAACGAATCGATTTCGAAAAAAATCGTCAAACAGCAAAACCGACCGCCTTATCAGACGACCGGCGAAACACTGAGCCTGACCAACTTTTCCACCAGTTTCGCCGCTGCGCGATAAGCTATCAATCAAACGAACACATAATTGAATCACTTCTAAAAATATGCAAAATTCCAAATCCTACCGACCTACCATATAAGGACAAAAAAAATCGAATCCGAAACCGCCGAATACCTCAAACCGGGAAGAAGCCTGCGAGCTCGGCGTCCATGGCGCGGTTTCGGCTGCGTGTGGCCTCAAAGGGAAAAGTGGGTTTCGGGGGTCTCTTTCTGGGGGGCGGAGCCCCTCGGGCGGCGCCTGCGCCCCGTCGAGAGCGCGGCGACAATTGAAGATTGCGTACTTGAAATTGGCGCTGTGACGTGTGCTTGTTATTGGTCGTTTCATTGGGTCCAATGCGATATTGAAATGAAAGTGATGACTTTGTTGTGTGTACGACGAGCGCGACATGTCGTCGTAATGATGATGACGATAAGCGCTCGGTCGTTGAGGAAAATCGGCTCAGAAAAAGGCGCAATCACTCCGAGGTAATTGTGATGTTTTTGAGTTTGAATTCGTTCAATGTTCTAGAAAGTCGTCGGTCGTTTCCTTTGATTATGATTAGTTTTCGAATTGCATAAACGCATCCGTTTAAAAAAAAGTACATATCAATCGAAAGAGCTGGCATAGAGTGGGGTGCATGTAACGGGCGGGATAGTGGGCTTCCCCTTCGAAAAATATATCAATCGATTAAATAAAAACAATCATTATCAAAAAAAAAACTCAAATCAATTTGATTTTAAACTAAAAAAAACCAAACTCATCAAATTTTCTTCGTTTTACATCAAAGGTTAAACACAACGAAAATTAATGAATAGACGACCAACATCTGAAAGCTGTCAGAACGCTCAAACCGTATAATTAATTCACTACAGTCTCATCCGATAGCGTCGAATTAGAACCATCATCTAAAAACAATTCCGCGATTGCGTGTACAATTGAACAAGTCTACGAGGTCAATTAACATACAGAGCTCGGTACTTATGCGGCGTACTCCGCGACGCACGAAACTGCAAATTCGCAGAGGTTTTTCTCTCTTCATATTATTCCATTCGAATAAAACTCGAATTTGCGTCGGGACACTAACGCCAAAGATAACCATGCCGAAAATCGCACATTATGCTCGTTACGAGGAATTTGCACGACCCATTAGCACGTATCGAATCGAACGTGGACGTACTTGAAAAAGGAGCACGAGACTCGAAAGTTTGGCCGAATTCGAAATATGTATGGACTGTGGAGAATCGGTCGTTTGTCTTGTTTGTTTATTTGTGGGAGTTTTGAGATTTTTAAATGAATAATTGCGTTGACGAAGTCGTAGATGGATAACGCAAGTTAGATATGTGAGCGAAATTATGAATATTTGTGGGAATGGTTATAAATTTGATTTGTTACTAAACTGAGTGAATTTAATTATGTTTGAGAGGCGGTGATGAATTTTCATAAATAACTGTCATAAAAAAAATCAATTGTCTGATTCGCAAAATAACTTGCACTTCTAAAAACGAATGACCAACAATTTAAATTGAAATCACCTTCTGGAAAATCTACATTAATTACGAACGATATTTGAATATCGCACAAGGTAATAATTTATCAAATCGAAGTGACAGACATTATGCAACGAGATCACATTCTATATACAAAGTCGAACTATTTTATTAATTTATTTATCTTACAATATTTTCGATCTAACGAAAATGCTTCTGTGATTCAAAATTCATTGACAATTTCATCATCTGCATATTCGATATAAAACTCCCAACCATTAATAAGGTTATACATCAATTTATACAAAAGAAACATACAAAGTACATTTATAAATAGAACCATGCCATAATAGGTCACCCCGAAACATTACAATATACAAAAATATACTTTCAAAACCTTTTCCAAAAACATACAAAACAAAATCCCTTCAAAGATCGATTCCGATCAATACAACCCGACGAAAACAAAATTCGAACCTCTGCCATTTTCCACACACGGCCGCACCCCTCCGACCAGTGGGAGAGGTCGCGTTTTACGACCAGAAAGTTCTGAACGACAATTAGAAAAGACAGGGTTAATGTGTGTGCACACACACCGAACTGTGTCAGCGGCGGTCGTAGCAGGGTTGAGGGCGCGACCCGCAATGGCGAGTGATTGAATTTTCGCGAAAAGTGGAAAAAGGTTGTAATTTTTTTTTTAATTTTGATGACAAAGAATGTGATTTTGATTTTGAAGGTTGTTGGAAAATGTATGGAGTTTGTTGCCGCTTTGATGATGTGATCGAAACGTTTATGAACACTTAAAAGAGTGTAAAATCTATTTTATACTGCACCATAATAAATTAATGGAAGTACCGTTGTGGTTTTTTTTTTTAATTTTAATTAAAATATTTTAGATTATTATAGTAACGATATAAAAAAAATGTGACCACAAAACGGATAATTTTTATATTTAATTATAATAATAAAAAATAAACCGAAAATCTCTTGGGAAAATGACAAATTTTAAACAAAAGGCAGCCATCGCGTCAAGTTCGGGTCTTCTTCGTTTGTACGAAAATAGGTCATGCATTGTAATTTTTGGCTATTAAAAGAAACGACGCATATCAAATCGAACTGAAAACCACAAATCGCTGCCTGCACACATCCACCCATCTATACACATAACCATAGGCTGAACGATGTGAAATGACTTTCTGAAAACCTTTTATCGAAACGACGCATTTGGTTGTTCGACGCTCCGACCAGCAAATAGCCAAACAACCATTCGGACCTTTACAAACTAGGTGGAAAAAAAAAACGGATAGTTTTGATCGATTATTGTTGTGATGTTTGCGAAAGCCGAAAAGTAATGGCTTGCTGAAGGCTTTTTTTCACATCGACAAACAATCGCTGAAAAAATCGTGCCGTGAATAACCCGATGACGTGTCGTAAAATTTTGAAAAATTTCATAACAAAGTCGAAACACGTTCAGAATTTGCGATTAATTAAAAGAAAATTGAACTAACGGTTTTAATTTGATCAAAACATAAATTATGGTGCGTCCACACTCGGAAAATTTAACGCAATTACCTTAAAAGGCGCACGTTTACACACACGAAATCGAAACGGCGACGAGTTGAAAAATTACAGACAAAATCGAAAAAACGGCGACAAAAGAGCGCATACGAACTTGATATACTTTAAAAATGTAAACAAAATTTAAAAATATACTTGAAAATCCATCAAAATAGAATAGAACCAGCAAGAAAAGACGATCGCGTGCTAATACCATACAAAATGTGCAACGCTCACGTCACATCGAATTCACACAAAAAAAAACCTCATTATTTACGAAAAAAATTGATCAATTTCAATTCTCCTGATCCGAAAATCACAGTTTTGACACAAATTGAAAAGATCGGAAAATCCGATAAGCCGCGATTAAGCCACGTACACATTTCGCGGTGTAATCCGATTTACCATCATCGCTCGGGCAATTGTCCTGTACAATGGCGTCAGATGAGGACGATCAATCATTTTATATATTGGTGCATTATGCGATATCGCGCAATGACTAATTGCGCTCGTAAGTTCAATACGCAATCTGTTCGTATCGTGTATTAGTGTTTTGAGGTAAAAAACGATTGTGGTCAAGTCCGTTCGTTGTCAAATATATAACGATATTGAAAATTATGTAAATTTAATTGTTTTTTGACGATTCGCTTTCTACTTATCGCGACCACTTCCTATACAATGCGTCGTGTGTTTGCGAAAATGTTGTGTATGTTGAATCGAATATGATCCAATGTAAAAAATATCGCGATCGGATTGATTCCAATATTGTATTAAACGACTTTCTAACAAATGTAAAATTAATTTGAATGACGATATTGACGATGCCGGTAAAAAGGTAAATATTATATACAAGCTTGTACAAATCGGATATGGATTATGTATTATGAAAACAGAATACGGTAGTGAAAGAATCGATGGATATTGTAAATTCGAACGTCGAATGAGCGAAATGCCAACTTCGCATTATGGCGGGGTTTCGGAAAATGCCATGGCATTTCGGCATCAAAAACGCCGTCGTCTTTGATTTCTATTAGCGGAGTTGACGTTACAAAAGAGGAACATTTAATGTCAAAACAGAGCCAGGAACAAAAAAAAACACATAAACACAAGTATAAGAGCAAAAACTGGGGCGAAACACGCCCATGGGCTACGCCCAACCGATGGAACCTTCGTCGTCCAATATAACCCTTAACCGAGCAAGATGGGGGTCGACGGTTTGTCTTTAAACCATTGATTTTAACATAAAAATTAAAAAAACGCGACATAATTTTTATAAAGTAGAAAATTATGCGAAGATCAAAACATTACAAAATCAGACTGTTTTCAAGTAACGTTGAGTTGTAATTCCATAAAAAAAATTATATCGTATGAGCGCAATCGCTTCAACGTAGATAACGTTCCATTATAAAGTTGTTATCTCAGATCTATTTAGGGTCAATGTTGAGGTGTGTCGTGTTCGAAAGGGAAAACTAAAACTCGAGTTTCGACAAAACACGACTTTTCACATATTCAAAACCTCGAATGTAATTACAAGCCTCTCATATTCCAAAGACTTTCATTTACTTCGACGTCGTTTATAATGCCTTATTAAACATTAACGACGAAACGACGTGCTGACAGATGACACCGTGAAATTTTTACTATACGTCCACGCAAGTGTATGTCTCTTTATCGATTTCGATATACAAGTTTTTGAGTAATTGTTTCGGTCGTTACACTTATTAATATATATTTGCATCGATCGTCAAACAATTACGATTTCGTCATTACTCCAATTGACGAATTATTCGATTTCGCAAGCGAGGAAATGCCGTCGAACTCGTCGCCGATTCGACCGTTACTTTCCTTTTGCAATTTTGCATATGTTTTCGAACGTTCACTCGAAAGATTTTCAACTGTTTATACAACACTGAAGCGTCGAGACGTTGAAGAACATGCCCTAATAATCGCGATCCGAAAATCCAAACAAACTTTCATAAACAGGAAGATGGACCCATCCGGTAGCCGACCGTTATAACGAGCTCGATTCGACGACCACAATTATAAATAGGAAGAGATTCATAATTCATCGGCCGACGGACCGATTTTTATTTGGACCGACATGGAACATCGTTTGACCCGCGAAACTTTGTAAAGTTGGCGAAAGGTGGAGGGCATCGAGGTCGTTCAGCGTCTTCTTATTTCATAAATAATTCAGAAATTCAATCGACCTTCGACGCCCATAGTCCAGATGTTGAGTCGAAAGCTGGCTCACATGGAGCACATGGTGTTTTCCTAAAACGAAATCGTTACACTGTCGCGAAATTGATATGGATGATTGTACCGAGAATTGGTTATTATAATTGAGCATATATTAATATTTGACAATCTTAAAAAGTCATCGTACTTTGAAGCATTGTCAAATCGAACAATCAATTTTTCTTCGAATTAATTAAGATAATTGAAAAAGCGCAAATGTCGTGTGGTATTGATTCGAATTTATACAAAGCAATTACACTCGTTTTGACAATTGAATTTGAAAGACAGTTGGAAAAACGATAGCTACTGATCAAACGAATCGACCACAGAAAAAATTATTATTAATGGACGAGTGAAAAAATCATTCGATCGAAAGGCGAGACATTAACTAATCATAATAGTCACGCGTAGTCATCAAACATAAATCATGACTGGGATGGTCAATCGGAAAAGTTACCATTTCAAAATGTTATCAAAAACATTTTTGATTTGATCGCACAAATTTTAAATTTGAATACAATCTTTTTAACCAATCGTTGAATTGATTGAAAAAATTATCTTTGAAATAAATAAATACAGCATTAGACTTACACAAAAATGGAAATCTAAAACGGAAACACCGCGATTGAAAAATCCGAAAATTGACAACTCCTGACGTCGGCCGCCGCAGTGGCAAAAGAAAACCTTAATTAAGCCACACCTCAATCTGGCTGAAAGCGGCCTGAAAAAAAACCAGCCGTGATTGTCAGAGCTCAGCTGCGATTCCATCAATCGAAAGAATAATCGCAGCGGGCGTCCATTTTATCTATCGCCGAAAACATTAGCGATTATTTCGATTCGCCGAAATAGAACGCACTCAAATCGAACGGAACTTCGAGTGTCCGAATCCAGAAGAAGAATCGAATCCTCGAATTCCGAACGGAATGCTTCCGCTTCGTTCGAACGTTGATTGATCGGTTTAATGAAATACGCTTTGCTTTTATGAACGCGTAACACTTTCGAGGTTCGAATAATGAGTTCGGAGCGAGTTAAATATGTCGTGATTATGTGACACCTCGGCTGGCTGACGTCGGGAAACCTTGAAATGTGATGATTTTAGTTGGGAAGGAGAAGAGTCCAAATACGAAAATGTTTGACTTTTGCTATTTGCCGTATACGAGCGGCATTGACGAGTTCAATGTTGTATTTTGGGTGTGTACATTTTTATTGAAAAAATTGTTATTTAATGGATTGATATGCATTGTAGGGGCTTAAATTATGTTTCTTGATGTGTTTCGCGCGTAATTTATGCATTTTAAGAGTTAGGTTTCTTAACGAATTTCGCGCGTAATTTGTATGTGTTGTATGGAGATTGTGTTTGATAGATTTTACAAATCGTTTTCCTAAAGAGTCCAGGTATCGGCAAACTCCGGCCCGCGGGCCGGATTCAGCTTTTAAAATTATTTTTAGATCGATCAGTTTTAACATTTTAAAATTTAAAATCAGTTTTCTTATTGCACTTTGAGTAGAATTACTCATATAAATATCTTCGAGTTTGCCATCTGGCCCGTCGAACATCAAATTTTTACATTAAAGTTTTGATGTTTTAAAATTTGCCGACTCCTGCTTAAGACCATCTAAATGTTCACACATTTAAAAGTTTGAACGGCAAAATGTGCTCTTTTTGTACAATATATAAATTCGTCAAGATAAGATTAAAAATTGACAAATATGACTTCCGAACTTGATTTTTGCACTTATAACGTATAAATTATGAGTGAAATACTTTAAGAATTTCAATTTAAGCACTTATAATCAATTTTTATTCGAGACAAAATGCAAATTTTTCAATGAAAAATTTACGCGCCTAAACTAAAGATCACCCAATATCCTAACAAAGTTTAGTCGGAAAATAAATTTTCCACCATCCAACCGAGTTTCAAACTTCACTGACGTTCGTCCGCGGCACCGAAACGTTCTAGTAAAAAGCGTGACTCATCGTAGCGAAATATAGTCGCGAATTGTTCAGAAATAAAGAACCGACGAAACGCGAAACAAACTTTCATACAATCCACTAACTTTCATATAGTTTTTGGAGTTACCTCCGAAACCCATACAAAAAAAACTTTCACCCGAAAACAAATATACGCAAGCAACGAAAAAAACAACATTTCCGCATACCTCCGACGACGCCGCGTCGCGAATTCGCGAAACGGGACATCGTCGGAGCGCCCATTGGGTTCAACTGATACCTTATGGGGGCGCAGGCCCGGCGAGGAGCCCCAACCGGGGCTCGAAAACACGAAAACATGTCACCTGTGCGAACTGTCACCGAGCTGTCAGCGGGGTGCGGGGCTGTTGGGGGCGCGCGGGGCGGGGAGTCAGCCCGCGGGGGGCTCTGCTGGCGCGGCCTGGGGGTGGTATGGGGGCGCGCGGACGGGGGCGGAGTCTCATGCTGGTCGCCCCACGCCGGGGACCCGCGCCGAAAGCCTGTGGACCCAAACGCGTCTGAAAGCGGCCATCGCCGATCGCGGTAAACATTCACTCGCCGCGAAGGTCACGCGCTCGCCGGTCGGCCATGTCTAGGGGTTTTGGATTTTTTGATGGTGGTGTTGTTGTTGGTGGTGGTTGATGTTGATGGTGGTTGGGTGTTGATGGGGTTGGTTTGTGGTTTTTTTTTTTTTTGTTGTGTTGGGTGTCGGTGTGAAATTGGGTTGATCGATTGATGTTGGTAGAACTGTGTTAACAATGTGGGTTAGTTATTGTTGAATTTATGAAACTTTTGGTTATTTGTTTGAAATTATATGTTTATATTTGACAAATTGTTAATTCTTTTGTTTTAGTAGTGTAAAAATAAAAAAATATGTATTATTATGCCACAATGGTAAAATCCAAACCAGGTCGGTATACAATTATAGTTATGAAAATTTACAACGGTTTTTGATTATTTCACAGGGTGAAATTTTGCCTCATTACACATTTTTTGTAAAGCATATTTTGGATGAAACTTCCATCCAAATATGGTGACAGAGGCCCATCTCCAATTTTTTATTTCTTTTACATTGAACATATCCCCAGTGTAGTGACTGTGGCGTATTTGTGTTGCGACATATCAAAACACAAACTTTCTTCATTCGTACTAGAATCTTATCAGGTAAGAAATAAAAAAAAAAAACAAAATTAGTTTGTTCCAACATTTATTCGTGTTCAGGACACATTGCGATCAAAAACGAAAATGTATTTTGTTTTATTCGTTCAGCATTCAGTGAGATACCTTTACACCTGAGATAATTGTTACACAGCAAACAGATAAAATTAGCATCAAATTTGACATTGGCTCGTCCAAAATTTTAATGTACAATATTACACCGAGACAAGTATCGAGTGAACTAAAACCCAATTTCAAGGGTCACATCTGAATATGTAAGAAAATATCTAGTCACACAAATATAAATAATATACATATATATAATATAATATATATAATAGAGTATACAATGCCACACTAAAATATTAACACATTTTCTATTTCAGGAATGATACATTACACTGTCGTTTTACAGTATCAGTACTCGATGAAAAAATCTAGTACGCTAGAGCAGCTATTTTTATTTAAAAGTGAAAAAAATTAAAGTAAAACTTAATTCCGAATATAAATGGCAAAACCGAACACCAAACACAAATAAAAAAGTTAAGAGATAACGTTAAACCAATACTAGTATTATACAGTAAACATTCAAAAGTGTATTTATTACATCATTACACGCTATAGAGAATGACATCCATGTTAAAAATGTTGAAGAGTGAATAAAAAAATAGCACGCACCAAATATTCAAAACATTTGATAACACCTGATAAAAATATGCATTGATTTGATTATGAAAAAAAATGAAAATCTAAAATTCGCAAAAGAGTCGAGCACCATTTTGTGGGTGTGATAAATGGTGTAATCAAATCAAATTGCCAACAAATAGAAAACTAAATAACCAACCTAGACAAAAATAATTTGTAAAGTAAAACAAAATTAACGCTACAAATTTGATTTTTTTTTTTTTACTTTCGATACAAAATTCTCGAATCACAAACCCAATTTTACCCAACTGCAATTGAAATTACTAATTTTGTTTTAAGACAATGTCTTTATTTTTTATCATGAAATATACACGATGTACTGAAAGAAAAACAAAAACAATGAATATCCTGCAGATTAGCAAAAGTGAATTGCAAAGTCAAATTTAATACATATTAAAAATTTGCCAGATATGATTTAGCAATTTCCATTCTGAGACTAGTCTTAGAATATCCGCAGGCACATACAGTTAATAGGCAATTTTCATGTTTTTTTTTCTTTTTTTCTAATAATTAATTTTATCATAAATAAACAAATATTTTTAATGAATTGAAAAAATTTTCAAAACAAAAAATATGTACACAAAATAAAATTCCATTTTAATGATTGAAATTATATAGAAGTAATATCAATTAACAGTGTGTAGTGTACATGTATATATGTTTCATATGGATACAATAAAAACATAACATGTTTTTAATAAATTGATTTAAGAATGTTAGCTTAAAGATAATTGACCGAGTGCCAATAGCCTTTCAACAGCAGCATTAATATCTCCGAAAGTTGCGATGAGAGCTGAAAAATAATTTCACTTGTATATAGTAAGCTTGTTAACTAAATATATAAATCAAACTAAATCCAAATATCGATAAACTTGGGATAAAATTTGACATGTACCTTGTAAATTTGCTTCACGATTAACGAAGCCCATTGCTGTAAGTTGTTCTAATTGTTGACTATAGCGCTGCTCGGGAGGTGCCTGTGTATTTCCAGTTGCACCCATAGACGCTACCATTCGCTGCATAAACTGTGATAAAAATTTATTAGATATTATACAAATTACCATAAATATTTCTATTTACATATATGTGAAATAATATACTCACTTGTGTAAATGCTTCTGGATTATTTGGGGGTGTGGCTGCTGCTGTTGGTGTAGGAACAGTTCCTGTTGTCGGTGGAGGTACTACAGGGGGAGTTGAATTATTTAATCCTATAGAAGTAACAAGATTAGGAGCTACATTTCGTAGTTGTTCCATCCCTTGTTGTATTTGCAAAATTGCATTTATAGCCTAAAATTTTGTAATAGAGTTGAATGTAAATAAAACAAAAATCACTTTTCGTATAATCACAACGATCAATTACCTGTGGATTAGTCATCATTTGGTGAATTTCAGGATTTTGCAATTGTGTCAAAAATTGTGGCATCATGGTTCTGATCTGTTCTTGAACTTGTGGATTTCCAGCGAAAATCGGATTCTAAAATATTAACAGAAATAAATATTGATACTCTTTATTTAGACAAGATTGACAACTCAGAACAACGTGTCACTATGATAATAATGCATCAACTCACTTGATTGATTATTTGGGATGCCATATTGGGGTCAGCTTGAAAAGCTTGAATGACAGACTGAAAGTATGGTGCATTGAGCATAGATTGTAGCAAATGTGGATTTTCAGACATTTGTTGTAATAACGATTGCATTCCAGGAGTGTTGAACAATCCTTGTTGATTTCCAGGGCCAGCATTGCCTGCGTTAGTGCCAGGGTTCCGTGGACCCCACGGATTTGGTAGGGGCTCCCGATTTTCACTACCTTGTTGAGGATTTGTACCATCTGTAATAGTACACATTATGGAAATTCGCAAAATATTAAATTCAAACATGAAACAACGTAAATATTTACCGGAATTGTCAACTAATCCTGAAAAAGGATTGCCAGCAAAACTGCTGGCAGCAGCAAGCATAGGCTCTTGTATGTCACGATACATTCTTTGAAGCGCATTGTATCCTCCTAATACAAAAAAATAATATATATGTATAAGAAAAGCTTTTTATTGCATGTTGGACAACGAATAATTTCAATTTTAAGTACTATTTTGTGTGCTGTATTATTTTGCTTCAATGCAAATAGTGAAAATTATTTCGATGAAACATTTGAATATAAAATGATACATTGTTCACTTCACAATGAAAATTTCTGTTTACTTCTTATTAGCATCATAGTCGATATAAAATTTGAATAAATTTCTATTAATCAGTCGACGATGACATGCATATTTATTATTGAAAATGGAAATGTTATTTTTGTGCAATTAGATATTAATTTAAAAAAATGCATTAAACTAATTTAACAAGAAATGCAATACTTGGAACGTATTCTATTCAAGCTTACAAATTCTGATTTCACAAGTAACGCAACAACAAATTATTTAGTGTATATGTAGCTTTGTTTTACATTTTTTATGAATTTTGTATTTAATTTATGCAATCGATTAACTTTCACTAATGTTGATAATCAGAAAAAATTAAAACTTTACCTGGTATACTCTCCAAATTACTCATGGCACGATCGTGTGAACGCATAAGCTCTTGAAGCATAGCAGGATTTCTAGCCAATTCCATAGTTTGACGCAATAAGTCGGGACTGTTGAGCATGCGATTTATTTCTGGATTACGCTAAAGGGAAAAAATGAAAAGATACACATGAATACATCGATTCCAAAGGTTTCGTGGTTCAACAATTTGACTAAAAATATATACCGATATCAAATCTTGCATCTGAGGATGTGAAGTAATTAACGTACGCATATTTTCAGGATCGTTCATCATCTGTTGAACCAAAGGATTGTCTAAAACTTGTCTTAACATATCTGGATTGGACAATAGCTCCGATTGCATCCTGGCCTGATGACCGAAACGATTCAATTAAAAAAATTTCATTAAACATCAATTTCGTTTTGTGATCGACAGACCTGAATATCCATGAAAGTTTGTTGACCGAGACCCAAACTTTCCAAACCTGCCAGACCGCCTAAAGAATTCAAACCGAAAGGAGTAGCACTGATGTCAGCTGAAAATTCAAATTTTGGGTTTAATTTTTAATCCGTTACGGAATGAACACTCACGATACATTGGATGTATGCGATACAAGTAAACGTGAATGTTCAAATAGTATCGACGTCTGTGAACTAAATAAATGCAATGAAATGTCACAATTTTCCCTCACTTCAGATTTCATTTTCTGTAACTATCGAATGATGTTCTGACGTATAGAAACAAGGTGAATATATGAAAACATTGTCGAAATGGATACTTGTATGTCACCTGTGACTAAATCATCGAAAATCAATGATGAAATGTCACATTTTTCCTGTAATTTTCCATTTACATCAAATTTCGAATTTTGTTTGTTCTGTGAGTGATATTCTGACATATAAATGAATACATGAAAACATTGTTGAATTGTACATTAGTTTGTTGTCTGTAAACTGAATTATCAAGACTCAACAATGAAATGTCACAATTTTTCCTAGCATTATCCATTTACTTCAAATTTTGAATTCCGTGAGTGATATTCTGAAATATTGATGAGTACATGAAAACATCGTTGAAATGCATATTTATGCATCTTCTATAAATTAAATCATTGAAATTCAACGATGAAATGTCACGATTTTCCCTGTCATTTTTTACTCTAGAAAAATTTCGAATTCTGTGACTGTTTAGCGATGTTCTGACAAATTAAAATGATAGGAATATATGAGAACATCATCAAAACGCACCCTCGTGCGTCATCTGTAAACCGAATCATTGAAATTCAACAATAGAACTTCACAATTTTTCCTGTCGTTTTCCCCTCACTCGAGGTTATAAATTCTGTTGAGGGACGTTATTACATACTGAAACGTAATGAATATATGAAAACGTCTTTGGAACGCATGTTTGTGCATTGCCGGTAAACTAAATCACTGAGACTCAACGATAGAACGTTATAATTTTTCCTGTAATTTTACCCTTATTTCAGATTTCAAATTTTATGACTGTCGAGGGATGTTCTTACATACTAAAACCATCGAAGGGGAAGCCCACCATTCATGCACCCCACTTTATGCCAGCTTCCTGAGCCGGCTTAGTTGGGTACCGGCAACATTGGGTGAAACTATGAGTGCCACATTTACATTTAATTTTAACTAAGTGATCGCGAAGGTCCCACTTTCTAGGGGGCACACGGAATGCCGGGGTGAGGAAAATTTTACGAAATATCTTTCCGTGAGCTGATCCTCTCGGCGAAGATAAACTGAAACATGAAATCATCTATGAAATGCACAAATATATGTAGTTTTTTCAATTCGTCGATGAAAAATATAGAAATTTTAACGATTTACTGGAGCCACTTTTCTATCATCCTGCACCGTGTTAATATAACGACACCTATGAAACGTTTTCAATTTGAATAACTGATTGAATTATTGAAGCTTAACCCATCAATGCGTTCAGTAATAAATACGTTTCGAATTTCGACCGACTGAGAGATAAATAAATGGGGCCCTTGCTCAATCGGCCCTGTAACATTTTAAATGAATTTCCTTTTGTCCCTCCCTGAACTCCCTTGTAAATCCTTTTATCACATCCTACATCGTAGGATACCCAGCACAGCTCGTGCTCTCTCAGATTGTCATATCCTAGTTTTTAGTCTCTCATATGCCTGTTATTTCCTTA
Source organism: Hydropsyche tenuis (assembly GCA_009617725.1). Taxonomy (NCBI): domain Eukaryota; kingdom Metazoa; phylum Arthropoda; class Insecta; order Trichoptera; family Hydropsychidae; genus Hydropsyche; species Hydropsyche tenuis. The sequence goes on from VTON01000054.1 coordinate 518,008, forward strand.
TGTTCCTTCCCATGTGGCAATCGGACCCGGCTCCAGATACCACTGAACAACGATAACACGAAGACCGACCCCTGCGTTCAATTTTTCTAAAAGTGAAAGGGAAACACGTCTAGATGTCGCTAATAAAATTCGGTGCAGAGTGACAGGGTAGTTTGTGCAAAATTTTTCCTGTCAGAATTTTCCATTTCAGATTTCGAATTCTATGACTGTCATGACGTTTTTACATACTGAAACACGAAAACGTCCACGAAACGCCCAAACGCACGCAATTTCGTCAAGAAAAGCGTAGAAAATTCTAGAACCGCATAACGCATATTGCGCGATACGGAATCGAACGGGTGACGAGCGGAAAAACAAAACACGCGCAATTGATGGCCGGCTTTTCCCCCGCTTCGGGCCGCCGATCGGATGACGGGGAAACGTCGAACGTCCGCGCGGGCATTATCGGCCATTGCCCCGACGCGGCGGGGCCCCAAAACGGGGGCGGAGTCGCGGACATGATATGCATACCCGGCGGTCGGCGGGGGCCCCCCTCGGGCTCCGGCCTCGGCGGCGTCTTGATCACCAGATGCACCGTGGAGCCGTCCTTGATGTTCTGCGCGGCCAGCGACTCCGCGTCTTTCAGGATCTTGCCGGCGAATATGAGGCACAGCTGGTCCGGCTCCGCTTGGAACTTGGTCAGCACCAGCTCCTTCAGCTGAAACCGAATACGTGAGTAAGAGCGCACTTTTTGTACGAACTTCAATAGTGACACTCACGCGGCGCACGTCGGCGTCGTTCTCGATCTCGAGGACGTGTTTCTCCTTGAGCGTCTTGACGGTGAGGCGCATGCTGGGCCCCGAGACGGGGGGTACGACCGAGGAGGCCGAGGGGGTGGAGGCGCCGGAGCCCCCCCCGCCCGCGCTCGCCCCCCGCACCCGGCCCCGCGCCAGCTCCGCCCTCCGCCATCTTGTGCTGTCGCCGGCCGTACGAACTCTGAGCCCCTCGCCCTCCGCCGCCCCGCCCCTCTTCCGCCGACAGCTCGCGCCCTCCTCCCCGCCCCTGGGCGGTCGCAGAGGTCGAAACGGCGGCCATTCGTCGATTCTTGTTTTTTAGAGTGATTTCGATGGAAAATGCTGCTTTTTAATAATAATAATAATAATTATAATAATAATAAAAAAAATTACTTATATAAAATACAATTTTGGGACGATTTTACAAGGGTAAGAAGCGGAATTGAAAATTGAAAATTTTCGATCGGAAAAATAAATCGGTTTGTTTCGGTTCAGCGAAAAATATTCGAATATTTTTGAAAAGTGCTGTCGATTTTTGCAAGCGGAACTGAACTGAAAACCGAAACCGAGCCTAAACATATATTTTTTATTGAATCGTAACCGAAAACGGGAACGAAAAAAATTACGGTTCGGAATCCTGATTATTTTCTTCAAATTAATTATCATCATAGCGCCCACTGCAGGACAAGGTCTCACCTTCAAATATTGGGGGTCTAGGCATATGTACCTAATCCGAGAGCCAACCTCGTAACGACAAATTAATCAAATAATCATTAATACAATTTCGAATGCGTTTTTCAAAATTTTCAAAATGTTATAAACCGAAAGAATCGGTCCGACACAATAGTGAGATAGAAAAATTCAATTCGCTCATTTTTCACTACAGGTTTTAGTAAAAAAAATAATGGCTTGTCTCAATTTCAGCGAACGATAAAAAACGATCGGAATCGAATTCGTTCGAGACGCTTCTAAACTGTAGCGATCTGGTAACACTCGGAAAAACTACGAACGACATTTTCCTTGTATGCAAAAAATATGATTGCACAATAATTTCAGTACGATAAAGATGACTAATCGAAATGAAAATCGATATATTTCGACTATGCGACAGCTATTGTATTATTTATTATCTAACGAAACGAAACAAAAATAATAACGTTTTTCCGATATTAAATTTAATGAAATTATTTAAAAGTTTCAAAATATGTACATAAAACGTTTTATTATTCATCTAATATTAACTTTACAAAAAACAACTAGACGACTTCAATTCAATAACTTACGTCAAAACTAAAAAGGTATCGCGAAATACCTATTTTCCGCAAACGACACGGTCACGTCGAAATTAGGACACGACCGCTTCATTTAAACGATTTATTTTGTTGCTAAGGATTGTTTTTTCAAGTTGATATTGATTAGGAACAAAGAATTTGTCGGGATATTTCGACGGCATGTAAGAAAACGATTCCGTTTCTCGAAAATGAGCGTGGAAAATTTAGTATACACAAATCTGAACTGCAATAGTATCAGGTAAAACCTGAAAATACAATATTTACTTTTCATAAAAATTTAAGAACGATTTCATCGAAATTTGTTCATTTTCGTTAATAAATTTTAGTATTTTCATTGAAAATGTACAAATGTATTTTATCATAAAAAAATATGTAATAGTATATTTTTTAAATTTAAAATAAATCAAATTTTAATGTAATCGTTCACTCGAATGTATTTTATAATTTAATTTCCTTAAGATGTTCGAAAATTGATTGGTTAAGTTTTTTTCCATTTAAATATATATCAGCCAAATTTTCTTCGTTTGCAAAATATTGATGAACTCCAAGACCAAAGTTGAAATTATCGACAAAATCAATTGATTCTTTACTATTAAATCCAAGTATACCATAATCAAAACCAAGGTGAGTATGTATTCTTATTAGATTTTTTATAAAAAAAATTGCATAAGTATTTTCAATAAATGTTTGACAATTTCAGAAAATCAAATACATTTTTCAACTAATGCTTCATACAGGTAATATTTAAAAATGTGGTAAAGGAATAAATTTGAAATAAATGAAATTGACTAATATTTTTCGCAGATCACAAAAATATTCTTAAAAAAGACCATACGTTTACAAATCCCTTCGACGATGCCCTCGCCGATGAAGCAATTCTACAAAAAAAGAAAAAGAAAAAGAAACCTATCATTACTGTTTGCACTATGAACTGTCGTTTTGATGTAATACGAAGGATGACTGCCGCTTTTGGAATGAAAGAAGCCGATGAGAATGATCCGTGGGACATTTGTTTCACCGATACTAACGTAACGATTGAAAAATCTAAAGAAATGAAACGTTATCAACGCATCAACCATTTCCCCGGAATGATAGAAATATGCAGGTTTATATCCTTTGTATTTTTTTTTTCAATTTGGAAATTTAATTTGTAGAATAACTTCTTTTAGGAAAGATTATCTCGCTCGGAATTTAAATAGAATGCACAAATGTTTTCCTCAGGATTATAACTTTTATCCGAAGACGTGGTGTTTCCCGTGCGAGTGAGAAACCTTTTTTTCAAACTAAATCGTTTTATGGTTTATTTTAAAATAATTTTGATTTTAATTTCAGCTTAAATGATGCTTTGACATACAGCAAATATCATAAAAAGAAAACATTTATCATTAAACCTGAATGTGGTAGTCAAGGGAGAGGAATATTTTTAACAAAAACTCTCAAAGAAATTAACCCTGCCGAAAAGCTAATTTGTCAATTATATATAACCAAACCCTATTTAATTAATGGTTATAAATTTGATATACGAGTATATTCATTAATTACATCCTGTGATCCTTTGAGCATTTTTGTCTATAATGAAGGTTTAGTCAGGTGAAGTTTATTTTATATCAATTTTAAATACAATATTTCCATTACTTTTTAACACAATGTATTATTTACAGATTTGCAACAACACGTTATTGTGATCCTAACCACGGAAATTGTGCCAATATATTTATGCATCTTACAAATTATGCGATAAATAAACAAAGTAGTTTTTTTATTTACGATAATGAACTGGGAAGTAAAAGGTTAGCAAGTAAATGTTGACAGTATTAATTTTTTTATAAAATAACTGATGATTTTAGGAAAATATCTGCATTGAATCGTTTATTAGAAATGAATGGAGTGAATTTAAAAAAATTGTGGACCAATATTGATGAAGCAATCGTTAAGACTTTGATATCTGCATGGCCGATTTTAAAACATAGTTATCATGCATGTTTTGCATCCCACGATACAGTTAGTATTTCATATTTCATAGAACAGTGATCTAACATAATTTGAATTGCTTATTTGTGAAATTTTACAATTTTTTTTATTGTATTTTCTAGACACAGGCTTGTTTTGAAATCTTAGGTTTTGATATTTTGCTAGATCATCATTTACAACCCTATTTGCTGGAGGTGAAAAATAAATACATAATTATTTTTATTATCAATGCCTTTAATTTTAAAATATGGTAATATATTCTAGGTAAATCAATCTCCAAGTTTACATACCGATTCTAAATTAGACAAAGAAGTGAAAGAATCTTTATTAGCAGACACATTAACTCTTTTGAATATTTGGCAATGTGATAAACGAAAAATGATGGGAGAAGATCGAAGACGAGTCAAAGATAGATTATTGCATGGTTGTCAAAAGTATGCACTTATTTAAAAAAATAAATATGTATATTTGAATATTTTTTTAACATAGTAAAATTGTAGAAATAGTCATGAAATTTTACCTGTTGATGAAAAAGATCAGTACAAAGATAGAGAAAAGTTATGTTGGCAAGAACAAATGCAATGGGAAAATCAACATCTTGGAAACTATAGGTAAATAAATCTCATTAATAGAAAATTCGAGCATTTTTCATATGAAGATTCTTTTTCAGACGAGTTTATCCTGATGGTGAAAAATATCTGAAGTTTTTCGAACAACCATCAAGTTCATTATTTTTGAGTACAATGAGTTCTAGAGCGAGAGGTGAATGCGTCAAACAGCAGCAAAGAAATATGATGGAGGTTTTTTATTAATGATTTTATGATGTTGTTAATATTCAAATCAATACGAACAAAAAAATGTTGAAAATATGTGAATATTTTAATGTTTAATCTTAATGCGATAAAAAATGAAATTTTAAGGCCAAGGAAAAAATGAATGCGATAAAAAAGCTACCGTCGATTGTAAACAATCTAACAAACAAAGATTCAAAAATGAACCAAAATCAACTGAGAAAACATAAATTATTTAAAACTTATGACAATAAATTGAAATTGGAAAATCTAAATTTACCAAATCCAGTAAGAAATTTGAATAAAAATCTTTGAAAAATAAAATTTTATAATAAAACTGCATGTACATTCCAGCTGAATCCCGGACAATTAATGCATAATTTGTTAGATTGTACCCCTATAACTGAATCAGAAGAGAAAAGAAGACTATCACTATTATATAAAAGACGTCAATTGATCGAAGATCACGGAATAACAGAAATAGTAAGAGCAAATCAATTTTTTCACTTAAAAATCAAAAAATAAACACAATTGACATTCCAGATTCACAACATGATGAGCGAGGTAGGGACGCTTAGAGCTGTGATCGAAAAGAAATAAGCAAATACAAATAATTTTCAAAAGTCTGATTCTTCTATGTAAATTTTTCAATCTTACCTTTTAAAAGTAATGCATAAATATTCAGTAACTCTGTAAATTGTGAAATGTGTTGCGAAAAAAAAAAAAGGAAATAATATATAACAATTTTTATTAATTATTGCTGATATTTTAGTAGTATTCACATAATAAAAAATAAACTATGCACAGATTTTTCTTTACTGTCATGTTGAACAATATTTGTTAATAACTATTATAGTTATGAAGGTACAAATCACATGTGTATATGTTTAATATACATGTACGCACATATGTATATTCACAATCGAACTGAAGAGAACCAATCAACAAAAAAAGTTGTTTAAAAATTGTATCTCTATATTCGTAAAACCTGTACAAGTTACAAATTTTCTTGAAAATAATGTTAATACGAATTAAAATTAAATTAATTTAAATATTTACATAGCAAAAACAAGGATGTCACACAACTGCATGGGCGCGGTATATATTAAATTATTCGTCGATTTTTTAATTATTTATTTAGTCAATTAAGTCAATTAAAATAAAATAAGACGCAAAACAGTCACAAGAATTGCAAAAATCAATTTATTTTATTTGAAAACGTCAAAAGTATGTATTGCACATAAGATATTCAAATAAATAATTGACTGAATAAAAATAGCAAAATGCATGTTTTAAGTGAAACAAAATATTATATCAATATTTTTCATAAATTAATTTAGCATATTTAATGGTCTCTTCAGGAAATCTACTGTTTTGTTTTTCACGTAAACATTTTTATGCATGTAATTTCACAATGTGGAGATTTCTTTTGAGTTCATAAAAATAAAAAAAATTACTTTAATCAAATTTATAAAATCAGTTAATTATTTCAGTAGAATTGAGATGATTTTAACAGATCATAAATCATATTCAAAATAATACTATCGAAAAGTACGTACACTATTTAAACAACTGTTATTCCAAAAAACACAAAAAGGGATTATTTGAAATGTATGTATATTTTGATGGATACAACTGAATAAAAAAAAAAATTTAAAATTTTTTTAAGAAAATGGAATATTGAAAAACAATGTATAAATCTGATAAATTAAATAATATTAATTTCAGCATTTTAAGGATTGGTGTAACAAATTTTACATTGTCATATATGAATATGCGAAAAATAATTTAATAATTCGTTAATTAACAATAAGTAAATTTAAATATCTAAAAAGTTTCATAAGTAGATCAATGACAGGAATCGAAAAAATTATTAGATTCTTTAAATTAATGCTTTTGGATCAGATCAATTTTCAAAATTGAAAAACAATTTCAAAGTCACGATCCAAATGTATAAAAAGATTTATTGACATCCTGGATGCCCACACATTTTCAAATTTAAAATAAATTAAGACGCGATAATCAAATCATAGCAAAGTTTAACAGACAATTCGTTATACAACCTTCAACTAATATATAATCAATTTACAAGCAAATAATTAATGTACGTCATCATTTATTAATTTTAACAGGTGGCAAAACTTGAAGGAATGGTTTCCGAAAAAGGCTCGGTAATTAAAAATCATTTTATATAAAAATTGTTATTAATTAATTAAATTAAATCTTGAGCAGAAAATAATAAAATAAATAAAACCTTAATACGACATTCATAAATCATCTAAAATTGCCAGAAATACATATTTTTAACTTACATATAGCTGTGTCAATATATGAAAAACTCAGTAAATTCAAAAATTTTTTCACACATACACAGAAAAAATCATTTAAGCAGACAAAATCCAATAGAAATGTTTTTGAAATATATATGTATGTTGTGTAATACAAAATATAATATTATATTATGTGCGCACCTGATCACGGCATATGAAAAGAACAAACTTGTTGAAATAAAACATAGAAAATTAATAGACCAAAGTGATATCGATAACAACATTGTGAAAAAAAAAGCGAAAACTACCAAAGTTGAGCAATCAAAATTTGTTATAACACAATATACATACATAATTTAAATGAATGGCAAATAATAGAAAATAGACCAACTAAATTTGCATTATTTTATTTTTCATTTCATGAAACGAAATCAGGGATTCATGCAAAAATTATTTTTTAGTGTTACGTTTTGCTATTCATAAACATATCCTTAAATTCTATAAAATATTTAGTTTATTCAGAAGTTACCGATGATGCGCAAAATATATGAAAATGGGCCAAGTCAGTGATAAAAGTGGATATTAAATTCAATTGAAAATGTATAAAATTCGATTTGAGATCTTTTCAATAAATATTCAAATTTAATGGTTATTTCGAAAACTCAAGAATAGTCACATTCCAAAAAAAAAAAAAAATGTAATTTTCTGACCTTGCCCATCCATATACATATTAAAAAGACACAAAGGCTACACTTTTGGTTTTATCTAACGATCCACGCAGAGACTTTAAAAAATGGCTACCCTACCTATTTCATGAGTATTTTTTTACCAAATTTGCATTTTTTTCACATATAGATGTTATAAAATATTTTAATATTAATCAAATCATAAAACTAAGTACTGACAATACAGAATAAAGCGTAAACGTTACTTTAATAATTAATGATTATTTACAATTTACAGGCCGAGGAATTTTAAAAATAATTTGTTAAAATTATATTACTCTACATATCATCCTTCAAAAGTTGTGCAACATTCGCAACTTGCACTGAAATTCTCTTAATACGGATAGATGTATTCAAGCATTTATTTACATTAACAGCAACTCACCGCATGTGGCAGTTATAAACAATTTTTTTATCGATTGCATATCCCCCCCACATTAATATAGGTTTCTCATACGGATTAGAATTATACTGACCAGAGATGTGAGTTACAGCCTCCATTTACAGTCACTCATGTATGTATATATACATGTGTGTGATGTTTGTGTGCACATATATGCATTCGAACACAATAAAAAAATCATACAAACATTGTGCAGCAAGAATTTTGGTACAGTTTGTATTTTGGAATTTTAATATTGACTAATAAAAATAAATAATGTTAATTTCATGAAATCTATACTCTGATTATAAACTCATCTTTTGAAATATAATATGTTGTTCTTGTTTCTAGACAAAAATATGAAAAAACGATTAAATATATACAAAAATATGCAGTGAATGAATATTCTTTCAGAATTTTAAATAACGATTATGCTTTTAATATTAAACTATGAATAAAAGATAATTTCAGGAAGCTGTAAGACAATGATACGTGAAAGTAATATATTGCACATTTTAATATTCGATATAACAAAAAAAAAATTAAAAAATTTGCAGTACCTCAAAAGACAGTAGCTTATATACATAAATTACTTAAAATCATAAAATTTCAATGATACAAAAATTCATCCAGTTCGTTGGCAAGACAATTTAATATTTCATTTGAAAAATAATAAAGAAATACGATATATAACAAATATTTTTTTCATTATTTGCAATTTCATATTGACTACATAATAATATGAGACAGGGAATTTGATAATAAGTGTGAATGAAAGATTTTTCTAAAATGAAAAATAAATTTCATAAGATTATCACACAATTCGAAAAAGCACTACCTTCACACACGCGTACACACAAACACACACACAGTGTGTACGTGATCAAAATTTATGACACGGTTAACTAGTAATGTGTATCAGCATATTTAAATTGTAACACAAAACAGTATTTGCATGTTTATTGTATTTAAAGTGCACTACAAGATTCACAGTTTTAGACGACCGTCAGCGTTTTGAACTTATACACTAACTTTGTGGCACAAAGCCGCTCAATGTACATTATGGCTTAAATTTCACAAGAGGTATGCTTTTAGAAGACAAACACTTATCACACACCCACTCAGCATAAACTTCTGCAGTCAAAAGCTGGAAGGCAGGTTCTGTGAGGCCAGTACAACCCCTGAGAATGAGAAAGTATAAGCAAATTAGAACATATTTATATTTGCACAATAATTAAAAAATTAAAACACTATTTTTAAATACCTGTGAAACCAAAAATTGCATCCAGATTCACAAAGAATCGCCTGGTCATTATCATGCACTTCCTTGTGACAAACTCCACAAGGATATATAGGTGGTGCATTAGGATTCTGGGGATTAAATACCATCGGTTGATCAGGCGGATAAACTTTACCCGCACTCACTGGCATCGGTTTCGGACCAAACATTCCCATAGGTCCTATTTGTCCCATTTGATGATTCATTCCCATACCCATGCCTTGCATGTTAGGTGCTCCCATAGCTGCCATGTTACTCATATTGGCTAAAGGCCCACAATTTCCCATGTTGTTTCCTCCACTGCCCGAATTAGGACCCATCGGACCATTAGGTCCCATATTCATAGGGCCATTAGGACCCATAGGACCGTTGGGCCCCATAGGTCCATTGGGACCCATGGGACCATTTGGGCCCATCGGTCCGTTCGGACCCATCGGTCCATTGGGGCCCATGGGTCCGTTAGGACCTAATGAGCCATTCGGTCCTATCGGACCATTAGGACCCATAGGCCCAGACGGACCCATCGAACAATTGGGGCCCATAGACCCTGAAACGCCCATTTGACTATTAGGTCCCATGTGTCCCATATGTCCTCCAGGACCTAAATGGCCCATCGGACCCATCGAGTTCCCACCGAAGGGAGGTCCGGGACCCATCGATCCCATTGGACCTGAATTAGGACCTAAGTTTGACGACATCGGGCCGTTGGGTCCCATGTTAGATGACATAGGTCCATTAGGTCCCATCGGACTGTTGTGTCTCATCGGACCGCAATGCCCAGGTCCCATGTTGCCACTGGACATCGGACTGGAACCCATCGGACTATTAGAAACTATAGATCCATTAGAACAATTTGGTCCCAAAGGTCCGTTTAATCGAGGTCCACTCATACTCGTAGGAACTGAACCCATCGGACCGTTTAAGGGTCCGTTCATCGAAGCTCCTCCTAGAGGACTGTGTAAAGGTGGTCCCATCGGACTATTGTTCATGTGACCGCCGGGCATAGACGACATGTTATTCATAGGGCTGCCCATCGATCCACCTCCCATCGGAGAACCGGCTGGCATAGAATTCATCGGACTTCCCATCTGTCCACTGTTCATCGGGCTTCCCATCGATCTCGAAGCCGGACCCATCGGTCCCATGTTGTGATTGTTCATACTCATATTGGGATTGCCCATTGGTGACATCCCTCCCATGTGCCCCATCGGGCTCATACTCCCCATGGGACTTATGCCTCCTCTCTGAGGCATCTGTTGGCCCATCGGACTCATGTGAGGTAAAGGACTTATGTGTCTCATCGGCGATCCGCCCATCGGATGCATGGGCACCATCATACCCATCATCGGACCGTTCTGGTTCATCATCGGACCATTGTGGTTGACGATGGGCGAATCGTCGAAAGGGTTAGACGCGACGATCGTATCTCCGTATCCCGTCAACGGAGGAGGTAAAAGATCTTGCACGGACGGCGGCGGCTGTTGAGCGATCTGATTGTTCGCCGCGTTGGACGTTTTTCTTCGTTTTTTAGGATTGCTAGGCGCAGGCGTTGGGGGATTCGGCGTGTCCATCGGCGGCTTAAAATCCGGGGGACCGAGGCCCGCCCCGGGTAGCCTGTAGGGCGGCATCCCTGCCAAATTGTGACTCATAGTGTATGCCGATTGCTATACGACGGGAGGGCTCATTTCTGAATATATCTGCTACGACACTTCGTTTCAACTGAACGACATCAAACGTTTAAGCGAACTGAAACAAAAATCATGTTTTAATATAGCCATCGACAATGTCATAAATTCAATTATGACAAAACACATATTGGGTTTAACTAAAGGGAAGAAACATCGTAAAGAACCGATTTTTGCATTCACTATTTTTGTTTAGTCGATAAGAACCCACCATCCCGCTTGTTACATGCACCCCACTCTATGCCAACTTCCTGAGCCGGCTTAGCTGGGTACCAGCAACACTAGGCGAAACTACGGGCACCACATTTACATTTATTGGGAACTCTACATTTAATTTAACTAAGCAATCGCGAAGCTCCTACTTTCCGGGTGGCATAAGGAATACCAGGTGAGGAAAATTCAACGAAATATGTCTTTCCGCGAACTGACCCTTTCGGCGAAGGTGCCGAATGCACGAAAGGTGAATTTCGAAGAAACTAGGCCTATATTGGAAGTTGGCAAACGGTCGGGAAACCCGGAAAACAAGTCTTTTCTTTCATTTTCTGCCAGAGAACAAAACCACAGGTTATGATCCGGGTCCTGAATCTCTCCACAGGTAGTGAGGGTCATCTCGCATTCACTATTATATAAATGTTTATATTCAAACGAACTCTATAGAATTACTCACGAGGAACAAACTGATTCTTTAACTTTACGAATCTACATGGAATTGAAAAATCGAGATTTTCTCAAACTGTCGGGCGCATAAACGACATCATGAACGTGAACATACTCGAAGATCTTACACACCCTGGAAGACCGAGACGTTGCATAAAGACGTGTCGGGAGCGCGACGAGAGCACGCCATGCAGTGTCAATGTATTAATAGAGTGCACGCGGGACGCGAGGGGAGGGGGCGGGAACTGCGCGTTCCCCGCCACGAAGCAGCCCCCGTTTGCGCAAAACGCGGACGATGGGGGGGCGCGCGAGGGGGCGCAGCGCCGCGGCGAGGCGTGCGCGGGCGGCGGGCGGGCGGGGGCGGAGGGCAGCGTCGCCGGGCGGCGGGGCGTCTCACCTGCGCGCACCGGGCGGGTGGGGGCGGGGCCCGAGCGGCGGGGGGCGCAGGCTCTGCGCGAGGGCTCCGCGCGGCGCGTCGTCCCCGAAGGGGCCGGTGTGATGACGGGCACGCGAACCGCGGCGCCGCCAGGGGCGCTACCGGCGCGCAACATGGCGCTCCTCACAACACAACACGCCGTACTAACACACGCGCCGAAACTAACGTACACTTATGAAACGGTGAAGCGTGCACGTATACGAGTGTGCCGCTGCGTCCACGCACCTGAGACGCTTTACGCAACCGACGTTTATATAGGGGTTTCGAACCGTAATTTTTTTCGTTACGTTACGGTTCAGCGAAAAAATATATTTAGGTTCGGTTTCGGTTTTCGGTTCAGCTTCGATTTTCAAAAAAACTTTCCACCCACAAAAAGTGACTCAAAAATTCTAAAAAATATATTTTTTTAAATAAACAAGGTAAAGGTGATCTTTAGCATACATATGAATTTAATTTGGCACCTCAGAAACTTGTTTATACACGTACATGTACTAATATTCATTCCCAGTTTGACAGCTGATTGGAAACTTTTATGATAGAGACTTATAAAATATTTTCGATCTGAATATCTGATTGAATAAGATACGTTAAGTAAATTTGACGCAAAAAACGCTAACCTAACCTAAACTAAGCCCGCGTTTAGTAATAAATACGTTCAGACTTTAGACTGAGACATGCGGCATTAAATAAGTGCGTTTAGTTTTCCCTGACTGAGAAATGCGGCGTTTGGCCCAACCCCCACGTTCAGTTTTTCCGTTAGGAAAGTGGAAGTAAACACGTCGTTTAGCGTAGCGTAGTTTACTCCAAACTAACGTTGTGAACGTCGGAATATTTTCAATAAACTGTCAAACTGCGAATGAGTATTGGTGCATGTACGTGTATAAACATGTTTCTGAGGTGCCAACTTAAATTCGTATGTATGCTAAAGATCACCTTTACCAAAAACAACAGTTAAATATTTGATCGTTCGTATGTTTAAATATTCGAATATTTTTTGCAGTTGTGGTTCTCGTTCGGCAAAAATTTCGGTTTTCAGCGGTTTTCGGTTACGGGACAGTTCCGGTTCGAAGCCCGACAGTAACATAAACGACACGTTTTAGGATAATTAGAAGGTTATATGTTGGTTAAATCATTCAATTAATTCTTTGTAATTTATTTTAATCATATTGTTACATAAATTTTCGCATATTTTCAGTTTAGATAAGTTTTTCTGTTGGGAAAATTTTCAGAAATAATTTTTAAAGTTATACAAGCTGATCGCGTAAGTTCCAAATTCACATCGAATAGTGTTTGAATTAAAAAAAAAATTATTTGGTGATGGCGAAGACCAATGACTTGCGTTCTACCGAGGTCTGAACCATGTAGGACCAATGGTCTCGCCTCGTCTATCAAACTGGTGATCATTACGATCGCAAAGTGGGCAGCGAGGGCGCAGTCTGCTTAGTCTTTAACTCGTCTGTCCCGCTGGTGGTCATTGCGATTCGCTTAGAAGACAACGACCACAGAGTCTAGCATAAAGACACGCGCATCGTTGGTCTGAGAAACTCCTTCGCTGGCATGGGCGGACTGGTTCTTATGGTACATGTCCCTCACCGAAATACGACTTGGACTAGCGCGGTGAGGTATAGCCTAGACTGCCGCATTTGTCTGGTAAGGCCTTGTCCTGCAGTGGATAACTAATAGGCTGCTAATGATGAGTGTTTGAATTGGCCGTGTCCGTATCGAATGGTGTTCGTAAAGTTATTGAAATTCAAATTTTTATGGACATATTTTCATCGGTTTTGTTAAATGTCAGCTGGTAACACATGAGAAGAAAATGTAACCTGCTATCTTCCTGTCAAAATTTATGTTATTTAATAGCTTGAATCTGTTCAAAATTCACTATAGTTATTTATTTTCTACCATAGAAAAATATTGTATCATAATCTCGTCCGGTAATCGATAGTTATCGAAAGTTACACAAGGTTTAGTTTTTTAAATCGAATTTTACAAAATCGAAAATGACGTTGAGATTAACGTCTCTTTTGCGGCCGGCAACTACAGCTATTGGCTTCAATCGATTTTGTCATGTTAAGAAAGACATCATACCGTACGATTCTTTCGCTAACGCAGCCAAAAAAGATAGAAATACATATTTAGAAATGATCAAAATATTCGAAGGACAAGATACAAGAAGAAGAGGCCACGTCGAGTTTATATATGCCGCTCTTCGTCATATGGAAGAATTCGGCGTACACAAAGATTTAGATGTTTATAAAACTTTAATAGACGTTTTACCGAAAGGTAAATTTATCCCGCACAACATATTTCAAGCTGAATTCTTGCATTACCCAAAACAACAGATGTGCGCAGTCGATGTCCTCGAACAGATGGAAAATAATGGTGATTTCAATATACATCATTTAATAATCCGTGAACATTTTAATTTGAAGTACATTACTAATATTTAGAAATTGTTTAAAAGGTGTCATGCCTGACGTTGAAATGGAATCGATGCTGTTGAACGTATTTGGACGACGAGGTATTCCTCTACGAAAGTATTGGCGAATGATGTATTGGATGCCTAAATTCAAGAATCTCAGTCCTTGGAGATTGCCACAGAAATTACCGAATGATGCAATAGAACTTGCTAAATTAGCTATTCAACGAATAACGAGTGTGGATAATGACACCATATTATCAACGTTTCATGTCAGTGTTAAGTTCTATATTTTGTTAAATTTTCATTTAGTTAAGCCGTTTGACATTTTTGATTTATATATATAGACAGAAGACATCGAGGCTTCAATAGATCGTACTTGGATTATATCAGCACAAAGCCCAATGCAAAAAACCTTATTAGAAAATGAAGTCGGTTTAAGAGAAAGAAGTAATTTTGAACATCATGAACCCTTAGTAGTCAGAGGAGCCTTTAAAGTATACCTACGAAACTGTGCAGTCTCTTACTTTACTTTAACAGCTCCTTATCGAAAAAAAAATATTGAACAAGTTGATCCCGATGGTTATTATTTACAACTCAATTATTTTTATTATACTTTCAATATTCTTTTTATTCAATTTCTTCTCCAGATATCACAACATTAAAGCATCCTGATTTATTCGGTACTAGCTCTGTTCCTGTGTTACCGCCTTCTGTGCATGAGCAAGATGATGGCACAATATTAGCAGTTTGCGCCACAGGTTAAACTTTATTCATGTCTCAATACTATACCCTAAAACATGAATTATTGGTAAAATCCAACATCAAAAAACTGTCAATATATGAATGAAAGACCAAATATGATGTTTGTATCAGTAAATTGTCAACTACCCATTTTAATATATAAATTTTAGGTTTTCATATTACCTCAAATTTTTATTTAATCACCGTATTGAAATTTCATTTTTTTTTATGTGAAATTTTGAATAGGTTCATCCTCAAGAGATTCTTTGTTATCATGGATTCGTCTTCTAGAAAAGCATGAAAATCCAGCATTAACGAAACTACCAGTCGTATTCACTCTTACTTCCCCGTATACTGAAATACAAAAAGTTGGACAACAAAAACAAGCCAATAATATAAATAATTAACATTGTATAGTTGCATAATGTAGGTTTTTCAAATAAATGCGTTTCGTTGAATTTGTACTTTTTTTTAAGCTTTTATTAAGGCGTTACACCACCTACAGATTTAAAAAAAAAATCGTCTTTTTTTTGCTAGATAAATTGTTTACACTTTTAAGAATATTTTAAACTTTTAACCATTTCAAAATTCAAATTATTTCTGAAGTTATTTCAATTAGAAGTGAACATGTCAGAGAGTCTGACATGTTAGATGCTGACGTCATACTATTTTTCTTTTGCGTTTTTCTCGAAACTACTTTTCTCAAACTGGTGTACACGATATCTCAAGATCTATTTACCCGATTTTGTTAAAATTTGCAACACATATCCTTTATAATATTATCTAACGTATAGCGGGTTTTTTTTTGATTGAGTGCCTTGTTTATAAATAATAAAATTTTTATGTTCAAAATGTCGATGAAAATTAGAGTGATTTTTCAAACAGCTATAATTTCTACAAAAACTCAAAAAATACTTTGTACGTATTCTATAACGTCTAATATGAAATTCTTTTTACGCAAAAAACATTTTGTCACTTTCAGTTTCGTGTTAAACGTTTTCCACTTTAATTTGACAATTTCGAAAACATGTGCGCTTGGATCATGTATTCATGTGCGCTTAGATTCGGTCACCGGCATGAACAATAAAATTATTTTCAAAATACAACAAGGGTAGCCAATATAATAAATTGAAATATAATATTTAAGGTTGGTCATTCTTCATGTGACAGTTTGTTTTGACATTTAATGCTGACAGCTACTGATTTTCTTAAATTATGAACGATTCCCTTTTGGCATCAAACTGTAGGCTTTGTCTTTCTAAATTTTCCGTGGTTATTAATATATTTGAAAACTCTCGGGTGGCATTGAAGATTAAAGAATGTACAAACATAGAAGTAAAGTATTATTTTCTTGTATTTATTATTTTTTCCCTTATGTTTTTAATTTTTCTCTGTTGTAACAAGATTTTACAATAAGTCAAATTCATTGATACAACAAATCATCTATAAAAGTTAACCCATTTCATTTGTATTACGAGTTTGTTATTTCAATGAATAGATCTATTTCAATCGTTTTCATTACAGATTTCTGTTGATGATAGTTATCCGAAAATTATTTGCATTCCCTGCTTACACAAATTAAATAATGCATATAAATTTAAAAAGAAATGTGAAAAATCTGCAGAAATATTGAAGAATAAAGTATTCTCACAATCAGTTGCTTTGTCCCATACAAGTAAAAATGTGTTATGTTATATTTTAATATAATCAAATTTCAATTTATCAAATAGATATTCCAAATTTTTTTTTTGAAAGCCTGCTTAGTTTATAATATGAAGATTACTAGCATTATAATATTTTTCTAGTTTCCCCGCATACCGATCTTAATCCAAATGAAGAATTATTCAATAATCATGTAACAGCTGAAATGGTAAGTATCTATGTATAAATGGCAAAATAATTTTTATATTTTCAATTTAAAAATTAATATTTTTTAGCAAACTGAAAAGTCAAATGATGCCTCTGCATCAAACGAAGAAAATACATTTTCGTCAATTTTATTCAATAAAGAACAATATGATTTAGAACTCAATGCAAGTTCCAGAATAAATAATATTGATAGTGAATATTTTAGAAGTGAAAATGATATTTCTGAATTTGATAATTCAGTGAATTCTTTTCCTTTAGCCAACAAAACTATAAATGTAATTGATAATTCATAGTAAAGAAAACAACTAGTTTTGTGTTGCATAATATTTGATTATATTATTTTTTAGGGTGTCTATAAAATTTGTAAGAATAAAAAAATAAACCAATGCCTTAAATGTGGAAAATTATACAAGTCACCCAAAATTTTGGCAAAGCATATGAAAACTCATTACACTAGTAAGAATTTGATACTTTTCATTTTTTTTTTCTATTCTCTTTCATTTAATTTTCTAACTTTTATAGCTATCGAAACTCACCAAAGTAATAAAAATTCTGTTTTGAAAAATCCAAAGGCAGTTTACATATGCAGGTAAGAAAAAAATTAACTCTGAATGATTTTATATGAAAAAATATTAATTAAAAAATACATGTTTTAGTATATGTGGTAAAGGATTTACTCAACTCAATAATTTGACCATACATAAAAGGTTTCATACTGGAGAAAAACCGTATCGGTGTAACATATGTTCAAAATCGTTTGCTCAAGTGATTATTTTATTCATTAATATCTAATTTTAAATCATATAGTCGAAAACTAACTATTATTTTCTATTCAAGCTAAGCAATTTGTATGTCCACAAACGAGTGCATTCTGATGTTCGCGAGTTCAAGTGCCAAATATGTTCAATGGACTTCAAGTTATTATCGCATCTTTCAGAACACACAAAAACTCATTCTGATACCAAGGAACATCAATGTTCTTCATGTGGAAAAGGTGAGGTATTTTAAATACAATGATTTGATTAGAATATTTTAATCGTCTGACCTTTTTAGTGAAACATAAAAATTCTAGTTTATATTACATTACTTATATTTTATAATTCATTAAAAATAACAAACAACTCATATGTTTAGGGTTTCATAAAAGTAGCCATTTGTTAACGCACATGCGAATACATACTGGTGAGAAACCTTTTAGTTGTGAATACTGTGGAAAATTATTTAGGTAAGTTTTTAGATATATTTTTGTGTATTTTTTTGAGTATGCAAATTCTCATTCACTAGCTTTTTAGTGATTCTAGCAACTTGGCGACGCATATTAGAATACATACTGGAATCAAACCTTTTAAATGCAATATCTGTAATAAATCATTCGTTCAAAAAATTTCAATGGTAAGTTGTTTATGATGAATTTTCATAAATAGATTTTTTTTAAATCACTACTTTTTTTTAATAAAAAAGACTTTATCCTAGTGTATAACAACATTTTAAATAACCATATTTTTTTTAGATCAGACATCAAAAACAAAAACATGATAAACTCGTTTGATAATTTTTTTAATGCATTGTATAAAATGTTTTGTGATGTATTTATTTTTTTAATATAATGGTTTTCACTATAAATTGATCTATTTATTTATATACTTATCACAAATTACTTTGTTTATTTAAATAATTTAGAATAAACATACTGATGGTATGAAAATTGCATTCTTTACACTAAAAAATAATCTTATTTCAATATTCTATTTTTATTGGCCATCAATATAAATACATAAATTATAATTTTTGTATTTGTAAACGATTTTTTTTGTGGCGGGACAATTTGAACAAGAATCATAGTCGCCAACGTGACAATAGTATACATACATTCTGAAATGTAACAAAACAGGGGTAGGCCCCCGAAGCTGCTTTAGTGATAATTATAAAAAAATTATAAAATAAATAGGAACAGTTACTTAATCGAATTCCGTCTAAAAGAAGTAGACGTATTATACATATTGTATTACAATGGTTAAATGGTCCAATGAATACTTTATAATTTATTTTAATCATAGTACTTATTTTGAAATTTTTCACGGATTGTATGTCAGTGTCGGTGCACAGTAGTGCCGGTTTTCGTTAGCATCGGTATGTGTCAGCGTCAAGTGCAGCAGTAACGACGCGGTCACATCTAGCAAAAAACGTGACTAGACTTGACTAGACTTCATTTCGATAATGCTGCAATAATGAAGCGAGCTCCTGCAAACTTTTCGACGCGGCATCCTTGAACGATGATTTATGATCGATTTGCGTATATTTTATTTTTTAAATAACAAAATTAGAATTTTTTTTTGTCTCGAATTAATAAAATCAAATGAAATATTAAAATAAATCGCTTCCGCTATGATATCATTCAAGAGAGCGATCCCAGTTGTGTATGTATGCATGTGTGTGTCTCAATACGCAATATGACATACGCACATGCACATGTTGTGTATTTAATTTTTAATTACCTTATTTACTTAAATATGTATGTATGTATGTACGTGCATTTGTTAGAAAACTTTCATACAGCAGTATTCACTACAAAAGTCCATTTTGTAGATTTTTTTAAATTCAGCATCATTATAAATTGCATGCGCATATCAAAATTCATTACATTTCAATTTCTGTTTCAGGTTCTATTTTACTAATGCGATTTAAAAAAATGATATTTCAATTGTCGTTTTTTTAATGGATTAATGAAACTTTTAATTCGTTCACCAGTGTACATTAAAAAATTTCTCAACTTGTATAAATTATAATATAAGCGTAATATTTTCGATTTTTTTACGTAAAAAAATACATGTGAAAAAAAAAAAATTCCGTCGCCATATCCAGGTGCTCTCATATATTCAAATGAATTAATTTTTAAATAAATGGTCTCATTGTCAGACTTCAAATTACTACATCAACTTCAGGGGTAGGTAAGATTGAATCCAAAAAACTATCGTAGACTGTCTTTTTTATTTTATAATTTGACAACTAAAATTGACAAATGGTTTTGAAAGATGTCGATATTGAAAAAGAATGAAAAATATGTTTGTGCATGTGAAATGACGTATCTATACTATTTAAAGTATGAAATATTAATCTATTTCGAAAATAAACGAATATTTTGACCGAGTTGAAAACCCCTGCGACTCATCGTAAATTTTACGCCCTTGTGATAAATATATCGAAAATTTCGTAATGCTATCTCGCTTCAACAGAATATAGTTCTTTGCACCGAAACAAGACAACGCTACTACCTATGAAAAAAATACCGAAATTTAGAATTGAAAAATAAAAACGGAGGCGGCATTCCCTTTGTTATTCACAATAAATTAATAAAAAGCTTGAAAAATAACACCGCTCTCGATTTCGTTGACGATATGACCATGGAAGTATGCTAAAGTTTAGTTTAGTCTAGTAGGTGTGGCCAGGCCGTTAGTAGGTGTGGCCAGGCCGTAACCCTAATCGAAAACCGCTAAAAACCGAAATTTTTTCCAGAACGAAAATCGGAACTGGACCAAAAAAAATATCAGTTTATTTCGGTTCAGCAAAAAATATTCGTATACCCGAATAATCGAAAACTGGAACCGAATCTAAATATATTTTTTTATTGAACCGTAACCGAAAATCGGAACGGAAAAAATTCGAAATTTAAAATTCGAAGCCCTCCTGCCAGCATCTTAGCGTCATGTGCGCTAGTGTCGTCGTGCACACCTTGTCCCTGTTCTCTAACGTTGTTTATCCGCAGGTATCTCGTGTGCCTGCGTCTCGTACGCAAACGTCCGACTGCCAATATTTCCAAAATATAGCCGACATTTAAACGTCCTTCGACGTCCGTCGGCGTCGCCACCTCGCCCGTCGCTATCGTTGGCAGTAGTGTGCGCGTTGTCGTCGGAGTTGGGTGTGTGGGCGTTGGGCGCGGACGCCGGCCGGTGCATCCGTCAACTCGTCACGAGACTGTCTCGGAGCCCTACCCCCGCTTCCCCTCGCGCCCCCCCCGCAACGACGTCCACCCCCTCCCTGCGACGTTCGTCCGAGCCGTCGACGAGCCCCCGGGAGCCGTCACGACGCCAGCTTCAGGTCAGTAGCTCGTCTGCCACTCCTCGATCGTCCCATATCCTAGTTTTTTTTAATAATGGGGCCTGTCTTCGGCGGGTTTGTTGATGTTGATGGCGTTCGTCAACAATGGACGTTGGTAGAGGGTCGGGTGGTTGCCGCCGAAGGCGTCGACGCCTCCGCTTTTCGGCCGAAGAATGTCCGTTAGTTGTGTGTTTGTTGTCGGGGTTTGAAGTTTGGGGTTTGTGTGTGCGCGGTGTCTTTGCGGAAGTGTTTTTTTTTCGTTCGGTTCGATAATTCGTATTTATAACGTTGTTGCTGTTTTGAAAGTGAAAATAGAGTTCGATCGGTGTATGTTGAGTTTTTTTGTATGTCGTTCGTTCTGGATCTTTGGATGCAAAGATTGACAGAGTAATCGATGAGTTCACTTTGCCTTTCACTCGACGGTTTTTTTTATTGAACTGAGTAAATATAAATTGTTAAAAAAAACCTGTGCGCTTTATTTACTTTTCGATTAATGCGCTACGATAAATTTGAACCGAGCTCGGTTTTAGAATTAACAAAAAATAATAGTGTAAATATTTTTTTTATATGGGGAAGGATCAAAATTTTTGAACACTATCGAGTCAATTGTTGTATTCAATTGTATATGTATTATTTATGTGAGACCCTAATGAAAATCTATTTTGTTTCACAGATTGAATCAAAATGTTGAAGTTTATACGAGGAAAGGGGCAACAGCCCTCGGCCGAACGACAAAAGTTACAACGTGAACTGTTTGCATTTCGAAAGGTAAGTTTATCAGTTCACGTTTACTATTATAAATAGAAATTCAGTTATTTGTTTCGTTGTTTCTTATCTATCAGGCATAATGTAGACGTGATGTACCTGCAACTATGTATAAATTATACTCTGATTTTAACTTTATTTGATTTATCCTATCGGAGGGAACAGTTACTATTTGAGGTCGAACTGTAATTATGCATTGCACATATCTAAATTCGTCAGAATTGTTTCGGCACAGAGTCAATAAGTCATCAAAAACAATACTGTCACGATAAGGCTTCTCTGTATCGTTGCATATGAATTTAATATAACTGTCGGGTGGGGCCCGTTCCTATCGCATAGATAAAAAACCTGTTCACAACCAAATGCACTCCTACTATTTCGGAGGATTATATCAGCTCATTATAGCATTATCGATCACTAGATACATATTTTTATAACCGTTTTCATTCGAATGACCAGCATGGTAATGAGCATTGTTCTAAAGTGTGAAAAGTTTCCCACAATTAAATGCACTTTCGTGTCATTGCAAACTAACAATCATTACAAGGTCTAAAACTCATATTAATCTCATTTTTAAAAAACTTCTTAAGGATATATACGAGTTTCGTATCTTACCTACGATTTGGTATGCTCGAACGTTGATCTATAAACGGTTTCGAAGCTTTCGTTTACGATTCGGCAATGCAAAAAAATAACCACCTTCGAAACGTGGAATGTGAACAGAACCAGCATCACTTGACATTCGTTGACCCTTCGACGCTGACCATCGTCTGATGAGATTTTTTTTTGTACAATCGTCGGATCCATTCAAATGCTAAACACTCCACAACGACTAGACCGCATCGTGATATTTTTTACCATACTATTATACTATTTTTATATACAATCTTATTCAACGAATATTTCGATCTTTTCTAACTAATCGATCTGAATAACTTTCATTGATAAAATAATGTATTAAAGTTTATTGCATATTAAAGTAAACAACAATTGATGCATTCATTACATAGACGCTTGTATCATTAAACAGAACAGAATATTTTAGTACTTGAATTCATTTTTTTCCTTATCACTACGCGATAAGGAAAAAACGCCCAAACTTTCGATGAATCCAGAAAGATTCTGCAATGGATATTATGTATGATTATGACATATTCGAGGTTTCGTATTTGATTATTTCTACAAATCTAGGTATAACGACCTGTCGTGAAAGCGGCTTATCGTTTCGACTTCGAATGGGTCGCCGTTGAATATTTCAGCGCGGACTTTGAAAGCTCGACGTCTTTCATTATGTATAATCTAATTTGAAGCTTTTAGTTGAAAATTTTGCGAATTACAATATCGGATCACGCGAGTTAGTAATGCATGCTGTTTGTGTCGGTAATAATTAACTGGTTCTTCTAGGCGTTCACCGTTCTGGTTTCAATTACCGACGATTTGTCGCCGAAGCCCGACAAAAGCTCATTTTTTTCATCCTTTTTCATATTTATTGACTTGACTGAATACGTTCATTTTCTTTGTATCGATTGTAGTTGAACTGATTCCAAAGTTTATAAAGATTGTGTTTGTTTTTCCGAAAATTTGGATATCAATAAAGTCGTTTTATCAGTACGTATCTGAAGTGATCGATTAGAACTGTTGATTCATCTTTTCGAAGAAGATTTTTATTTTATGTACGTACTTGAAGTTGTATTTAGATCGGAGAAAATCGAGTTTGAATATGATGGAAAGTAATGCACTGCGAAAATCCTTCGGGTTGAAAGTTCGTATGGATGTTGTATGTAATTCAATCCTTACGATTTTGAAAGGCTTCAGCGGTTCGTACTCTATGTAAATCCATTCATAGGATTAAATCGAGCAGAAATCGTCTCGACTTCGTAAGAACGAAAGTTTCGCACTCGTTGCACTATTACGCATATGAAATAATAAATTTATCGCGATTGTTACGCGTGAGATTTTTCCCATAGAGAATCTTTTGCGAATTTTCATAGGAATTCCAATAGCAACTCACCTGTAAATTCCAGCTATATTTTCAAACGTTTTCAGCAAAATGTCGATCGCCCTCGATGACTCATACGATTCGACACACGATACGATTTCCAATTCACGTTTTTAATATCTTCATACTTGAGTTTTTCACTAGAGGAAATTGAACGTTTCAACGAGTGCTTCGAAGAATTTTAATGAGAATTCACACCTGATTCGCTCCGTACGTGATTTTTCTGTGTATTATTAAACGCGTTTACAGTGTAATCGAAACCGGCTGTCCAATTTATCAAGGGTGTGTTTTTTTCCGTGTACGGAAAATGTAGTTATGCGATTGCATTTGAATAAGAATGTAAATGTAGTTTTTTGACCCATTTCTTTTATGCAATTCGCCGCTTTGTTCTAGTTTCAATTAGTCATACGTAAACATTGTCGGATTTGCGTACGCGAGTTTGTTCCACTTTCCATTCAAATTCATGTTTTTTTTTTCGACAGAATCCAAATTTAATATCGAACGTGTTGTATGATGGAATATAAAATTTACGATTCGTTTATCGTATTCGAAAATGTTAACACTTATATTTCAGTTTTTTTTACAATCTAAACAAAGTTGTTTTAATCGCCATTATTATCTTATCAATATTTTTAATTTCACTCTATTTACGATAACGGATTAGTTTTATGGTTGATTCATACACATGATTGCCGATCGTTCGAATATTAAAAAAAAAACACCGATTTTATAATTTCACACCTTTTTAAATTAAAATATTAAAATTTCAAAGGTTCGGATTCTAACCTTGATTCAGATCGACCTAATGTCGATCACAATAATAAATCGATGACTAACAAGACGTTTCGCAATTCTTCGTTATCTAACTCTTATGTCGCAACGTCCATTTATGGACAAACTCGCTCCAGTTAGATAAAATGCACTAATAACGTTTCTGAATATGAAACACTCATACAATTTTCAACACGACCTGCTTCCTAGTCTGGTCGGATCATATTTAAATTTAAAATGCGCTCGCGTCATAAGAGAAAAACCGATATTTTGAAAAGGAACACACACATACACCAGTCTTCGCATATTATTATATAGCATGCGGTCCACGAGAGCTGGATTTGGATGTTTACTGAACCGGATCGGTTCATCAAGGCCGGTGTTGGCCAGAGACGGCCACAATCGCCAATGTTGGGCCTATTTGTTGGTCGTGGCCACTCGACGATTGTTGGGATTCCGGACTTTGAGGGTTTCTTGGCTCCGGATGAGGCCTTAGTGGCTGGAGTGATGCTGTGGATGATGGATTAGGATTGGATTGGGTTGGGTTGTGGTGTGGTGTGGTGGTTGTGCATTTCGGATGGATGGTTATTGATTGGTTCGTGTGGAGTTGTATGTCGATTGTGTGTATGGTTTGTACGTGATGCGAATTTGGGTGAGTTTGAGTTTTTCTGCATTGTGCATGTTGGTTGCATTTTGTGTGTCGTGGTTGTTTTCCTCGTATAAATCCATAGGTGTGTCTATCTGTGCCTTATCGTGTTATCTTGCATGGACTTTTTTTTTTTTAAGATCAATTTAATCTTTATGGTTTTCGATGTTATGGATAGTCATCGAAACATGATGAAATTTTATATATTTTATTGCTGTTGCAATAATTTAAAAAAAAATGTAGTGTTCAATGCAATATTTTATATCAAAAGAATTGTGAGAGATCAATTTAATTTCGTTCATATTATTCACCACATTTGTTTAGACTGCGTTGAAAATGTACACATTATTCTTTGTATTGCTTTGAAAATTACAACATATCAGTTTTAATAAAAGATAATCACAATTTGTATAATTTTTTTTCAAATCGATCTACATGATTCATCTATACAACATCGATTGAGATTATTTTTGAAAATAAACACATGGGTTCAAATTGTGCCTCTCAATTTTCAGCCGCTGAACTCGCGATATATTTTTAGTTTGCTAGATTATTAATCATTTTTATTTCTGGATATGCTTTGTCTGTTTTCATTAGAAAATTAATCTTACCACCACGCATGCAAATTCGGACCATATTAAACACGAAAACGCAATCAAATCAAAAACTTCGCCATTGAAAAAAATCCAACCGTCCATTATATCAATTAACCATACCTTATTCGGGTCGCTGAAATTTGACACATTCACGCGACCTCAATCGCAACAGGTACTTTTCGATTCATGCGAGACTATTCATATTTTTTTCGATTCAATCTGCCTACTCGAATGTGGATCCATTGTGGTCGTTACCGATTGATTTTTCCTATGGGTGAATGTCGAAAAATGAGAGAATGGGTCGTATAGTTGTGTCAATTTGTAGTCATAATGTCTGAACGTATGAAATCATCGCTTTATTACGGATTATGTAAAATTAAATGTCTGCGAGCTTAATTGAAAATTTCGCAAATTAATCCGGAAGGCTAAAACGAATATCGTGACCGAATTCGGTGTAATAACGAAAGATTATTTTCTTTTACGGTTTAATAAAACAAGCATTTTACGATACGCTTTTGATCATAATTGACAATAATATGTATGATAAGAAATAACTTGTCGTGTTATTCCCAAGATTAGTTTCTTTATCGTTATCATACCAAAATCTTTAGATCGTCAAATACATTGAGTTAAATAAACATTAGAATCAATCTAATTTTTTTCGACACAAAAAAAACTATCCCATACACAAATTAACCACATATTCATCCCATTAGTACCGTAAAAGGTGCAATTTCCTTGTTTGCTTCCGCATCGACGAAGGGTTCTCCGACCGGTCGATACGCATGGGTGTGGTGACTCTGATGACTCACGTTCCGCGATTGTTCCGTCTCTCATTGTTTCAACGCTGACATAGAGCATAGACCGCTGAAAATGTCCTCGAACTTTCGCCGGTGAGGAACCATTCCGCTTCTGAAGAAGACCACGTCGCCAATTGCCGAATCGTCTCGCTCGATTGGACGTCGAGGGGGGTTTTCCTCGTTCGGCGTTGATCTCTCCGGTGGTCAATGCGATTGATGCCTTTTATGGAATTGTGAGTTTCTAAGCGCCGCGGCGACGACTGTCAAGGTCGCTTGGGAAATGTTGCGTTTGCGATTTTGAATTTTGATTTTTGTGTTTTATCGTCGACGGGTGTTTGTAGTTTTTGGTTTTTTTTTTGTGAGTAATTTTTATATTTGAAAAGTTAAAAATGATTGTGGAGTGTGTGATTCATTTTCATGTTCGTTGTGAACGTTTGGAAATGGAAAAAAGTCGGGTTTTAATTTTTGTATGTTGACTGTTGTGTATGAATAGTTACGTGTGTTTTATACTGCTTTGTTTATCGCGTAGTTATAAGATGTTAAGTGTTGAGTGTGTTTTTTTTTTATTCAATTTGAATAAAGCAATATTTTGATTCGTTTCAATTGTGCAACGATGGATCGGTTCAAACTGCATTGTGTATTCGAACGATCGATATTTGAATGCGAATAAATCGTCAATTGGGTCATAATTTTTATAGAACAGTCAGAATGTTACATTTCAGTTAATCTCTGTTCATTATCACTTTTCCTATAAATAAATCGTGACACAATCAATTCTTCAAACATTTTCCTCGTACTCCCAAGTTTTTTTTTCGTTTTAATCAACTAAAAGCGATAATTTCCAATTCGAAGAAAAATCTACAAACATCGACCTTTCATCGCATATCACGTTCGGAAACAGTGGACAGGAAGTCACCGAAGATGTCCTGATGCAGACGACCGCCCACCACCGGATACCCTCTGACATCAGCCGCACACATTGCGAATTTTTGATTCGACAAAAACCGCACACACACTCTCGGCCACGTTACGCAAATTCGGATCGCGTTTTACAACCAACAGTTACAATTACGCATACTATAACCATAAGAGAGCCTCAAGTACCGTTACCCGCTCGTCTGGTATATAACTCGGCCAGGTAGACCTCCACATTCCTGAACCCGTCGTGTGCCCCTCGCTTCAACTAACGCACCTTATCTTTAGACGATTTTTTCTCGAAACTTTCAGTTTCTTCAGATTGTTCCGTGCGAAAGTAAAAAAATTGCTATTCCACAGTTTGCGCAACGCAGAGTCGTCGGGTTTTCCTCCCAAGCCAATTGCATAAACGAGCCTCATTGTGTTGTGCCGAATTTGAATTTCGCTCAATGGCACACATCTCGTCTGATCAGGAGTGTGACCTCACTCAATAAAAGCGCAGTTGAACCGATGACGGAACGTTTTATTTTTTGTCGTTTGTCGAGGATAATCGTGGCTTCGGTCGTTTAGTAGTTAAATAAAGAGCACAGGTGTGATAAATGGACGTGTGTGGGTGTTGGTAGAAGTCGTGACGCAATCCTAGGTGACAATGACCGAAGGTGTTCCCGAAGACGTTATCTTCGGGTTTGAGGTTTTATGAACGTATTTTTTTTTCGGGTATGAGAAAATTTTGTGTTTCTGGTAACGTAATTTATGGTAATTGCTCCGTGAATCACCAGTGGTCATTGAGATGTAATGAAGTTTTCGCTTATTTAGTGAGACCTGTACATAATTTGAGCGATGTGACATATTTGCGGAACCTCCGTTGTGACTCACCGAGTATTCGCGAAACATGTATTGAAATTCAATTTTCTCCTAGTTATGAGCGATGAGTTAGTCATCGTTTGTTTGTCTTGTGAGTTTGATGATGATTTTTTGAACGATAGAGTTATCGATGTCGTTGTAAAGATACAACCGTATCGATTTATACATTTAATACGGCATTATAAAAAAAAATCGTGTGTAAATTACGCGATTTACTTTCGTATCTACGAAATCGGCCATTTTTACGATAATTTGTATCTTATATGGGATTACGCGGATAAGATAAGCCCAGTTTTTATTACGGGCACGCTTTTTATACAACCGAATTAAAAAAAAAACACGGTGAATTTTCCATTTACCAAATCCAACAATCAACCAAATAAACATATTCGGTTACGGTAAATTTGCACTTGTAACCTTGTCCGGCCGCATGGCACACGAATCTCTTAGCTATTAAGACAACTCGAAACGAGTTTCAATTACAATTACAATCATAATTTTTTTTTTCAATCATGACGTCATCGCACTAATCGGAACCATTATCAGCGGTCCTCGTCGTCGACGTACTGCATCCCGTATTTATAATTCGCGTATTTCGGGACACTCGCTTTTGACAATTTATTTCGCTGACCGTGTCCCATTTTTGCAACGCGTGGGCATATGAACGACTGCGAGCTGTGCGGTTTCGAATTGTGCGGGTTTCGTGTATGTTGCATTTGTGATTGATTGTGTAGACTTGGGTTCGTTTCGTTGAAGGTTTGATGGAGATTTGGGGGTGTCTGTGATCGAATGGTTTGAGGTCGGACGAGAGTATTTTCGGACTGTTTTTTAGGTTGCGGTTTTCGAAATCGATGATTTTTAATTGATTTGATGTGATATTTGAATGGATTTATTTATGATTTTTATATTATTTTATTGAAAAATTGGAATCTGACAAAGAAAGTACACTCGGGCCTCGTATGACACGGTTAATGAATTGTGAGCTATTTTTGTAACACGGTTTTTAGAAGAAGAAAAAAAAACGATTAAAAATGAATTAGGTAATGCCTTACTTAAAATTAGATACATAAATTACTTATTGACAAATTTGCATTTCAACATGAATAAAAATGCCTTTTAAGTGCGTAAATTGTTATTTTTGTAAAAGACTTTTGCTTGTAATTCGGAAATCATATTTATCAATTTTTAACCATATGTTTACTAGTTTCGGGTCTACATTTTGTCCAGTAGCACCTTTTGCCATCCGAACTGTTAGCATGTGCATTTTATCTAAATACGTAAATGCATATTTTCTGTATTGTTCATACAAAAAAGAGTACTAACATACTTCGTTTATTTTTTTGGAACGAAAACCCTAATTTTGTATGAACTTCAAACCTCTTATAAAACGAATTTTTATTACACGACGTTTTTGTGGAACCATATAACCGTGTTACACGAGGCCCAAATATATAGACAATTTTTCAAACTCTTCGATATTCACTTTTTAATTTAAATGAAGTAACATACAAACACCTGTCATGTCGACGCATACCGATCGTTACACACAACATATAAAATTACACCAAAAACTTACTAATACTCTTTTAACGATCCTCAACATTTCGCGCGCTCCGCACACATCTCGTCTCTCTCGCCATCATCAAACTCCTCGTTCTTTGACCTTATAAACACACGTCTATGCGATTCAGTTATGCGTGTACGTCATGTGGACTCGGTTA
Organism: Hydropsyche tenuis; assembly: GCA_009617725.1. Taxonomy (NCBI): domain Eukaryota; kingdom Metazoa; phylum Arthropoda; class Insecta; order Trichoptera; family Hydropsychidae; genus Hydropsyche; species Hydropsyche tenuis. The sequence goes on from VTON01000054.1 coordinate 548,473, forward strand.
ACCGCAGATATTCCATTCCGCGGATATTTGCCATTTCCCACGAACCGTCGCCGAAATGTGTTCAGTACGTCACGGTAGTAAATAATCGTCCGCCATGGGTTTTCGTAGCAGAAGACTGTGTTAATTTCGTTTATACGTACATCAATCAAATTCTAATTGAATCGTCTGCTCCGATAATCGTCAGGGCGAATTAATGTTCTGTGTTTATGTTTTATCTCGTTCGTGTAAGAAAATTGAGTTTTTTTTTTATCCAGAGATGGACAATGCTGTTGCGTGCGTTTCTGGAAAAAAAATTGTATACAATAGATCGGTTTTTCGTTGTGAATTTTGATTCATATGCGACGTTTTGTGTCATCCGGTCGAATGATACGAGTTCGTAGAACAATGTATCATTATGCCTATTCAAAAATTGTGGGATGAAAATGTGAAAGAAATGTATTTATAATTTGCCATTAACTCTAATTGTACCATTTTCATTTGAATTTCTCCCCACAAAGAAAACCTAATTAGAAACACTTTCAATTTCATCAAATAATCCTGATATACATTCATCGAGCCGTACAAACTATCCCATTTCGATCGAGCACAATGGCGAATTTATGATCGTCGCACATCGTACACGTAATTGCCGTCACGGATTACAACAGCAAGAGGTCACCGTTCCTCGTCCAGATCGCAGCCACAATGGTCTCGTACAACAACAACGAGGACAACTTCGATCGTCGCCTCCGCAGGCCGAAATCGCAACTGTACACCGAATGGGTCTCGCCTATCCGCCGCTCGTGGATCTGTAATGAGATGGTGGGTATCGATCTTGGTCCAGAACCGGTTCCTCGGCTTTGAACTTATCTACGATATGATGGAAATGTAGTCGTGGATTGGGTTTTCTTCGCGAGAATGGGTTTCGAAGATGCATAAGAGAGTGTGGATGCGTTTTTGTTGAAATGGAATCGTTTAGAAATGCTGAAATTATCGGTTTTCGAAACGTGGATTGCGTTTTAAGTGTGATTGCATTACGTGGAGCGTTTATCGCCGTTGTGAGCCGATTTTTCATGTCACTGTTAGATTATAGATAACACGGGTTTATGAAAATGTAAAGATAAAAATACTGCACGTCAACTTGTCGGGTTTCCGTTTTATAATTAAAAAAGCATACATATTCGCAATCCCTGAAAAGCGAATGCAAAATCTTTCAGATTTTCGCGTGGGCGTCGAACGCGAAAATAAATCAAACTGTTTAAGAGACGCACATCTTTGTTTTTCGTTTATTCTCTACACAAATCGTTCGACACTTGTTTTCTTCGCGTTCGAACACAATGTATCTATTGAGATTTTCGCAACGTTCCCGATTTGGATTTTCGACATTTTCTTACGAGAGGTTTCGGGAAAACGGCTCGCTTTCGACGTCGAAACGCTTTGGTCTACGAGTGCTTTTTTTTGTTGTGGTTTTCGGTTGAAGAGGGTCATCGTACTCGATCGACTTCTCGGCAGTTGGATCTTTGACGGACAATGACTCATGCAACGTCGACTCTGTATTACAATGGTAGTACATGAAAAAGTAATAAGCCATTAATCGAACTTTTCGGAGATATTGGTCAAAATTGAAAGTTTGCGTTGTTGTTTGTACGAAATAGGTTTAGATATTATATTTGATGTGTCCTTTTGAAAATGTTATTATGCGTTTGTAATTATACAGTCATGCAATTGTTATCGTTATGTCCGTTGAAAAAATAAAACGTAGTATTGTTTACAAATGAATGATACACGCTAATTTTATCCCAATTAAACTCGTCTTATTTTCTCACAATTATTACTCAATTTATAAATAATGTTCTTTTCAAATGTCTTGTCTTCAATTTATCACGTTGTCTGGTTGATGTTTTTTTTTTGTTAATTTTTATATTTTCATTTTCTTTTCAGACTGTTCAACATGGATTTCCAAACAAACCTTCGGCCGTCGCTTGGGATCCACTACTCAGACTCATGGCTATCGGTACAGCTTTTGGGGCTGTTAAAGTGTTTGGACGACCCGGGGTCGAATTTTATGGTCAACATACAAACAGTGATGTTTCAATCATCCAGCTTGTATTCCTTCCAGGTAATTGATTTGACTGATTTAATTATTTATATGTTGTTGAGACAAAAAATTATTATTGTTCTGTTTTAGGCGCTGGAAAGCTAGTATCATTATGCGACGATAATTCATTACACCTTTGGGAGATTGCGAATGAAAGTTCACTACTTGAGATTAAAAATTTAGCTTTAGAAGGAAAGCTCAAAAGAATTTCTACCATTTGTGCTGAATCCTCTGGGGATCATTTGTTATTGGGGACAGAAGGCGGTAACATTTATCTTTTGGATCTTAACAGTTTTACAATGGCCGAAAATATTATATATCAAGATGTTGTCATGCAAAAGTATATATCTAATCTTTAATATTATATTAAGTTTTTGTTTTAAAAAAAAAATGTTTTTTTTATTATAATCTTATTCACAGTTGTCCAGAAGAGTATAAACTTAACCCTGGTGCAGTAGAATGCATCAGTGAACATTCAACCAAACCAAATTTACTACTTATCGGATACAATAAAGGCCTTACAGTTGTATGGAACCGTGAGGATAATCGGTCCCAGAATACCTTCGTTTCCAATCAACAACTTGAAAGTGTTTGTTGGCATAAAAACGGAACTGAATTTACTTCTTCTCATAACGATGGTTCTTATGTGACTTGGGAATTATCAATAAACAAAGAAAAGCCATTCAAGGACCCTGTAACTTTATATGGACCATACCCTTGCAAAGCAATCACTAAGCTACTTCAAAGAACCAGTACCACGGGCGAAAATATATTGATATTTTCTGGTATGTTTTGATTCATATTTTATTACTATGAATGAATATTTGAAATATTTATTTAATTTCTCTAAATTGTAGGTGGTATGCAACGATCATCTCATTCTGATAAACATACAGTGACCGTTGTTCAAGGAGAAAAACATGTTGTATTTGACTTCACAAGCAGGGTAAAAATTCTGTTAATTTATAAGCTTGTTTTACTTAATTTATTTTTTTAATACTGATCTTTTCAATTTTAGGTAGTTGATTTCTTCACTACCACATCTATACCATCTGAAAATGTTTCCGAAGATGAAGTTGACTCTGTGAGACCTCAAATTGCAGCTTCAGTTTTACCGCAAAGTTTGCAACAAGAAGCTTCTGCATTGATTGTAGTTGCCGATGAAGAAATGGTCGCCATAGATCTCACAGATCCTAATTGGAAAATGATGAAGCTTCCTTATTTAGTCTCATTACATGCTTCAGCTGTGACTTGTTCACAATATGTTAGCAATGTTGACGAAGAAGTTTATGATAATATTGTCAAAGCCGGTATACTCCATAAATTTTCAATATGTGTTTTTATTATAAGCAATTCTTTACATTATACTTATTTTCAATATTTTCAGGAGATAATCAAACCAGCAATTTATATTCATCATCTGAGTGGCCTATATCTGGTGGATCATTATTGTGTGCAAAACCAGCTAATCCAGATGATATGCAAAGACAACTTTTATTGACTGGACATGAAGACGGAACTGTTAGATTTTGGGATGCTTCTGGAGTAACACTAATCCCTCTGTATAAGTTTGCCACTACCAATTTATTCAGGTATTGAATTAAACATTTGTATTACATTAAAAGTGAGAATGGTTGTGTATTAAAATCCATTCAAATGATAGAAAGAGGGGTTTTATATTTGTATTTATTTATACACACACAATTAAATTCACTCTGATATTGATGGCATGATTCAAACCTTTCCTGTCTTTTACTTAAGTATTGACAATGACAATATTTTAGAATGGTTGTTGCTTAAAGTCCCTTTCCCTACACTTTTTTAATTTTTATATTACCCTGTTGACGTTATCTAGGGTTATTTTATTCCATACATATATGTATTAAATTAATCTTGAAAATTTATATGAAAATTTGAGAATTGATCATAAAATTATGTGTCCTTTTAGTTACTGAAAACAATTATGAATCGAGTGGAAAACACTTATATTTGTAATAAAGAAAATTGTATATTTAAAACCCTTTAAAATATATTTATTATTTCAATGCCTTGTTAATGCTTTCGGCTTGCTAAAGTGGGCTAAAGCGAATTGCTCTAAGGTATGTTGCTAAAATAGGGCAAATCTTATTGGAATGCTCGTCATGTGAATTATTCATTTAGATTAATTTTTGTAATTACTTTGAATTTTAATATAGAATAAATATTTTATTTCTCGTTTATTGAATGCTATAGGTATATAAAAGAACTTTATCTTTTTATTTTTAAAACCAAACGTTTGTAAGAAGCGAAAGATAAAATTATTGCTTTAGAAATATCCAAAAGGTTTTAATTTGAGCTGTATTCATCGTTCGAATTTTTGTTTCTGTTTCGAGTAATGTTTTATTTTAATTGCAAGAGTACTTTTGTTTGTTTCAGTGGTAAATCGAGGTAATTTGTAAAAAAGTTGTACGCTGACTTAATTTTTTATTAAAAAAGAATTTTTTACTAATGTTTTATTCACTTTTTGTTTTAGAGTTCAGTTTTAATCATTTATTTTATAACCAATGCATGATTGTTTAGCATGGTAATTTTCACAGACGTTTTTTGAACATTTCAATTCATAAAACTCACACATTTAGCACACATTTTTGTTTTAGTATTATTTATCATGTAATCATCGTTAATTGTCATAATCATAAGTAACTAATTATTTTTGAACATGTATTCTCATTTCTAAATCATTTGTATTGTAAATAATAAGGCATGCACTGATTTTAATGGAAATATTAATATTTCAATTAAACCATACGAATTATTTTAGCGGTGACGATATCGATGATACTATTGAATCACCAACCAGCGGTGACGATGAAGAGGAATGGCCACCGTTCAAAAAAACAGGAGTTTTTGATCCTTACAGTGATGATCCACGTCTAGCTGTGAAAAAAATTTCATTGTGCCCATTATCTGGTACATTGGTTATTGCCGGAACTGCTGGACATGTAGTAATTGCATCTGTTGGAATGGAAAGAGAATCAAAAGATATTAGAGTAACTAATCAATATTTTGTATTGATGACTTTTATTAGTTTCGCCTGGATTAATGTTTGTATATTTTGAATTTTAGCATACCGTTATGAATATAGTGTCCGACAGAGACAGCTTTGTTTGGAAAGGGCATGATCCTCTTGTTATTCGACCTGGTCCTATTACTATGACTCCAGGATTTCAAGTAAGCTGATATTGCATTATGTATTTTGATCACGGTTTCACACACAATTGTAAAAAATCATATTTTTTCATAGGTCAGCAATATTCTTCAACTTCTTCCACCTGCAGCGATCACATGTTGTTCTCTCCAAGCAGAATGGGGCTTAGTGGCAGCTGGCACCGCTCATGGCCTTGCTCTTTTCGATTATAAGAAAAATCTTCCGGTTCTTCAAAGATGTACTCTTAATCCAAATGGTATGATTACATTCAAACATAATATTGTATATAACCTTCTGTGCAACATAGCTTATCTTTATTAAAATTTAAGATTTGACCGGAGCCGGCGACACACCTATTTCTCGCCGTAAGTCCTTCAAGAAATCACTTCGTGAATCGTTCAGACGTCTCCGAAAAGGCCGCTCTCAAAGGCGTCAACCACAAGCTTCTTCGGAGCCTGAAAAAAAATCATCTCCAGTGTGTTTTTATTTTAAATTTATTCATTTAGTCATAGTAAATTGCTTTTTTGTAATTTATATTGGTTCATTTCCGTTTTAGGCAGCTCCTAAGAAATCTGATACTGGAGATTCTTTCAGTCCACTAGATGCTAAACCTATTGAAAGACAGATTGAAGCAAGACCTGTGGACGATTCAAATGGATCTATGGTTCGATGCTTATATTTCGCTAAAAGTTTTCTTATTAACGGTGAGTTAATGTGCATAATCTTTTTTTCATAAGTTTTACAAATGTTTCATTCAACAATTTTTTATTACAGTTCAAAACAGTACACCCACATTATGGGCTGGTACCAACAATGGTACAATCTATGCATTCACAATATTTGTGCCTTCTGGCATCAAAAGAACTGAAGATAGTGTAATTTATTTTTTTATTTTTAATAAAATGTATCATTCTTGATTTTAGCTTTTCATAATTGTTTTTTTTTTTTCAGGTTATTTGCACTTTAGCGAAAGAAATTCAATTAAAACATAGAGCCCCCGTCATAGGAATTGCTGTTTTAGATGGTGCATCAAATCCCTTGCCTGAACCTTTAGAAGTACTTTTTCTACATGATTTTATTATCATACATATTATATGTTCATAAAAATTATATGAAATATATTTTAGGTCGAAAAAGGAGTATCACCATTACCAGACGTCACACAAACTCACAGAGTACTGATTGCATCCGAAGAACAATTTAAAATCTTCTCGCTTCCTTCATTAAAGCCTTATTGTAAATATAAATTGACAGCTCACGAAGGAGCTAGAGTATGTACCTTAATTACATTGTATATAAGTTTTTATAACATATTCTCATAATTTAATATTGTTTCAATACTTTCAGGTTCGTCGAATGGCATTTGCCAATTTCTGGTGTATGATAACAGATTCTGGTAAAACTGTAAAACACTCGGAATGTTGCCTTTTATGCCTCACAAATCTGGGTGACTGCCTCGTATTGAGTGTTCCCGATTTACGACGACAGTTAAACGCAGCCGCTGTAAGAAGGGAAGACATAAAGTTAGTTTGAAATTTTGAAAATTTTGTAAAGTTGTGTTACAATTCGTACAGTTCTTATTCTATTGTTTTATTTTTAGCGGAATTTCAAGTTTGACATTCTCTAAATATGGCGAGGCTGTTTATTTCCATTCATCCTCAGAATTGCAAAGAATTTCCGTTTCAGCGAACAAAGTAAATATTTATTTAATATATGTATTTTTAGAATTCCTCTTTTCTTATGTTTAATTTTTTTTAATTTTCAGGTAACTAGAGCTAGATGCTACTTGTCATTACCTGCATGGGCAAGAGTCTCTGAAATTAATGCTTCTGCTGAAGAAGAAACAAGTTCACCATTGCTTAACGGAGAACATAAAGTAGAAATATCATCTTATTCGTAATGTTAAATAATTTATATGTTTTATTTATCCTTTTTTTTATAAAATTTAGCCAGGAGATTTGCAAGAAAATGGTACTGGTGAAGAAAATCCTCACAACGTTACAGCTTCATCGCAAAGTATTGGAGATATTACAGTTGACAGTGTGAAAGATCATTTGATGCAAATCGCTAATAACAGAAGTGGCGCTAATAGTCCTGAAAATCTTGCCAACAAATTAGGCACCATTAATCTTCAGGTGAAAAAAATTACATTTCAAACTTTTTTCATTAATTAAAGAACGTTCATATCAATATATTTTTAATTATAAAATCAATAGACGTCATCAGTGAACCAGAGTTCAGTAATTGTAAAAACTACAACTTTAACTACATTGAACAATGCTACCAACGGACCCGGCACTACAGAGTCGAATACAACAACGACTTCGCACCATTCATCTTCAACTACTACAGAAAACAGTAATTATTATTTTTTTGCACAAATATCGATATACGTTTATATTTCACCATATACCAGCACAGCACACATTTGTGATTATGTACAAAAGAAACAAATGTAATATGTTTAAGTTCGTGAAAAAAAACATTCTTGATTTCGTATTGTGAAATGTGACGTGAATTTCAGAAAAATATGATGTTTTTCAGATGCCGCTAAAAAAGGTATGTTCTCAGATAATGATGCTTTCAAGGTGAATCGAAATATTTGTATATATGTGTTTCTGTTTCCAAATTCTAAGTTTTAATCATTATACATTTTTTCATCAAATCAATCAATCATATCGAAAAAAATTTGAATATAATGATGGGGTGTTTTGAATAAATGGTTTATTTTATTACATCTTTTCTTTTGTGTTTTACAAGTAAAATTTTTTTTCTGCTTATTTTTGTCATGTGTGCACAAAACACTCTTTACAGTGTGTTTTATAATTTTATAGTAATGTGATTTTTTTTTGTGTGGCTTATATTTGTTTGGTTAAATATGGATTTATGTTTTTTTACTCCACGTGTTTCCTATTCGAAAGCTTTTCACTAGCTTCACATTCATTGTTTTCATCCATTTATATACATAAATTTTAAATGCAAAAACATTCAAAATTCACTTTATTTTATTTGTGTACGTATTCACCAAATATCACATGTTTGTTTTCTGTTAATATTTGTTGCTTATTATTTTTTTCTTTGTAGTCTTAGAGCATAGCAGAGAAGAAGGACAGATTACGCGCGTCGAGGTATTTTTTTCATATTGTATTTACCTAAATATTAATCTATTCAAAATAAATAAGTGTTGGTGTTTTCTAATTTTTTTTTTTTACTATTGGTTAAAACTTTTTCTAGTTGGTATTATGTTTAAATTAGTGTTGGCTTGTCTTCGGGGAACCTTTGATCCTTTTTTGTGTCGACTGGTGTACACACAATCACACAGGAATATTACTAACTGAAATTTTAACAGTTGGGATTTGATTTCAGCACTGTATAATATAATATATGTATTTGTATAATACACTGTGTACATATTTTTAATACAATGAATGTCTGTAAATATCACCTATTTCAGACTTTTATTTATTTGCTAGTTCACAAGCCACCGCTATTTTTTTTTTAATACATATTATATTTCTCGTATATTTGATTGGCAAAATTTCTAAAATATACACTAATATGTTTGGCTTTCGAAATTTCTATTTTTATTGAATTTTTCGGTATAATTAAATCAAATTTTTCTTATTATTCGGTGTGTCTTCTAGTATTATATTTTAATATAAAATGATATACATAGGTTTGTCTTGATTTACTTATATTTTATTTTTTATAATTTTCTGTAATAATACTAACATTTTTTTTCACTCATCCTTTTTGGTACTTTGACTGATGCAGATAAAAGGATTGCACAATAGTGTGTTTTTGTGATTAGAAAAATATTTGACTATTATTTTTGTAACGTGATTGAGAAATCAAAGCATGCCAAATATAATAATCAAATAAATACTAGATGTCGTAGGTGTTAGTTTGATATGTTCAAATTTGCAATATATTAGTTTTAATTGTAATTTTTTTCTTTCAATATCAGACTAGTACAGTGACCGTCCCAGCTGGTACTGACCCAAAAACAATTTTGGAATTATTTGAAAGAAACCGAACACCTTTGTCTGCTCCTCTGGCTCGCGTTGAAGATTCCGAGACCGAGACTGTAACCATAACTGAAGCACATTAGTGACGGAAACAACACTGCCAGTCTACCATATCACGCTTTAACAGTTGATTTCAAAACACAGAACAGAACCTTTATTTACGTGATGTATTCTTAATAGTTATTTTATATAAGTATTTTATTTTTTTATTGCTGAAATTCTATTGCATTGTGTTCAGTGAAAATCTTGTTAGATGTTATGTTTGAATAAAAAAGAATGTCTTACTATTCTATGTAAAACGGGAAAATCGTGCTTTAGTGAAGTGATACAGTTTGATACATTATTTACAATGTAATGAATATTTAGTACGGCAACTATGTTTGGTAGCTTTTATACATTTTTATATGATATACATTAATATATTACATATGTATTATCATGCATTATTATTATATATGTATTTAATTTTTTTGTCATTTTATCTATTACATCACATAATTCATCATTGATCAAGATGTTTTTCTTTATTATAATATTGTTTATTGTATGTTGATTGAAGCTGTTTATGTTAGTTTTTTTATTATGAATGATTTTCACTTTGTATATTTGATTTTGTAAGATTTTTCTAAGTTACGTATTAACATCATCAAAATTTTGCGATTACTTTTCCTGTAATGGTATTTACTTCAAAGAATGTTCTGTTCATTAAACATTTCGAATACCCATTATATGTAACATATATTTATAAATGAAAAGTTATCTATTTGCAGTATGTGATACGTTTTGGATAGAAGTTGAAATATACTGAAACGAAAACGTGATTTTATATTTTTTTATGGAAGCTTTTTTAAAAAATGACTTTTGTGAAACCTTACATATTGACAATTTAGTAGTAAGTTTCATAGAATAATATTATTTTCATCAGACTTAATTTATCGTATAAATGTAATGCTTCTGTTCATATTTATCAAGCTTGATCCATTTAATATTTTACCGTCAATTACCTTTTTTATACAGTGAATAAGTACATTTGTAGGCTCACAAAGTTTGTAATTTTTTTTTATATTTTTGATTGAATGTATTCTAAGCTTAGTGTTTGCCATATATGTGATCTTTAATGTTTAAAACGAGAATAATGCTATGGATATTTGTTCATTGTTTAGTTATAGAGTTTTTATCATAATACTTTTGAAAAATTATTGTGGTGAGACAATATGAAAATTATATTATATTCCCGACAGGTCTTTTTAATTTAAGTACAAATATGCACACACAAAAATTAATAAGTAGTCCCGCTTTATGTTATTTTAGAAATTCTTGCTGTACATAGATACATTTTAACAATTGATTTTTGTAAAAAGACAGTTTTCAGTAATTTATGAGTATTATATATTTGTGTGTGCAACATTCCTTCTCACTGCCTAATTTTACAAGTATTTTACAAAGTTAAATTGAACGATTGGTATTTCATAATTTTTCTTCTTTTATTAAATATGAGATGAGATGAGATAAGATCTTAAATTTATTGATAATTTTTTCTTCTAAAACAATATTAAAAAGTTGAACAAATTATTTTGGAATTGAGCATTTTCTTTGCATCGAAAATAAAAAGTGTTTTCTGTAACTTGGAATCATATCTATCGACATGTGAGTGCCAAGACAATTGATTTTCGATTGCACTAAATTTTATAGTTTTCTGTCATTGGAACGATTCTTACACAATTTATATAAAAAAAATATATGCATACGTTTTCTATCATGACATTGTTACAGTTTTTAAAATGAACAATATTGTTTCTTGTTCTTTTGTATTAACTTTATCACTTATATGAAAATATAGTCTATTTACAGAGAGAAAAACATTTTTTTATTTTTCACATATCAATATGTTTCCCATCAATCAGAGGCAAAGTATGACCATGTTTTGAATTCCCTGAAATCCTTATCTGAAAAAAACAATCAATTGAAAGACATATCTACTTAATAAATTACTAGAAAACCTAATCCCAACGGAAATTGAAAATATTTCGGTTCTAGATAATATCATATCTGTTTTTCGTGAATGCCAATTCTCGCGAATAAAAATAAATTGTCTTCATGAATATTTATACTTTGGTGAAAGTAAAAAACCATGCAGGAAAATAATTGAAGGTCAAAATTCGAGAGGCTCGGCTGGCATGGCGAACGTTCATTGGTCGAATAAATAATGTCAGGTCTAACAAATCTTTTATATAATTTTATTATTTACTTAAATAACTTCTTTTTTCAACCTTTTTTTTAAAGATAATTTGATAGGATATATTTTTATGGGAGCAGTGCCAATTGTTTTCGAATGATAAAATATACAATGAGTACCTTCATATCCAATACATTGAGTAAAATTACATGAAATTTTTCTGAATTCACATTTCAATTTAAAAAACGAACTCAAACATTCTCCATCACATTTGTTAATTGCAGCCGCCAACGTGATTAAAGACAGAAAAACACCAATTACGTAATTAAAACTAATATCATGCACAAAACTGTTTATAACAACTGCAACAATGCGATAACAGCATATGTATTAGTGATAACGAGTGGGTGTGTGCGTTTGTATGTCCAACGATCAGTTTGCCGGCATAGTTCAAACTGTTTGGTTGACTGTCCTTTTTGTCAACATGAGTCAAAAAGGACAACTGTTCGATTCGAATTGCATGACGTTGACGAGATTCGTCCTCGCGAGTCAACGTCAAGTTCCTGGAGCTACTGGAGACCTCAGCCAACTCCTCAGTTCCATACAGACTGCTGTCAAAGCCATTCAGACTGCTGTCAGGAAAGCCGGTATCGCGAAACTGTTAGTTTTTTTATGTTTTCTTATTTGTACTATTTAATCTGTATTTGTATTTGTATCTTAATCACTCATTGTATTTTTGAATAAGTTAATTCTATTATTTTAATTTTTATTAATATCTTTTCAGTTTGAATATTTCTAATCTTTGATACTTTTATATTGTTTTATACCTAGTTTTCATTCATAGATAAGTTTATTGTTACAATTTCATTGCCGCACCATATATATTTTCTATCGAAAACAAATTGTTTTCATAGATCTAATTTATCGGTATGCGAGAGAAAGTTGTTATGTCAAAAAATAAAACAGGTTTATACACAAGTGCAAAATCATTTGGATTTTGCTCGTTTTAATTGTACAATTTATAAAGTTTTCAACTTCGATTAAATTATTCATATTTTTTTAGTGTCACCATAAAAGGTCAATGTGATATTTGAATTTAAGATAAGACAATTTCTTTCGTTGCTAAGGTCAATTTTTTTTCAGACATGGCATTTCTGGGGAAACCAATGTTCAGGGTGAAGAGGTGAAAAAATTAGACGTTCTTTCAAATGAATTGTTTATTAATATGTTGAAATCGTCTTTTACCACTTGTCTTCTTGTATCTGAAGAAAATGATAATGTGATAGAGGTAATAAATAACTTTTTAACTTTTCAACAGAAATGCTTCAATTTCTATTTTCTAAAAATAATTTTAACCTTTCAGGTTGAAACAGAAAAACAAGGAAAATACATAGTATGCTTTGATCCTTTGGATGGGTCATCGAATATTGATTGTTTAGTATCAATCGGGTCAATCTTCGGAATATATAAGTATGTACTTGAAATGATATATTTTATTGTATAAAAAAATTATAAACATTATATTTTATATTGAATTTTAGGAAAATAACAAGTGGTCCACCTCAATTATCCGATGCTTTGAAACCAGGCAAAGAGCTTGTAGCCGCTGGTTATGCATTGTATGGTTCAGCTACAATGATGGTATTGGCGTTAGGAAACGGTGTCAACGGATTCATGTATGATCCATCGATCGGTGAATTTATTCTTACTGATCCGAATATGACAATACCTCAACGTGGAAAGATTTATTCGATAAACGAAGGCTATTCTCATTTGTGGGATTCAGCTGTGACCGAATACGTGAGACAGAAAAAAGATCCGAATATCGGTAAACCATATGGAGCTCGTTATGTAGGTTCCATGGTAGCCGATGTTCACAGAACTATTAAATATGGTGGTATATTTATGTATCCAGCTACTAGTGCATCTCCTAAAGGAAAGGTAGGTTGAAGAATGGGTCTTGGATTTTTTTTATAAAAACATCACTTATATTTTTTTTTTTTGTCGTTTTAGTTAAGGCTGCTTTATGAATGCATTCCGATGGCATTTATTGTATCACAAGCAGGTGGAATGGCGACAAATGGAAAAATTCCAATACTGGACATTATGCCTGAAAGTATTCATCAGCGAGCTCCAATATTTTTAGGATCGAAAGATGATGTTGGAGATATTATGAAGATAATTGAAAACTCCAAATGAAAATTATGTTGTTTATTTTTAAAATGTTATATGGCTACAGAAAAATACAGCAAATCCTATTTTTTATACTTTATAAGAATATTAGGATGTCTCATAATCTTATGAAAAAATAAAACAAAAATGAAATAAAAAAGTTTATTGAGATTACAATAAGTATCTTAGTTTTTTTCATTTTTAAATAAATAAAATCCTTTCGATATTCTGAAATTCGATATAATTATTTCAAAATAATGTTGCACAAAGAAAAGTAAATGACAGAAATAATTAGTCCAATATATAACATTATATTTTTTCTCAAAAGCTATTTATTATTTTATCAAACGTCCATTTGATAAAATTTTTACAACACACTATAATTTTTTATCTGGCACCTATTTAAAAAAAATTGCAAATTGAAAATACTTGGTTATGTTCAAGACCTAAGCGAAACAAATTGATGGAAAACATCTAAAATGTGTGGATCCAAATCTTGAGTAAACAGCAACGTTTCCAATGTGCTGCTGTACTTTTGAACCTGTTCATGGTGCTATAATACAAAACAAAAAGATGGTAAGTGAAAAAAATCGGATTAAGATATTATGAAATTTAAAAAAAAGTACTAACAATCAAAAACACTTGTTGAAGTCTTCCAATTGTCCACTTATACCAGAACGAACCATAATCTAAGCCATCAGTATCGCATCGTACAAGATGCTCTGATAGTATCATAATGAATCTTTGGAATATGATTAAAAACAACCTTTTTTGATCGACATGAGCGCCTTCTAAGCGTTCTTCCATTCTTTCAACCATCTAAAAAAAAATACATAATTATTATAATATAACAACAATATGAATTAGATATTTAAATTATCAATTTACCTCTTCGGTGGGTTTATCAGTATCAACCTTCTTCCTTTTGGTATCACCATGTTGGCTTGAATCGTCGTCAGATTCACTACTAGACGATTCTGCTCTAGCTAACTTCTCACGAGCATCCAACAATTCAGTGTCTACAATAAAACATAAGTATTAGAATTAGAATGGAATTGCAAATTAAGAATGAGAAAAAACTTACTTAATTTCGCAACGTGTTTATTCATTTTTTTTATCGTCAAATGTAGTACTTCCCAAATGTACATTTTAGTAAATTCCCCTGTCATTTCTTTGGAGAATATCCAAGTTGCAACAGCAGAGCACTCGACTATCTGAGTCTTCAACATTTTGTCGACTAATACAGCCAGCATTTGCTGATGAGAACCCCATAATTCGAACATATTGCGCAAAATACATATTTGAGCTTCTTCAAACTCTGCTAATATCTAAAAAATTAAATCAATCGATAAATTTAACTCCCAATCATAATCATCTGTTATAAAAAGGTATATTTAATACCTTGAAAACGTAATGAAATTTAGAAATTGCTGAAAAGCTATGCGAGAAACTCTTAGAACCCAAATTGAGTAAAGTTTGAACAAAAACATCAATTTTAAGCGGATTATAAGGAGTGTCGTTTGAAGCTTGCTCCCCCTCTATATCGGCCCTAGGATTAGGCAACTCCCGGAGAACATTCAACACTTCTTCAGATGTGCATCGTTGTCGGACAGCCTGTACTAGCAAATGAGCAGCTCGTGTACCGGGCAAAGAGGCTGTAAACAAAAGAGAACCGTAATAATACATAATACGAGAATTGTTGCATATCGGGCCGGTGATGTGAAACAATTGGCATGGGAACTAAAAAACGAGGGGAATATATTTTTCGGAAACAATATACAAAGCGTCGCTATCTGAATAAATCTTGTCAACAATAATATAACGAGTAAGTAATCGAAATACAATAGATGTTCACGGTAGAGGAGCTCCACAATCGGCTATTTGGTGCGACTCTTATTTCCTATTATTTCGCCTTTGTTTTCACTCTCCGTGAATCCAGTCACTTTACTTTCACATCTCACAATTTCTCATGGTACCTAAATTTGCAACTTTTTTTCTTAACGCGAAAAACTATTTCGTTGGGCAACGCCAATTTTTCACAAACGACTTGTGCTGAAAGTGCACGTGTATTTCGAACTTTCATACATTTTTTGGGAATCAAACTTTCATCATTACTCATACAAAAATCGATTCCAGGATATAATCAATAATTCGACATTTTTCCTTGAAAATAACATAATAAAATGCTAGTAATTTATCATTAAATGAACGGTACGCGATCACATCCATCTACAAACCATATCAATCGTATTACTGAACTCCAATAAAGTTAAACTTTATAATATAAAATGCGAAACGATTATGAGATCAAAAACACAATTGCTTTATGAACGTTTCGAGCATATTACAATTTGTGAATATTATTTTTTATATGAAATCTGATATGATAAAAATTCGAGATATGACTGTACCACAAAATAGCATTCTTCGAGTTCATATAAAACAAATTCGTCAGAAAAACTCGAGGGTCACATCGAGAGGTCATCGAGCATGAAATTCACTAATTTTTCCAGCACACGAGACAATGACGACGCTCGTTTCGCCTCGTACACATTTTCGAACGACGTAATTTAGTCGAATCGAAACGGCATAACGTAATGTAATTGAATGTACTTTTTTTTCACGCGGATTCTTCCGCGAGGAGTCGGAATCTGGAACGACATGGAAGACGAGGTCGAGTCGACGATATATACACCGACGTTGTGACGAAAGTGTCGTCCGGTCTATGGAACCTTCGTTTTCGCAGACTAATTTACGCTTAGAAATGTGTTGAAAATCAAAACAATGAGAAAATTGAATTTGCGGAACAACGCTATTAAGAATGTACAATGTATTGACAAGCACCTGTTTTTTCTACAATTGTCAATATATTCTTGTAAGAATTAACAAATTATTTCTTTGAGTCGATATAAAAAAATTAAAATGGTTTAACTGTGACATGATCGTTCTCACGGTCATTTAAGTTAAATGAAATGTAGCTCGATAAGTGAATTGATTTAACTGTGTATATTTGAATTTAAACCATTAAAACACATTCAACTCTTTAAAAGTTATCTTTTACATTTCAAATAAGAAAACACTTGAACTACAAGCTGTGCGCGAAAAACTCTGAAATTCATATAATGTTACGATACCAGTGGTTGACCATTTACCAGTGATTGACCACTTTTCAGAAAAACGTAAAAATTAAGATTTCTAAAGACGACAATCTTTCAAAAAAAAAAGGATGCGATAGATAAGATCTAATAAACAGCTAATCTATCGCACCATTTTCGAAAGACTATCGCCTTAATCAGTGCCTCCTCCCTCCCATATTTTACATATAGTTTTCAAATTTAAAAATTATTCGAACCCTAAAAATTTTTCCATAAAAAAAGGTCGACGCTTTTCAAAATTATTCAACACTTTTCAATATATAAATTATAATATTTCAATTTCATAACAAAAAAAAGAAAAAGTGAAAGCGGCACTAAGCGCCCCTTTAACTTTGACGCCCTTGGCAAGTGTCTACTCTGCTCCCTATTTCAGCCGCCCCTGACTATACTAGTACTATATAGTAATGTTTACGATTTTCTAAGAAGTAATCAATTACTGGTCAATGGTCAACCCCTGGTACATTACCATACTACATAAAATGACACGAAACAAAGACAATCCCTAACAATCCCACAAAAACATATCCATTCACACCCAAACACCTCGACACAAAAAAACCTAACAGCCAAATCGGCTTCATCATCAGACGCAACCGAACACGAAACCCGACCAATTTCTTTGTTCTCATAACATTTTCAAGCAGAAGCGTCGGCAATTACGAAAAGCGCGAGCCTCGCGGGCGTCAACCGCGACGGGCTCCACAATGGAACCCGACGGGGTGTTGGTCAACTCGAGAGACGATGGCGCTTTCGCGCCGTAGAAAGTCGCATGTCCAATCTGAGTCCAGGATCTGGCCGGGATGCGGCCGGTTAGATGCGCTTGCGGCCAAAACAATGGCCGCTGCTCTGTCGCGCGTGCCGCCATTGTGAAAACGCATTTCCCACCCTGGTCGGAGTTTTGTGCGGGTCGTACACGTTATGCATTTGATAAATGTGTTGAAGATATTAATATATTATAGTTCTTTTACACCGAGTTAAATGTTTTCCACTCCGAACCGAATATTTTTCATTTAAAATTAAATATTCTCCATTTTAAATAAAATATTTTTGATTTCAAAATAAATATTTTACATTTCAAATCTTCATCGATTCAAAGACAATCCGTCATTTGTTGAACATATTTTTTTTCTATTATCATTCGAATTTGTAGTACCGGTAAGCGATTTCGTACATTTTTACATATCTGGAATTAATTCTTCGCAAATACATATGTACATAATTAAATCAATCTGAAAATTACAGACCAATGGATACTAATAATAAGTCAAACGCTGAAAGTTTGTTTCCGACACGTTTATGCAGACGAAGACAAATTATTTTACAATCGTCTGAAACTTCGGGATCAAAATCAAACAGCCCTATTGTATTTAATCGTCCAAAAAATAACTCAAAATTTTACTAACTATATTAATTTGAAATGGAAAGTATATGGTTCGAAGTGGAAAACATATGACTTGAGGTGAAAAACCTGTAGTTTGTATTGAAAACTTTTGCCGTTATTTTTATATTCTCGATTGATTAAATGAAACTTTAAGTCAAGATAATTTGTTCGTTTGAAAAGGAATCTCTTACCATCAAGAGAAAAAATTTTCAAACTTTGAATGGCCTAGGAAAATTCTTAATAAACAAAATTATATAAAACGCTGATTATGAACGACATCGTATGGGAATATTAAAAAAAATAATTTCTAAAAACGTAGCTGAGAAACTTTCGAATGAAGTTTATAAATTTCAAAATAGAAATATTCGAAGTCTCCCATTTACTTCGTAATATAAAAAAAAATCAGTATCGAACGTGTTCGCGGTGTTGTGGGAAATAAACGGAAAGTAAAGCTCGCGCAGGAAAATGGCAAAGAAAATTCGTTCGCAAACGCATTCGTTTTCTGATCGTTCTTCGATACAGACATCTCCACAAGTGTTTTGTGAACAGTGGTTTTTTATTTTATTTAAATAAAAAATGGACATAAATAAGTGATACATACATATTATCTGAACTAACATGAAAGGTGATAATCAAAGATGAACAAATCAAACTATTTTTCATAAACTTCGACGAAACAGTGAATTTTTCTATCACGATGGACACTAACATCAAACTCATAATTTGCATATTAGTAAGTATATTTTAATTCATTATTTTTAATATAACAATAATATATTTTATATAAAAAATTTGCAATTTAACCAAAATAACATTAATCGGAAAAATATTCAAATCCATCCACAATCCTTCACACAAAAAACAAATAGACCATCCGCCCAAAACGGAATCGTTTACCGACCCCACAATTAAGCAATCCGCGTATTTTATCTTCGATCGCTATCGCTAATAAAATCAAGATCATCGAGGACCCGAAAACCGTTTCGAAACGACCAGGACGAGCGATTAAAGACCGGACAATCGAATTTCGACAACGGATTACGTTCAGATCACACGATACACATAACGCATTAGCGGGCGCTTTCGCTTTTGCATAGAAAACGAGCCAAGGTTGGCACGCTTGTGCAACGCCCGCTTTAATAACAAACTAATAATAAATAATTATTTCGCAAAATGCCGGGAAACACCTTCCACGGAGTCATAATCATAATGCCTATTCAATTACGCTGAAAAATATTCATAATGGCGCGCGTGTGAATGCGAGCCAATCATCCGAGCGTGTTTATTGTCTCCGATTGATACGACTAATTGGATCTTTGTTGGTTTTGCAGTTGTCGATTGGAGCATGTCAAGGTATAACGAGGTACAGCACTAGGGATCCGAGGCCGCACAGGCTCGACGATTGGAGGAACAGCCAGATCAAACCTGAAGACGATAGGCAGTATAAGAATTGGTTCAGGGATGGAAGAAGCATCGACGCTGCTCCGCCTCAGTTGCCGTGGGTCGAAGCTTTGAGGCATAGTGTGTATTTGACGTTGGTGAGAGAGAAAATCGATGGGATCGTCGATAAAAGTGGCTTCAATAAGGATTATAGAGAAGATGATGTCGATCTATGGGAAAACATCCGAAGGGCTCCGTTCAGGATGAACGGTAAAGAACGAGGTCCGATCTTCGGAGATATTGCTATACTTTCGAGAGGGAAGCTGATCGAAGGTAAAGACGGTTATATGTTCGTCGAAGATGAAGATGTGCGCGATTGTATAGAATGTCATCTGTACAGTGCGAGGTCTAACGAATTGGAAGCAGAAAAAATGTTGAGGAGAGTTTGCAAGGGGACGAATTGTGAAAATAGTAATGTGCGAGCGTTGTGGACTGTTAGGAGGATCAGGCATAGAAATTATAATGATGATGAAGCGCCGTATCGTTACGAGCTGATGTTTTCGATAGCAGCTGCCAAATCTGACAGTGAAAATTTAAACTATAACAGTCCTACTCAGACGTTTACTATCAGTGAAACAGATAGATCAGTAACAAGGCAAGAACCATATGAAAGGAAAAAATATATACCTTTACCAGAAGGTACGACGGAGAAGTCTGTTTTGGAAGATTATAACAAAAAACACTATGTTGTTTTTAACGAAGACTATGTTCCGGTCCACAGTAGTCCGAGCAATTTATATAAAGAAGCTGAATCGCATACGGAACGAACATATTGGATACATAGAAATATTGATTATAGACAAATGAAAAATCCTAATCGTAAAGTTCATTTTCCAGAAAGTGTGGAAAGTCACGAGGACAAACAAAGTGTTCCTGTATTGAACACTGGGGAGATTTATTTTAATGAACAAAATAAAGGTATAAAATCTCAACACTATCACTTTGTTGATAATGATTATATTCAGTCAGGACATAAACCAGATTCGAAAATCAAAGCAAATAAAAAGTTTGAAAATGGAGATAAAGTATTTACTGAAATTGAATATGGAAAATATGAAAACGTTGATGTAAATAGAAAACTGCCAACAATCACGCATTTACATCATCATTATTATTTAGATGACGATGGTGTACCAATATTAAAATATAATATTCCGAGTACTCATTTGGCTAATCATGAAATATATTCACCAAATCCTAGCAAGGAAAGTTATTTACCTAAAGATTTAAATAAACCTACACACATTTATAGTGAAGACATAATACCGAGTACGAAATTATACAATCCAATTAATCAACAACAAACTTCAAACACAATTGTTTCCAATACATATCCTAGTTTGTCAACTATGCCAATTGTCATACCAGAATCAGAATGGAGCAAGTTTAACAATTTTACAAATACAAATGACTTTATAAGTCCGACAATAACTACCATTCCACAAACAACACAACGAACTAGAAGGGTGAGACCAACTAAGCCATTCCGGCCCAGTCCCGAAGAAGTCAAAATCAAATATTCTGAAATGGATCCACTTTATTTACCTACCACAAGTATTCCTATATCTCACTTTACTGAGTCTCAAATAGATACTACAATTTTACAGCAGAATAATAGTGAAAGTAGACAATTTACTTCTATTCAACCACCTGTATCAACAGAAATATTAAGCACTACTTTTGATCCGGCCACTGAAACTACATTAGATGAGATTAAAAAGTCGGAATTCACTTCAGCGCATACTTATATTGAAAATACTGAAGAGGAAAAACATGTAGAAGTATCAACTGAAATAATTCAAATGGTTTTACCTGAGGAAAATTTTTCAACTACAAGACCTATAACAAGACAATCTTCCTATTCAACCACACGTAATGACAGGCGTTCGTCAAAAGTATCAGAAAATAAAAAAGCGGAAAGACCTACAAGAAAATCAAATAGAAGGGTGAAATTACAGAAAAATTTTTCCGAACTGGTGAACGCACAACTACCTCCGCCTGAAAAAGCATCTGGAGCTACTACACCATACACTGTTGCAACTGTGACTCAACCATCATTTGAGAATATACGAAAACCAACAGTCACTCCGATCGATGATATTACACCGACTGTGATGATAGGTGGAAAATACACAATGAGGAATAGAACAAATTTCGTTCCGAGAAATCCTCGTGCCAAATATCAGCGAAAAACAAGCAATTGGTCATCACGCAAAAATCAGCCTAGAGCTAAATCGTTTTATAGAGAAACTACTACAACTGAATCAACAACTAAAATACAAGATGACGATGATGTTATGAATGCTACTGGAGATACACTTTATACAACAAATACGCATGAAAGTTTTTCTGAAAATCCTGAAAATGAAACAACTAGACACTATGAAAAAACAACTGATTTAAATGAGCCTAGAGATGATTATGTGACTAGATTATATTCAACTACTATTGTTGATGATGTGACAGATGTGAAAACGGAAACTACAATTTTTGACGAAAGTCAAACCGAGTATTCAAAATCAATTCCAGATATCGATAATAGAGAAACTGATAACATAGATGCAACAACAACGGATTATTCAAATGTGAAAACTGCATATGTGACATCTGAAAGCTACAGAAATTATAGCAGTGTACCATATGAAGACGAATTTACACCGTTGACTAAAAAAAGTCTAGTCACATCTATTAGTTTAAAGTTGGGTAATAAAACCATGCCATTTGTATCAACCCAACCATCAAAAAATGTCTACACGGAAAATGAAGACAGTGAAAACAGTGAAAAAATAACAGAAATTTTACAGGAGTACGATTTGAAAAATCCACAATCAGCAGTAGTATCGAAAATCGATAAGAATGATACAGATTTTAATATTTACAAGGCTGAAGAAGTACCAAACAACGAGAATTTGGAAGAAGATACGAAAGAAATTGCTATTATAACGAGGAAAATAATTAATCATGCCAAATCAGTGAATCTAGGTGTATATAATAAGACAATATAGTTGAATAGGTAGCATTCTTGATAAACAGTGATAATATGTGTATAATGTTATTAAATAAAGACCAGTAATAATTTAATTTAGTCGATAAATCAACAGCTTATTGTATTATCAATAATGTTGAATAAGTGTTAGTTATTGAAATTTAAGAGATTTTTTTTAAATTCTATGTATGTTTGTTAAGTTAAAATAAATAAAGCTTTAATTTATAGCAACTCACCTGCTCCGTCCATTGAATATTTATATTTAGGCTCTGGCTTTTCAGGAATTAATGCCGCATAAGATTCAGGCATCATTTCTTTGATTCTTTGATGATATGACAATCTGAAGTATTAATAAATATATTTTATTTCTTTATTGTTATACTGTTAATTTATTTAAATTTTAATATTAAAAAACTATATTTATCACCTTAAACATTTTAGTAAAGTTTCCCTGATAAACTTTGGTCTAGGGTGTTCTGAGTTGAGTTGTAAACATGAATCCCAATCTTCCCACGACCATCGAAATTGGAAATTACTCAAATGATATGAAAACCAATTTACGAACCTGTAAATAAATAAAAAATTGAGTATCTCTTACACAATAAACATTGATGCATTAATATAAAACATATATTTTACCTGTCAAAGCAAGACGTATTCATAGAATCTATCCTCATAAACAAAATTTCAGTTGCTTGAGCCAATACTTGCGGCATGGTCGATGGTTGAAGTTTGCAGAGTTCAATAAGAATAGAGCCATAACAAATTTCTAAATATCTGGGCACTGGCATGTGGAACAGTTCAGCAAAAATCATTTCCACAATACAATAATCGAGCGGAATCTTAGACTTAAATGGGAAATACAACAAATGTGCTGCGCATTCTTTTCTTTCCATATGATACATTTCAACTATAGAATGTAAATGTTCTTCTATGAGAAACCTTTCGATTGAATGTGCCCCAGGCAAAATTGGCCCCTCGGGACAATCTGTGTAATCAAACATTCTGAATACTACCCATGGCATTGGATATATAAAACTATCTTGATGCGGAGGAGGAATTATAACCGGTAAGTTATGCTGCAACGCTTCACATAAAACAGAGTCGAAAGCCAAGTAGGGACGAGGGATGTGTTTTTCCGACCAATTGTCAGATTTCAGTTTTTTTATTTGTGCCCAAAGACAATCGAGATATTCTTCTTGGGGATGAGGTGCGTCTACGGACCACACTCTCAATGCATTGTGATGTTTTTTACTTCTTTTATTTAAAAATACTTCGATACTAACAAGAAGATGTTCCAACTGAGCTTCTTTCTTTTCGTACAATTCCCTGCCCACCCACGGTAAGGTGCATAAAACGGCAAAAACATACCAATCTTTTCTGACTTGTGGCACACCATCTTCATTAGACACGTCCACTAAATTTTCCAATAGAGTCAGCAGAGAAGAAGCGGCCAACACATGGCAATTGACCAAATCGGCAATGAAACGTAGAGAATACCGAGCAATGTCCCACTTACAGCCTTTGAGATTTTCTTTGAAAGTTTTAACAATATAATCCACAAATTCTCCGCCGAAATTGAAATTTTTCGCATTCAGCAACCCAACAAGAGTGGCATATATAGTGCACTTCTCGGGCATTCGAATCGCACATTCCGTAAGAATCCTCAAAATTTTAACACGGAAGGTGCTGAGATCTGCTTCTAATACGCTAGCCAAACCTTCAAGATTTGATTCCAAGCTAGACGTGCTTTTCTCGCCCACCCTGTGTATGAGCGATTCGAGGCGATCTTCGATCTCTTGATTCTCCGAGACTCGGCGTCTCTTCTTGTGTAACCGATCTGTAAACGCAAATCGAAACGCACGATCAATTATATTATAATGTAAAACAATTCAAATACAATGCATCGTTTTAATATTGAATACAAAAGTGAGGATATAATCAAAATTTATAAGCGGTACGCTAACTGTGAGAGGTTATGTTAACTAAAGTGACAATTGGGTCTAACCGTAAATTTCGTCATCATCATGGGCGCGTCTTCGACTCATATTGATTGCGGGATTTCAATTGATTTTCTAGGATTCGAAATTCCTCGATGATTACTCAAAAAGGATTAAAATAGTAGGAACGGCGTCTTCAAACGTCCATTGGAGTCCATCAGAGCACAGCGTCGCTGCGTCGCGTCAGAGTGACGGAGTGAACGGTATCGAAGCGAGCTTAAACGGCTTAAATTTTATAAGCAGTAGTTCACCACTTCGTAAACTGAAATCAAAAATTATTTTGCTATCGGTTCCCAGACGTTTGCCTAAGACACTGGTACACACGACACTGGCACTAACTGAAATTAGCGTACACAACCCTAGAGACGAGACGTAAGCGTACAAGACGCAAGCGCACACGACGCAAGAGCACACAACGCAAGCGCACATGTTTTCGAAATTTTCAAAATTTTCAAATTAAAGTAGAAAACGTTTAACATGAAACTAAAAGAACCTAATTATATTTTTTGTGTTAAAAGAATTTCATGCTAGACGTTATACCTACAACATAGTAGTATAGTAGTATACGAACATAGTATCAGAGCCGGCTCTACGCGGTAAGCAAAACATGCGGCGCATCGGGGCGCCACCCAAAAGGGGCGCCAAATAATATTTTTATTAATAAAATGTCTACAATTTATTTTAAAATGTAAATCAGAACATCAGTTAGGAATTGTGCTGCTTTCATATTTCATTCATTCATGGTAAACACAATGTAAACAATGTATTTATGGAGGTTTCGTTCGAAACTTACAATAAGATTTGAAAGTAACTTGAATAGGTACGCATTAACGCAGGTCAAATTTTTTATCAGTGGACTTTGTCATTATGAAAAGGATCCAAAATCCGAGGAAAGTAATAAAAACAAATACTAGGTACGTACTTTTTATGACGGTTGTGAATAATATAATATGTTGTTTGTAGGATGCTATTTCCAACGAATGATATTCAGTAAATCTTAAAGTTGCGTTTGCAGCTAACAATAAGATTTTTTAGTTTTAAGATAAAACAGATGAGCGAAAACAGTTCATTTCGATCTATAGAAACTCATATTTCATAATTGTTTTCATTTTTGGATACTTCATCGTGCACTTCAAAATTTGTATGAGTGGTTTGATGCCGAAAACTCCTGAACTTTTGACCGGAGTGTGTAGCTCTTACTCCATGCTCATAATTTGTGAAGCTGACTATCATATATTAACAATAAATGAAAAAAATTTCGCCTGCGGCACTATTTTTTAATTTTAATTACATTTTCAATAAATAAAATTCTTCGATATTAGTTCAAAAATTTACCACGCTTACCTTTAATTCGCAACAGTGAAATTAAAAAAATCAAACAAAGAGTTTGAGAAATACATATATTATTTTTAAACAAAAAAAAATGTAAGGGCGCCGAGGAGAATGTTGCATCAGGGCGCCGAGACCCCTAGAGCCGGCACGGCATAGTATTTTGTTAGTACCAAGGTACTATTTCTTGTTGAGCGATTTTTCGCATTAAGCGATTTCCACTGTACAGTATCATTATAATCATTTTGATAAAATCATTTATGAAAGCAATCAAGTCCATTTCATAGCCCTTATTATTGGTAGGTAACTTTTCTTCATAACGGTCGCTATCACGAATAAAAGTCATTATATTTTCTATAGAAATTTCTTTAAGTTACAAATTTGTCATATAATATTTTGGTACTGACAAAATACTGTTCACGTATACCACATATAACGTCTAGCATGAAATTCTTTTAACACAAAAAATATATTTTGGTATATAGTATATTTTACCACGTTATTCGCGGCACGTAGTCAATTATTGACATGAATATTTAATATTTATGTCAGAGCCGTAGCAATGTTTTTGGCGCCCTTGGCAAATATAAAATTTTGCGCCCCTTTTTTTCCAAAGGAGAGCTGAAAAAAAATTTTTTCCAAGGGGGAGCTGGCCAAAAATTATTTTTTAATATAACTTCCAAAAGAAAAATTATTCGTCACTATTCGAACGTGTTCTATCCCCAAAAAATTTTTCCCTAAAAAAAAAAAACGGCAACGCTCTTCAAAACTATTCGTCACTGACCAAAACTATTCGTTCCCCAATAAGATCGTTTTTCGGTTGGCAACAGTGGATATATTTAAGTTGGCAACACTGTAAATATTTAGGTTGGCAACACTGTAAATTTTTAGGTTGGCAACGGTGGAAATATTAAAGTTGGCAACAGTAAAAATATTTATTCCAACCTCGAAAAAAAATTTTCAAAAAGTTATTTTGGGCGCCTTTACCGCCCTTCCAGTATCATGCGCCCTTGCGCTTGCCCAATTACCAATGGGTTGCTACGGCTACTTACACCCTCAGGCCAGGTTCAGATGAGCGTTGTTCAACGCGCGTTGAATGCGCGCTTAATTTTTGTGTAGTGTTCACATGACACGCGTTTGTCAGGCGTTGAACACGCGTTGCAACGCGCGGCCACTAGGTGGCGACCGCTTGTTCAGTAGACGAAACAGGTGTATGCGTGTCGAAAGCGCGCGCGCAACTGAACGGTCACATAGAAAACCAATGATCTCAAAGCGCGCGTTAACGCGCGTTGACAACAGACCGGCGTTAGCGCAGCGTTCAACGCGCGCTCCATAAAAACGCGCGTTAGCATCTGTACGGCCTGCATAAAATGTGTGTAAGTTGTAAACGCGCGTTACCAAAACGCGCGTTGAACGACGCTCATGTGAACGTGGCCTCATTGACCACCAGTGGCGGCTCGTGACTTAAAATTGTGGGGGTGCTGCATACGACTAACAATAAGTAGTGTCAAAAAAAAATTAAAAACAATATGAATTATTGTATAAAAAAATATTAAAAGGTATTACATATTATAATTTTCATTTAAATATGAAGCCCATTCTTCAATTTTTGGCTTGAAAAAATATTTCAATTATTTTTTCATAAAAATTATTAATTTCTGAAATTAAGTTTGATTCAATAGAAATCATCGAGAAAGCTGTTAACCGCTCTTGTTTCATATTTTTCCTTAAAAATGTTTTTATTCTTTTTAATGTTAAAAAACATCTTTCAGGTTTTGCTATGGTCATGGAAATTGCGACTAATATTTTTATCAGTTTGATTGTTTTAGAAAATATGTTCGACTAATTTTCTTCAATTATTAAATTTAATAATACACATAATCCGTTAAAATTGTATAACTCTTTTCGGGAATAAAATACTCGTAATTCTGTTTCTAATTTATTTGGAACTAAATCTGAATATATGTACATAATATCACATCATTCTCTTATTTCAGAAATTGGCATTTTTTTACGGTAATTTGGAAAATATTATATTATTGATAAAATAGTTTAGCAGCTATTAAATGCATTGTGAAAGCAAATCTTTATTTTTTTCTTTATAAATACAGTCATTCTTTATAAATACAGTACATGTGCTAATAGATTCATTAAAATTTGAATTACGAATATTTAAAAGTATTTTACAAAATTTGTATGTGTGTGGACGGGCCAATTTTACGCTACTCCAACAAGAAAGTAGAATTATTTGTTGTAAAAAAAATAATTTGACTATTTACCTGTAATAAAAATAGAGTAGTTGATGAAATAGTATGAAATCGTTGCAGAAATGAAGGAAAAATAAGCAGAACGGCTGCCGTATGGGGCAGCGCTATGAGAAGCTTATCGCGCAACGATGAAGTTTGGGTCGGCGCACCGAGAGTGACGTATGCGCATGCGCACCTCGTTGCGAACTCGCGCTGCCTAAATATGCAGTGTACATATGTATATGGAGATCGTATTCACCGAATATCATTTCAATATCTCAACCGCCCCTTAACTACGGTTCGATTTATATAATTACTATGTTTAATATCTAATTATTTTCATGTTTATCATCATCGCTCGTCATAAATTCTATGTTTTCAGATATAAATTTAAATGCAACTTTTTCGAAATTTTTCTGGGGGTGCTGCAGCTCCGCAGTGTCTATGAACGAGCCGCCACTGTTGACCACACTAATTTTATAATGCAATATGATGGAATGCAGAATGGAATGGAATTTAATTAAATTATTAACTACTATTTACGCATATCTAAATTGATAACATTTGGTCCTCCAGAGATCAAAATAAAGTAAAATTCCTATGTGTTGAGGACTAAAATATCTCGCAGTTTTGTTTGAACTAGTGATGTGCACACTTGTTATGCGAAAAAGTTTCGATAGTTCCACAATATTTTTTTTTCTGCACAATTAAATCATGGCGTATTTTTCACAATATATTTTAATTGATATATGTCTTTTGATTTCGGTAATAATCACTATAATATATTTATGGTTCCGTTATCAATATACCTACTGGACTAAACGAGGTATTTATTCTCCTCCTCCTCAATTCCCTGTTGGAAACACCAAAGAATTATTTGATGGTACACTTCATATAGGAGAACAGTTTGAAAAGATATATTATGAAACAAAAAAAAAAACCATTCGTTGGGATTTACTTGGCACATAAACGTGCTTTAGTGGTGAATGACGTGGAGTTGGCTAAAACAATTTTAGTAAAGGATTTCATTAATTTCACCGATCATGGACTTGTACATCACGAAGAATCTGAACCTCTCGAAGGACATATTTTCAATATAAATGGAAACAGATGGAAAACTTTACGTGTAAAACTTATAGCATCTTTTACATCTAGCAAAATGAAAGTTATGTTTAATGCATTAGTACGACATGCCATAGAAGTTCAAAAATACTTAGAACCACATATAAATGCTGGAAATGCTGTGGATTTGAAAGAATTATTGTCAAGATATAACACAGACGTAATAGGTACTTGTATTTTCGGAATAGAATGTAAAAGTATCAGCATTGAAAATAGTCCATTTAGATTGATGAGCAGAAAATCCCAACGCTTAAACTTTTTCCGCTCTGCAATACAGTCAATATCTCTCCTGACACCGTGGATTGTTAAACTTTTGAAAACCAGCATGTATCAAAAAGATGTTAATGAATTTTTCATAAAAGTAGCTAAAGAAACTATTCAATATCGTAAAGATAATGGAATATCAAGAAATGATTATATGCAAACTCTTATGAAAATGAGAGATGATCGAATAGCGTATGAAAAACAGGGGAAAAAAATAAGTAAGATAGTAGTTTATTATTAATATTCTAATATTTTACTATTATTAGACAATTATTGAGTCCTATATCATTATTTTTTATGTATTTATATATTTTTAATCAGATGCCAATACAGAAGATGATGATTCCATGTCTATGGGAGATATAGCAGCACAATTTTTTATGCTTTTCGTTGATGGAGCTGAAACACCTTCTACAACTGCTAGTTTTGCTTTATATGAACTAGCACGAAATCCAGATGTTCAAGAAAAACTAAGAAATGAAATTGACGATGTTTTAAAAAAATACAATGACTTTCTATCGTTTGAAGCAATATTAGACATGAAATATCTATCGCAAGTTATTAAAGGTAATCACAGAGTATATATTTTTTTTGTTTGTTATTGATATATCTATCTATCCAGGGCTGGCCCAAAGTTATATGGCGCCCATAGGAAAATTGGTTTTTAGCGCCCTCCCCCCTTTAAATTTTTTAACCAATAAATTTTATAGAAGGTAAGTTGAAGAAAAATATATCGAGAAGAAAAATTTTAATTCAAATTACAAATTTTAATTTAAAATAGGCACGTTTTATTTTTAATATACATAAAATGTATAAAAATGTTGTCTCGGGTCCGGGTTTTAGGTCCATTACCCTACGGGTTCGGGTCCGGGTCGGGTCGAGTCCAGAAACTCTACTCCTGGGTGATGTGGAAATCTATGCTTTTATTAGATAAATTAATATTAAATTAAAATAAATATTACAATATCTAAAAAATATTCTATAATAATTTATATAATAAATTAAATAAACATTTCACATTTTCAACTATATTCAACGGGTAAATACATATACATACTGTCATTATATTGTATTTTCAAAAATTTTCCTTAAATCACGCATGCGATGTTATAACATCGGGCCTACCGCTCGTGTATTAATAAAAATGAACTAGTCCAGATACCGCCAATGAAATGACAACATATTAAAAAATAAAATTTTCAAAAGGAACATATTATAAAATATGCACAAAATTGAATTCAGAAACTTTCTTTCGTTCCATTTTATTTTATATTTTAAACTTACAATTTAATAAAATATATAACAATGATATTTCAAATAAAAATTAGAACTTCAAATAAATTTTTTTCGGGATTTTGCTGATGCGAAATTTGTAATTAATTACACAGGTATGCATGGGTAAAATTTTCTGAAATTGAATAATGATTTCTTATAGATTTCAAGCATTCGAGGTGTAAATTAACGGAAAAATAATAAAAAATCCATTACGTACGGTTTTTTAGAAATCTTAATAAATGCTACCCATATACCAAGCTGCCAATTTTTAAGGTTTTACACCACCTTATCTATCGGAAAAATAAGTTTAAAAACAATTTTTTTTTGACGCAGCCTTACGTATAAAAAATAATTTTATTTTATACATATACACAGTAGTTTTATGAATAATTTAAAATAATAACGTATAAAAAAATGAAGAAATGACGAAGATATGAGGCATTAAATAGGACTTTCTTTTGAAAGTCTGGTGTACAAGATATCTGAAGATCTCCTTAACCGATTTTGTTAAAATTTACAAAACATATTCTTTATAATATTATCTAAGACACAATCGAGGGATTTTTTGATTGGGTGATATATTTATAAGTTATAATTTTTTTAAACTCAAAATTTCGATAAAAAAGGTTTTTTTTTATTTTCCTTATATCTAGAAAACCATATTCGAATTCAGCGCTCAAAAGTTATCTGATATAGATACTTTTTAAACAAACAATTTTAAAAAGTTCAATTTTGCATGTCAATTGGTATTAAAATGTCTTATTCAATGGAAATCATAAATAAACCGTGTAATCGCTTTTGAGTCATACGTGATCTTAAATTGTTTTTTATTAACACGAGTTTAGAAAAGCTTCTATCTATCTATTTATTTATTTATTTATTGTGGCTCGCCGACTAGGGCTAGGTGTAAACTACAGACTTTTTGTCTGTCGATATTTTTAATCAATATGGAGATGTATCCAAGTGCGTAAATTATAACGATTTGGTAATGGCCGATAAATAAGTTTAATAACCTACGCGTTTTACTCAGTCGACTTGACAATTTTGTAAGCTATCGTTCGAGAGTAGACTGTTGGCTGATTTGCGCATTCACCACCAACCCAACTGCTTAGTTGGCCCAGTGTGCGCGAGTTATGTTCCCGGTCCAGGAACAGGGTTTGGAGGATTTCCAAATAAAAGTTTAGAAGCTCGTATTGAAGATTTATTTGAGAATAATTGATACAAACAATATTCACGATGACGATTTTCCGTTATAGTTAAACAACGGGTGAAGACTGATTGTCACCTTGATTACTACGGTATTTATATGCTTTAGTAAGCATCATAAGTGGTGGGGAAACTATATAAAAAAAATAAGTTATTGAACTGTTCGGCCGTGTGCAAAATGCACACGGGTCGAAATGCACCATCAGCTAATCGATTGTTTACAATAAAATGAATAATAAAAATATCTCGAAGCTTCGCTTTGCAACTATGCAATTCTCACACTTCGATTTTGTGACGTAAGTATTGTATGGCACATTTGTTATAAAAGAAAAGGTGCTGATTACAATTAAATAAGTTCCCATACTAGTTTAAGGAAAATCGATACTCGTGAATCGTACTTAGAAACAATATAAGCTTAATGATGGTCTATATTAATCTATTACAACTATGTTAGTGGGTGTAACCCATAACTCGTGCTAGCAGTCCAACCCTACCAAATTATTGGAAAACAAAACGTCTGTAGTTTGCGCCTAGCTTAAATACTAAATTTTATAATTGATAAACTTATTGTTAATCTCACTTTAAATAAAAATAAAAACATAAACAATTATGTAAATAATTATTTTTTCACGAATACCTATTCGAATTTCGAGTACCCGAATATTAGGTACCCGAATTTCGAGTACCTATTACTAATAAATATTTAAAATCAATTGATTATTGGAAAAATAACAGTCAGAAAAGATAGCTCCAAGCGAACTTACCAATGGTTAATGAATTGGAGATGAGTGATTGAAACATAATATAAGGTTTCACAATTGTTCACGACTAGAAAATTCAAAGTATGAATGTTGAGTCGACTTCATAAATTTGGCCTCAGTAGTTATCTCCCCCGTCACCACGTCGTTTTTTTACCCCAAAAGGTTTTATCTCCATATTTTTCATCCCCATAGTTGTGTTATTATTATAATTATTTATTTCGTTAAATATAAATTTAAAAAAAATTACTTTTTCAGAATCACTACGAATGTACCCACCACTACCAATTTTGATGAGAGTATGTACAAAAACTTACAAAATACCTGAGACAAATACAACAATTGACAAAGGAACCTCTTTAATGATTCCAATTCTTGGAATTCATAGAGATCCAGATATTTTTCCTAATCCTATGCAATTTGATCCAGATAGGTTTTCTGCCGAAAATAAACCTGAAAGGCATAAATTTTTCTATTTGCCATTTGGCAAAGGACCTAGAATGTGCATGGGTAAATAAATTATCAATTTTATTTAGTCAAGTATTTAAATTTTAATAGTGTATTCTAAAAAATGTATACACACTTTGAATGATAATGATAAATATGTTTTAATATTTATTGAGATATAGCTAATGGTCCAGCTCAAAATTAAATAATAGAGATGTAAATATTTTAGTTACTACAATTTCACAAATTGATGACAATTTCCGTGTTTTTCCAACTATTAGACCACTCCCAAAATAAGCTCTACTACGATTTTGCTAGATTCGTGTAATATAAGCCCTACTGCAAAAATAAGTCCTACTGACTAAGCAAACCAAATAGCTGATCGTAGTGATTCTGAAAAAGTGTGCGCCTTTTATTAACCAATAAGAGAATAACATTATCAATCAATCAAAAATTTACCTTGTGACGGCAACAAATTTGACATATCACTAGAAGAATTCAAAGAGTCAAGCTGTTGGTGGTCTCTGAAGACAGGAATTGATTCTAAAAAAATCGACAACATTATTTAAGTTAGATTATACTTTGATAATCAACCGTGCACTTTTATTTAAATCTTTCGTTCGAAATACGAACTTTGCAACATAATTGCAATGGGACGGAACTGTTGTGTTTATGAGTATAATACAGGTCTGGGCAAACTTTTTCGATGAAGGGCCAAATTTGATCGCGCGAAGTTTAAAATTCGTAATTTAAGTAAAACCACGAATTCTAAAAGAGTTATAAGCAATAAAATTCGATTATATATCAATTATATATTAAAAAAAAAATTTTAAGAAGTATTTTGTTAGTAATATGATAATTGTTCGCATGCAGCCCACGGGCCGCAGTTTGCCCACGGCTGGCTATAATGCATCTCAAACAACAATCGACCAGAAAAGTGCTACATCGATTTAAAATTTCCTAATATAATATAATGTTTATGTGAATTTCATACTATTTCGAATAAGTGTTATTAATTTGTATTAAAATAAATAAGTATTTAAATTCACGTGAGATTTTATACCAATAAAACTATAAATTTTGTTTAAAACGCTATTTTAATAAAACGCTATGTATGAAAAGATTATGACTATGTACTTCAGAAAATAAGTCCTAGTGCGGTTTTTGGTACCAAAATTAATATAAAACCTGTCTTATAGTTGGAAAAACACGGTATTTTGAGTCAGAAATTGCTTAGAAGATGCAGCAATGAAAACTCAAACATCGTAAATCCGCATGGTTTCGAATTATATTTTAATTAGTGCTTCAACTTATTAAAAATTGCTATTTTTGAGGTACAAACATTATCCTCAATCGATTTTCATAAAAAAAATTATCGGCATTCTCAAAAGAGAATACTGAAATTTTATATGACTTTAAATTCAGTCCAAATTTTCATTGTATTATAACATAAAGAAAATGTGAATTGATTTTTCTAACATAATAGAAGTAGGAAGGCAGAGCCGAGTCGCCCATAGAAGCGAACGGTGCAACGCACATACATACATATGTATGTAGGCAGCCGAATCCTGGAGGCGACCATCGCGCCGTAAATTATGTACATATATATTTTTTTATAAATTCATTTTTTAAATAATTAAAAGAATAATAATTTCATAAAATAGTGACCCGAATATATAAACTATGTGCGTTATATGAGGAAACATGTGACAAAACCCATATTATTTTTAATTACACAAAGTTTGAAATTATCAATGAAGCACGAAGCTGCCACAAAACGACTGAAACTCAAATTTTATTTCTATCATACATTCTCAACATTATGTCGTTGTCGATAAATTCCTCAAAGTTTAATTAAAGCATGTATAGTGTAATCTGTAATTGCTAATGAAAATGGCGAAGAAGAGACCGGAAAAATTTTATTCTGATTTAACGCAAAATAAAAATTCGATTACCATACAATTATTGTATTTTAGGTTTTCGAAAATATCGATCTTATGATATAATAAAAAAAATCGGCTGCGATGCTAATTTTTTATGTATTTTCAGTAATATTACATACCTGTACAAAAAAGTGTACTAATTCAGCGTGTAACTTTATTTGATTTTTTTTTTTTTCAAAAATATTTAGAAAAACAGAAAGGGGTTTAATATGTGCCTAAAAAGGATTACATGCTCATTTATAGAATTTCTACCTCACAAACCATTCACTGAATGTAATTTTTTTGTACTTAAATGAAATTTTCATAGAGTATTTCATTAAAAAACTATTTTCATAATTTAAGTTGGTAGCTTAATTTAAAGTTCTTTTTGAAAAATAATGAAAACTATAAAAGTTATGAACTTTCAAAGTATGTATACATTTTTTTTTTTATTGATTTATACATTTTTATGATATTCAAGTTGATTTTTAATGATTTCAGGTGATCGTTTCGGAACATTGATGGTACGCATGGGTCTGGTCTTAATTATTTCACAATATATTATAACTATTGATAGTAAAGAAATAAGATCATTTTCATTTGAAAAAAACCAATTTATACTTTCTCCAAGTGGAGGAATTAATTTAAAATTAGTTAAAAGAAAATCACCTACAAAATTCAAATTATAATATGTATTTGATAATTGAAATACTAAATATTATAAAAAAAAGAACATACAGATAATTTGGTGCACCCAAATTTGTTTTCAACAATTTGAAGATGATTTTTTTATTAGGTTAATATACCTATAATGTAATATCATTATAATTTCAAGTGAATGTTTTTTTTATTTCGAAGTGATGATTAATAAAATACAATAATCATATAAATTCAAACAACACATTTAAAATTTAATTACAAAAATAATGCAATTTTTTTGTTGCGTAAGGCGTTGCATATTATCAAGGACTCGAACCGGAACTGAACCAATACCAAAAACTGGTAGAAACAGAAATTTTGGCCGGAACGAAAATCGAAACTGAACCGGGAAAAAATATCGGTTCAGTTCAGTATGTGTGAAATACATTAAGAATTTAAATATGAATATTGATAATTCAAATAATTTATGCACCAATGCAAGGTATTGCAGGTATTCTAACCGTGCATTTTTTTTTAACTTATCACTCGGAGCTGAATCGAAAATCGAAAACCAAAAACCAGAACCGAAACTATTTATTTTTGCTGAACCGTAACCAAAATCCGGAACAAAAAAAAATACTGTTCAAAGCCTTTAATTTACGCACCTAAAATGCAAGGTTGTTAATTGCAAGTTTAAAAATTTATCACTCGAAGCTGAACCGAAAACTGAAAACCAGAACTGAACTTATATTTTTTTTTGTTGAACCGTAACCGAAAACCGGAACGGAAAAAATTATGGTTCAAAGCTCTGGTACATATATTAAATAATAAAGAATTATAACGAAAAAAATTATAATTGTCAACTAAATCTTCGAGTAATTAATTCATTAATTAAATGCTGACAACACTTTTTCACATGTTTATCGGCATTGTTGGGGTGATAAAATGCTAACAATACACTATGTATATACTTACTCATTATCAGACATATCCACTTGAAACATTTACAATTAATTATAATTACTTGTGAAATATAACAATTAATCAGAATAAATAAATATTGTTAGGGGTGATAAAATACTAATAATAACACTATAAAATGAAATTGGAAACATTTTAAATTAATTACGAATCTTAAAATTTTTCGTTGGTTCATATGTTACTTTGAAAGAAATTTATTATTGTAATTTAACTAATCATGCAACTTGTACAGGTTGCATTTTTAATATTGATGAGTTATTCTCTGCTCGTCTAAATAATAGAATATGTACATATCTTCTAAAAGTTCGATTAAATTATTGTTTATCATAATAAATTATTGCTTATGTATACATATTGAAATTATTAACTTTTGCTCTTCCAGAGGTCAAAATCAAGCATAATTTATCTTTATGACAAAAATACTTTTATGTTGATAAGACTCAAATGCCTCGCAGTTTTGTTTTAACTAGTGATCTACAACACTTGTTATGTGAAAATGTTTGAATAGTTCCACAAGTTTTTTTTCTGTTAAATTAAATCATGGCGTATTTTTCACAATATATTTTAATTGATATATGTCTTTTGATTTTGGTAATAATCACTATAATATATTTATGGTTCCGTTATCAATATACCTACTGGACTAAACGAGGTATTTATTCTCCTCCTCCTCAATTCCCTGTTGGAAACATCAAAGAATTATTCATTGGTACACATCACATAGGAGAACAGTTTGAAAAGATATATTATGAAACAAAAAAAAAACCATTCGTTGGGATTTACTTGGCACATAAACGTGCTTTAGTGGTGAATGACGTGGAATTGGCTAAAACAATTTTAGTAAAGGATTTCATTAATTTCACCGATCATGGACTTGTACATCACGAAGAATCTGAACCTCTCGAAGGACATCTTTTCAATATAAATGGAAACAGATGGAAAACTTTACGTGTAAAACTTATAGCATCTTTTACATCTAGCAAAATGAAAGTCATGTTTGATGCATTAGTACGACATGCTATAGAAGTTCAAAAATACTTAGAACCACATATAAATGCTGGAAATGCTGTGGATTTGAAAGAATTATTGTCAAGATATACTACAGATGTAATAGGTACTTGTGTTTTTGGAATAGAATGTAAAAGTATTGGTGTCGAAAATAGTCCATTTAGATTGATGAGCAGAAAATCCCAACGCTTGAACTTTTTCCGCTCTGCAATACAGTCGATGTCCCTCATGGCACCATGGGTCGTTAAACTTATAAAAACCAGCATGTATCAAAAAGATGTTAACAAATTTTTCATGAAAGAAGCTAAAAAAGCTGTTCAATATCGTAATGAGAATAGGATATCAGGAAATGATTATATGCAAACTCTTATGAAAATGAGAGATGATCGAATAGCGTATGAAAAACAAGGAAAAACAATAGGTAAGACTGATCTTCAATATAAATATTAGTATATTAATGAATTTTATATCATTATTTTCAATATATGTATTTTTGATCAGACGCTGAAACAGAAGATGATGATTCCATGTCTATGGGTGATATAGCAGCACAATTTTTTGTTTTTTTCGTTGATGGAGCTGAAACATCTTCTACAACTGCTAGTTTTGCTTTATATGAACTAGCACGAAATCCAGATGTACAAGAAAGACTCAGAAATGAAATTGACAATGTTATTGAAAAATATAATGGCGTCCTGTCTTTTGAAGCAATAACGGATATGAAATATCTATTTCAAGTTATTGAAGGTAATTTTCTGTATAGACAAAAGGTATTTTTTAAATTTATATGATGACAAATATTATAAAAATTTCCAATTATTTCAATTTTTTTGCTTATGACCTTTTACTTGAACTATAAGTCTACGCAAACCTTGCTTATCAGTAACCTAGTTTCCTGCATACATTTGATAATATTAATTCGTAATATATATTTTGTTGAACGGTGTCTTAAATATTAACTTAAAAAATTGGATTTTTTTCAGAAACACTAAGAATGTATCCACCTCTACCACTTTTGATGAGAGTATGTACAAAAACTTACAAAATACCGGAAACAAACATAACAATTGATAAAGGAACTTCTTTAATGATTCCAATTCTTGGAATTCACAGAGATCCAGATGTTTTTCCTAATCCTATGCAATTTGATCCTGATAGGTTTTCTGCTGAAAATAAAGCTGAAAGGCATAAATTTTTCCATTTGCCATTTGGTGAAGGACCTAGAATGTGCATGGGTTAAAAAAATTTCAATACTATTTTGTAAAATGTTTAAATTTTAATATTAATTTATATTCAAGTATATTTTTAATGGTTTCAGGTAACCGTTTTGGAGCATTGATGGCACGTATGGGTCTTGTCTTGATTCTTTCACAATATGTCATTACCATCGATAGTAAAGAAATAAGACCATTTTCATTTGAAAAAAACCAATTTATACTTGCTCCAATTGGTGGAATTAATTTAAAATTAGTTAAAAGAAAATCACCTACAGCATTCATATCATAATATCATAATATTTTATAATTGAAATATTCAATTTTATATAAAAAGAATATACAGACAACTTATCATGAAAGATTTATTATAGGTATATGTTGTAAAAGCATTCATTGATTTAATATATTGCTGCTATAACAACACTGTGTTTAACTATCCACTTTTACCTTAACCTTTATAACATATTTTCACGTTTGTGACTCAAAATTAATTCTAGAAATATTACTAGGTATATCATTCTATTTAATCACTTATTCTATTAGTACATAAAAAATAAAGAGCTTCTGCAAATAAATTAAAATGTTTTGGGGATTCAGCCCGGCGATAGACTTGCAAGGAGAATATTATAAATACTCCAAGGATGATCACGAAGAAATTAACATCTTATTGATTGGAGGATGTGATATGAGACATGCACTAAAAACTTTGGCACAGTCATATCGACATAAAAATAAGAAAATCAATATCATAATTATTGATGGCTGTCTTGAATTAATAGCCAGACAGCTATTTCTTCTTTCCATAGCTCTTGAAAATCCTAATCATCTTGGTCTTTTAGAAAAAACAAGATTATTTCTCGAAATTTATGGAAACACCCTGATACGTCCATCCACATCAAAATATATGATTTGGAAATCTAATGAAATCATAAAAATGATAACAAACTTGGAACTAATGAAAAAAATACTTCCAAATATATCGATAGATGAACTCAAATATCGTGAGCGAGATTACATCGAAATGTTGATGCAGTTTTGGCGTATGGGAAATACAAATCAATTTAATATTTGTGATTTATGGGATAGACGTATCAGGCGATCTCTAGGATGTCGATATGATGCTAAGTCAGGTGTTTTTGATTGGGATTACAACATGAGATTAAAAGATATCGGTGGTGCAACTATTTCTTCCCAGGAATTTAAGCATTTTCGTTTAACGGGTGTAGCATTTACTTGGCTAGATTTAGAAGTGTGTAGACCGAACTATTCACTTGCTGCAGGTGTTCTGAAATGCGGAGATGAATTCATACACAGAGGATATATTGGAGATATAGTAACTGGACCTTACATAGGTTTCAGTCTTGAATGTGACGATAAAGAGATGTTGAAAACTTCAAACAGAGTTCATATTAAAAGGGCAACTGAAATAAGTGAAAGAAATATATTAAGAATGATGTATGAACTTGAGTTTCAAAAACCATTTGACTCTACAAGTATATCGAAAATCAAAAATCCAGATTTAGGTTTGGCTACATTTATGAATATAGAAGCCAAAATGTCTGAGGAGACTAATTCTTTTTCTAAAATTGAATATAATTCATCTAATAATCCATCAACTTTTCTTGAATTTGCAAATATATCATTTTATTCTCCAACAGCTCTCAACCATTTACCACAAAAAGAAAGGTTTAAAAAATATTTTGATATTGTATATTTATCTCATAATTTTATAAATAAAACTGATTCCATCATTTTGAATTCTTTGAAATGTGGCGGTATAATTTTCATTGAAACAAAAAAATTTATATTGGATATGAAAAAAGATGACATAAAAGCGTTTAGAAAGAATATAGAAGAATTTGAAAAAAAATGCAATTGCATTCATATTCAAGATTTTGATCTACTCAACGATGCCATTGTAAAACTGAAAAAATTATAATTACTTAAAATATATAATAAAAAAGTTTAAAGTTAATAATATATAATAGTATAATCTAAAGTTTTTTGCAAATACACCTTTAATTAAAAATATATATAATATATATGTATTTTCACAAATATGCAAAAAAAATTACATTCAGTTTTAATATTATACGATTTTTGTATAAATGTAATTATTGAGTTAATACTACATCCAAATAAATATGAAAATGGAAAAATTAAATACCTAAATATAGTATATTTAATATTATGCAAATAATTGTATTTTTATTTATTTCTTCTTTTAACATTCAACCACAGTCCTCCCTTGCTTGAGAGAACAAAAGATTTTGGATCATATTCCATTGGTATACAGGTCTTTTCACAAACAGATACTTCATACTCATGTAAAAATGTGGCCAAGCCAAGTTTAACTTGCATCATACCAAATCGACTGCCTAAAATAATAAAATGATCTATTAAATATGTTTTTAAATAAGATAATGTTAAGCAAATTAGTTTGATTACTTACCTATACAAATTCGAGGTCCTTCACCAAATGGTAAATATGAAAAGTGATGTCTAGCAGCTTTATTTTCGGGTGTAAATCTTTCTGGATCAAACTTATCAGGATTTGGATAGATTTCAGGATCTCTTTGTATTCCATATATGGGAATCATTACTGGTGTGCCCGTTTCGATTTTGATATTAGTATCCGGTAATATATAATCTTTAGTACATATTCTGAAGATTGCAGGCAGAGATGGATATTTTCTAAGAGTTTCTTTAAAAATAAAATGCACATCAAGTCCCAATTGCAAAAAAAATGTTTTTTTTTATGAATTTGATTATATGCTTCTTGCTCCAGAGTTTAAATTTAAACAAGTATTGGTGTATTTTGCCGTAAATATGAAACATTTTTGATTAGCGAGAAAAAGCTATAATATATTTATTTAATTTCAAATCAAACATACCTTCAATAACTTTTGTTAAATAAGTCATCTCAGTTAAAGAATCATAGGTTAATTTTCCATTATATTTCACAAATGTTTTGTCTATCTCTTTTACTAGCTCTTCTTGTACATTGGGATTTAATGCTAATTCATAAAGAGCAAAACTGGCTGTTGAAGAAGATGTCTCGAAGCCAGCTACGAAGAATACAAACACTTGGGCAGCCAACTGCATCATTGTTAACCTGGTTCCATCATCAACCGGAGTATCAGATGTACCTGAAAATATATTTTAAATTTAAATATGAATGTCAAGACAGTACACAATTTCATTGCATATAATTTATATATATATATATATAAAGGGAAAAATAGTCAACAAAATAGCTTTTCAATGGTATGTACAATTATAAATTTTTTTTTTTTATTTGACCATAATGTTTTTAATATAATAGTATTCTAGGATAGTTCATAAATGTCTGAGGATGGATTGAATATGATAAAAAATAAGAACACTGAATATATTATTCAACCAATTTAAATATGACAGAATATTAATTAGGAATTTATTTTCAACATACGAGTCTCATTCGAGTTCATATTCATGTCATGAAATAATTGCGAAATATAAATACATCATGAAATATAGATTATTAGTGAAAGAACCAATCATATTTATTTGACTGTTTCTATATAGCATAAAACTTTATCAATATAACAAAAAAATGAACTTTTACCAGCTATGATAATATTACCGTTAACATCATCAATTGTCCCCGTAGTTTGTAACTGGATAAGCAACTGCATGAAATCATCTCTAACTATACCATGCTTCAGTCTATGATTTACTGTTTCTTCAACTATACCATAAAAAAAATTTTCTATGTCTTTACTTTTTATCATCATTTTCAATTTAGTTATTTGAAATGGCATAAAAAGATCGAGTAAACCAAGAATATTTTCAAGCTTGGTGGGGGAAAATATTCTTTTACCCATCTTTCTAAATTTTTCATCTGGATTCTTAAATGTATTGCACTCTATTCCAAATGCACAACTAGCTATAACATCATTACCAAACGTAGCTAAAACTTCTTTAACATCTACACACGTATCCATTTGTGATTCCTTATTTATATACAAAGACATTTCGTTAGCACATTCTTCAATCTTAACAAACATGTTTTTTATCCTACTCGAAGTAAAGGCTGGAGTTAGCTTAACTCGGAGTTTTTTCCATTTAGCACCACCCAAATTAAAAAGATGTCCAGTTATAGGTTCCAATTCTTCATCAAAAAGTAGGCCATGATCAGTGAAGTGGATAAAGTCCTTTGTCATAGCTAGTTTTATCAAATCGAGATCATTGATGACCAAGGTAGGTTTG
Source organism: Hydropsyche tenuis (assembly GCA_009617725.1). NCBI lineage: Eukaryota > Metazoa > Arthropoda > Insecta > Trichoptera > Hydropsychidae > Hydropsyche > Hydropsyche tenuis. Next base: position 591,740 of record VTON01000054.1, read on the forward strand.
AATAACATAAACATTCCTACAAATGGTTTTGATTTGTTCTCATCGTATATTTTTTTGAATATTAATCCCAATTGACTTTTTTCGCGTATTAACGATTCTATATTTCCATATGGAAACTTTGGTTTGACAGTGAAAACGCCCTTATTTTTCCAAAACATGTAACGTCTTTTTACAACATAGTATATTAATAATACAACTGATAACACACATAACATGAAATCAAACCAATACGAAACAATTAACAATGCCATATTTAATTTAAATAATGACTTTTAAATAGACAAAATTATAAATTTAAAATTCTAAGAACTTCTTAGTATACGTTCTAGCCAACGTTTAGCGTCCGACTGATTATATTATCCTTGAGCCTTCAACAAACAGTTGTATAAATATAATTTTAACCCATTATTGGCCTCGCGGTGGATAAAATGATGAAAATAATCTCGTGTTGATAGAATACTATTTGTTTTTTATTCATTTTGATTATTTTTTCTTATAGATTTTATATTATGGGGAATATATAAATTGGTGTCACGGCGGAAGACGCCCGAACATATGGCGCAACCATAAAAGGGGACCGAAAAAAGACGCCCTGGACATAACGCGCCCTAGACAAAACGCGCCCTAGACAAAACGCGCCCTGGAAAAACGCGCAATGGACAAAACGCGCAATGGACAAAACGCCACCTGGTCAAAACGCCACCTGGACTAAACGCTACCGGACATAATACTAACAAATAAAAATTATGCGTTTTCTGAAATAATTAGTAAACATGTAGAATATACAATAAAATTATTATGTTAAAATAATTTTTCCAATATAATTGGAATTGTAAACATTAGAGATATTCGATATTCGATATCTAAAAAGGTGCTTTCAACTGAAATCGAAGCATATACATTATTTTCCAAATAAAGGGTTATCAACTATAATCGAATTATAATTCTTTTCAAATACGAAAAATCAGGTGTCGTCAACTGAAATCGAAGCATATAAATTATTTTATAGTTAGGTGTTGTCAACTACAATCGAATTACTTTCCGAATACGAAAAATCAGGTGTTACCAACTAAAATCGAAATACATAAATTATTTTCCGAATACGAAAAATTGTGCCTTTTCAACGAATGCTCGTCTCGCTCGAATATTCAATTAAACGTTTTTAATTCGAATTTTTCATACTTCTAATTTTTACGGTTCGATTTATATTAGAATGGAGATTTACAACACCTGGTTATTCGTATTTGGAAAATAATGTATATGCTTCGATTTCAGTTGAAAGCACCTTTTAAAATATCGAATATCGAATATCTCTAATATTTACAATTCCAATTATATTGGAAAAATTATTTTAACATATTAATTTTATTGTATATTCTACATGTTTACTAATTATTTCAAAAAACGCATAATTTTTATTTGTTAGTATTATGTCCGGTAGCGTTTAGTCCAGGTGGCGTTTTGACCAGGTAGCGTTTTGTCCATTGCGCGTTTTGTCCATTGCGCGTTTTGTCCATTGCGCGTTTTTCCAGGGCGCGTTTTGTCTAGGGCGCGTTTTGTCTAGGGCGCGTTTTGTCTAGGGTGCGTTATGTCCAGGGCGTCTTTTGTCGGTCCCCTTTTATGGTTGCGCCATATGTTCGGGCGTCTTCCGTCGCGGAACCATATAAATTATACTATATTATTAGACGCAGTCTACATCCAATTTTCTCGATTTTGAAAAATTCTAATCTGGAATCTCCAAAATTTTTTTTATTTCATTCATTCAACATCACTCAATCTTATTTATTTTCTTGAATAGTATACACGTTAGATACTATTCTAAAATCTCTTGTTTATTTCTATTGATCAAAAATTTTCTTTTTTAAAATTATTTTTTAATTTAAAATTATTTTCATACATCTTAGAATTTAATAAATTTTAAATTATCGATAGTTCAAAAGTTGGTGTGAACGTGACTAATAGCAGGTTAATTTGATTATTAGGTTAATTGTACTTTATCAGAAATTTTTCTTTTCGAAATGTATAAAGAAAACAGTTATGTTTTATCAAAATATTGATGAAACAAGTCTAGGAAAATGTTAAATAACAAGCAAATTAATTTATCTCTACAGTTTATTAAAACCCTTTGCGCTCGAGCGCTTTTGGCGATAGGTGGCGTCAGGAACTCGAGAGAAATTTGAGATTTTCATAAAAATGTCGATTTTTTTTCGTTCTTCTTTAGTTTCGCAAATCGCGATAGTTAATGTTACAACCGCAAAATTTTGAGGACTGATTAAAAAATACACGGACATCAACGCCTATAACTTATTTTTTAAAATTTTATCCAGTGGTTCTCAATATTTAAAATTTGCGAAAAAGTACTTTTTTCATGAATCTTTCTATAAATCAAAATTTAGTTGCTTGATAATTTAAACATAGAGCAAGTTTATACTTCATAAAATTGTGGACCACATGAATTATATCTCAGATCTTTGACATCAAGAAAAATATTTAAAAAATGATCACAAAAATTGGGGAGATTTTCTGAAATTTCGTTTAAAAAAAAAATTATAAAAGTGTTATAACTTTATAACTGATTGTTATTTTTTTTAGTAATTTGCAGGAAATGTGTAAAATAGTTTATTGCTTAATAATTGTAAAACTTTTGATAAAATCTATAAGTGGTTCTTAAACTTTTTTGCTCTTATACATAAAAATAAATTTTTGAAAGTGGAAATAGCTTGTTGTTGGCAGTAAATTAGTAAGATAATTTAAGGACAGGGATAAATTGGGGTATGGGAATAAATTTTAGAAGAGATATTGAGGTAGAGATGGATTTTGGAATAGTTTCAGGGTAATTTAAGAACGGGTATAGGAATGTATTAATTCAAAACCAAACAGGAGTTTTATCTCTAAACTAGTGAGTATTACAAATAATTTCTATCATCCCTCTGTACAGTAAACCTTCGTGACTTAGTTTGCAAAAAATATTTATGCAGAGTGCAAGTGTGATAATTCTATAACTGAACGTGACAATGCATATTTTCAATCTGTGCGTTCGTGAAAACGAATGACGCTCGAACACCGAATTCCATTTGAAAATTTAAAAAAAAAGCAGAATTTTTGGATTTTATAATGCTTAGATTTAAAATTATATCCATCGTTTCATATTTATATGCATTTGGAATTTTTTTCGAAATAAAAATCGTGCATTTTTCAACGATCGGGAAACGAATTTGACTGCAACATGATGCATGCTCGGATCGTTGTTTTGAACTGAAAAAACTGCTTCAAATGATTTTCTAATCTTATTAAAATCTCTTATTATTAGAATAATGATTTAATAATGATTTAAAAATCATTTCAATAAATGTCAAGTTCCATAAATAGTAGCCTTTGAGCTTTGTAGTGATTTGAAACATTCGAAACCAGAATTTCTTGCTTTTTTTTCGTTCTCAATTGAGATTGGACTATTTTTTTTATCTCGAATATTATTTGAAACATTAGTTAAGATTCATAATTTATAATCTGGCAATTTTTTGCTGAAATTCCATGCCTTTTTTATTTTTCAATTCGAAAAAAAAATAGGTGAATGCGTGCCGTTAGGTTAAAAATACGCATTAACAAAATCATTTAACAGCAAACTGAAAAAAAAAACCTGTAATATCTACTATGCTAAAAATGAAACTCTTGTTCGGTATTAAATTGATCAAAGTGGTATTTCAGGAAAGGTAGTTTGAGGATGAACGTGATTTTTCAAATGTGAGAATTTATACTACATGTGTTTTATATTTAAAACTATTTTTTGCGTAAAATTGTTAGAATATTATTGAAAACATCATCATTATAATATATAATGAAGAAGGTACATTATATTTTAACATAAAAAACTTATATCAACAACTAAAGTAATCAGTTAATTAATTTATTTGTTATTTTTTATCAACATTTTACGATCGAACTCAATAAGTCATTCTGTTTACGAATAAAAAAAATCTGAAAATTTTTCGAGGTCTCACGTTGAGAGGACTGCACAGTGCACACTAACTATAAAAACCGAATTATCTTCAAAACGCTTACCCTTACAAATAAAAGCTTTTTTTATCTTTTTGTGGAAATTATTTTAAGCTACAAATTCAATAATAAACATTTTTCTGTAAAAGGGAAAATTAACGAGATATTTACAATAAGCCGTTTTCGATTATCTTTGAAACGACGTAAAATTTTATTTTGCACTCAAATCGATATGAACTTTTGATATTTTGTTAAGAACTACAATATTAAGCTATATGCTAAAATTCAAGACTTCATCGAATTTCTGTGAAGCGCAATATTTTATTTCCTGGACTATGAAGTCATGGATGACGATGCCAAATTATGATGTTGCGCGAGTTTTGATAAAACATTTATAAATATTATAATTATCAAAATTTTTAAAAAATTCTTCGAGGAACATAATAAGAAGGATTTTTAGATTATAAAGCATAAAACTAAAAAACTCTATTTTGTAATGGGTTCTTGGAAATACATAAATAAGACAGAATTATCAACTTTTTTTTTAAAATCCATGAAAAATGGATTCGTGTTTTATACCGGTGTATAAAAATTTAATTTTTATACAGCTATGAAGTTAAACAAGTAATATAAGTAGTTATATTTATCTATCACTACCCCAAGCGCTTCGAAATTCGATTCAAAAATTGTGTCGAAAAATACCAAATCTAAATTGCGTGTTTTCGTGTCATAATATTCGTATATTATTGAAAATGTGGCATCAAATTGAAGAATATATATCCTATTTTATAATTCATTAACAACACAACGTTTACTTGATTTGTATAAAAATAATTTGATCAAAAACAAAAATATGGCGCCGTACTGCGCCCGGCCGATCAAGCTGAGTTTTTTTTGGGCGCGCGTGATGCGCCCGTCGATGGGAAAGAGTTAAATGTTTATTTTCTTGAAATTGAAAAAAACTTTTTTGTTTTCAATATTATTGAAACAATATTTTCTTAATACATATTATAATAAAAGTATTGATCGTTTCATAAAACTTAAATTTTAAAATAGTTGAGGAACCCTGTCAATTATTAATGTCAAAATACATATGTATATTTGCAGGACTAAACTTTGTCGTACAATTAGAATACACTGCATGTTCACCTAGTTAAAATCTTTCTTTGGTAATGGCGAAGACCGATGACGTGTGTTTTACGGAGGTCGAAGCCAAGTAGGACCAACGGTCTTGCCTCGTTTGACAAACTGGTGGTCATTGCGATCGCAAAAGTGGTCAGCGAGGACGCAGTCTGCTCAGTCTTTACCTCGTCTGCCCCGCGGGTGATCATTGCGATTTGCTTAGTGGAGAGTCAGCGACCACAAAGACTAGCACATAGGCTTGCGTACCGTGGGTCTGAGAACCTCTTCCGTTGGCATGGGCGGATTGGATCTTATGGTACATGTCCCTTATCGCTACGAGGTTGGCTCTCGGATAAGGTATATAGCCTAGACCCCCAATATTTGATGGGGAGACCTTGTCCTGCAGTGGGCACTAAACCGGTCGACAATGATGATGATGATGACATATGTATATCTATATAATTATTATGCATAAAACAATTATACGTATTTCAACGATTGCTTCAAACGATCGATAAGATCTAAAAAAAAAAAATACCGGCGATTACTTATGATATTTCTATTCTATCCGAAGCGTAGATATGTATTTCAAAAACTTCATATAAATTTTCGTATTATGTTTAATGTGTTTATATATTAAAAAAATACGGGTAAACACAGCAAAGCGTTTTCTAATCTATTATAAATCTATTATTTATTATCTAATCTCCATTATCTATCATCATCATTAGCAGCCTATAAGTTATCCACTGCAGGACAAGGCCTTACCAGACAAATGCGGCAGTCTAGGCTATACCTCACCGCGCTAGCCCAAGTCGTATTTCGGTGAGGGACATGTACCATAAGAACCAGTCCGCCCATGCCAGCGAAGGAGGTTCTCAGACCAACGATACGCGTGTCTTTGTGCTAGACTCTGTGGTCGTTGTCTTCTAAGCGGATCGCAATGACCACCAGCGGGACAGACGAGTTAAAGACTAAGCAGACTGCACCCTCGCTGCCCACTTTGCGATCGTAATGATCACCAGTTTGATAGACGAGGCGAGACCGTTGGTCCTACATGGTTCGGACCTCGGTAGAACACATGTCATTGGTCTTTACCATTACCAAAGAGTTTTTTTTGTTAATTAATTAAATGGTCGGAGTTTCTCCCCGACAGCCACCGTGGCAACACCGTTGTTATTGTCTCCCGTTCTCAATCAGTTCCGGCCCTCCTTTCATCAACCTTAACCTTCTATCACCAGTTCTAATTGTAGCTCTCCTTCAATTAATCGCGACCGCGATTAATCCGACCGCGTGCGTCTATTTTATGTTGATAACATCTGTGCGAGTGCTAATAATATTTCCTAGAAACGCTCAAAAAACCCCTTTTTTTTTTTTTTTTTGCGTCCGCCCGGTTTTCCCTTCGTTTATACGCGTCCGTTTTTACTTGGAAATGTGATTTCATGAACACACGTGCCTCAACGCGATGCTTCTTAATAATATCAAATTAACTGTGATCTGCTATAATCCTGTTCACGGGATTTATTCGACGCGTTATTAATCGTAGTGCATGTATCTCGTTTTCGCGGGTGAATAATGTGTATCTTATTGTTAGTGTCCTGGATCACTTCAGCCTCGAAGGGCGGTAACCACTCAATATTTTCCAATTTTTTATAATTTTCTGTCAAATTGAAATTCAAATTAGTATTAATTACTTCATCTTTATTTCGTTGTCGATTTTATTAAACGTACATCTATTCGCTCGTAAGCTACGCATATTTATTAATCTATCCATTAAATAAATAGATTGAGAGAACACATTTAAAATCAATTTTGTTTTCGTAATTTTATAAAATAGTCCGTTTTAGTCAAAGGGCGCTCCGTAAATCTCTGAATTTTACTAGTTTCTCCCCGACAGCCACCCGCGCACCAACACCGGCGCTTGCGCGAAAGGCCGCCACGCGTCGACCGGCGGCCGTCGCGTCGGCGGATCAAATTCCCGCGCTGGATCAGACTTGTCCAGAATTTCGGTTTCGCGAGGGCCACTTTGGCCAAAACACGGGACATTCACGAACGTCGTCGATTTGCATTTTTTTTTTCTTTAATTTAATGATAAAATACATATATTTTGATTAGAATGTACATACTTGAAAAAAAGCTTGAAAAAAAAAAAATTGATTTTTTTAATAATTCGAAAAATAATAAAAAAAATTTTTTCTTCGAATTGGAACAAAATTCGTAAATTATTATGTTTGAAAATTGGGAGAGATATTGACAATGGTTGCACAAAACAAACGAATGTGGAATGGTTTTACGGGAAATACACTCCGGACTCATAAAATTGATTGTACCATAACATATGTTCATTTAGCAAACTTAAAAGCTTTTCTTTGGTGATGAATATTAACTGACTAACAATAAATATCTTGCATGATCATTTCGTTAATTAATAATAATATAATAATAATAATAATAATAATAATAATAATAATAATAATAGTAATAATTAATCATTAAATTGTTATACGTAATATACGACGATGCTGACGTTACGAATAAATTGCGACCGCCTTTTCTTTAATTCACGATCAACCATTCGCCAGTTTACTATAATCGTATCTTTCAGGTGAACTTGTGTAGGTACCCAATTCAAAATAATACCTTATGAGGACCCTTAACCTGTAAAAGTGTCACCAATATTATTTTATTTATAAGCCCTTTTATCACTACTATATCCCATAGCAGAATAGTATATTGCATACTAACTCAATTATTTTATAATCCTAACAATTATGCTACAATATAATACTAACCATCATGGGACTAGAGTAATTACGCTACCATGATTCTATTGTAGTAACACCTAACACATAACCCATAAATAATGGACCAACTGGGAATCCGACTAAAATCATAGATATCCTCACTTATTCTAAATTAACTAATATCTATTAACATATTTGGTTAATGTCATGCCCTATGTCATACTAATTAAAAAATTAACTGCATGCTCTTGTAATTAGTCTAAATTGAAACAACTGAGACATAAATATTAATCAACTAACATTAACTAACTCACTTCCGAACAATATACAGAGATACACCTAACGAGATGAAGGCATGAAAAAACCAAAAGAATAACTTGCATGACCATTTAATTAATTAAC